>JALBCR010003475.1:0-33424 GCA_030710515.1 Abscondita cerata | reverse complement strand
CTTCTTTTTATATTATAGTTATTGCACATTCAATTGTTGCATGAGTTTCTGCCTCAAAAACAAACACGAGGCTGCCCTATGGGCAAAAGCGGTACCTGTATCTCAGACCCTATTTGAAATGGGGATCCTTTCTTTGCTTTTTCTTCCAAGCGTTATATTACTCTGTGATCAAAAAGTAAGATGAAATGGCCATTTATAACTCCTGGGCGTTAGGAAGGCAGATACAATTTTTCCTAGGCTGGTAGTACTGTCTATAACAATTGCCAAGCATCTGTTCGTCAGGTTTAATTATCTCCGAGTTACATGTGTATTTGTAAACAACTAAAAGTGAATTTTTTGATTTCTACAATGGGTGATTTTGTTGAGCAAAGAACTTGCATCAAATTTTGTTTGCGGAACGAATATTCTTGTGTGCGGATACGTTGAAAATGTTACGGAAGGCCTTTGGTGATCAAACTATGGCACAAAAAACGTTTATAAGTGGTACAACGAGTTCAAAGAGGGCCGAGAATACGTTGAAGACAAACCGTCTACCGACAAGAGACAATTCTTCCGCCGCGCCGGGCCAAACTGTCAACAAAGAATATTATTTGAGCGTTATGCGTCAGTTGCGTGAAGCTAATCGTCTGAAACGGATGGAATTATGGGCGAACAACTCTTGGTTCCTTCATCACGATAATGCACCATGTCATACTGCATTGGTTCTTTGCGTCTTTTTGCCAAAAATTCGACTAATATCGTTCCGCATCCACCGAATTTGCCTGATTTGGCCCCGTCCGACTTCTGGCTATTCAGCAAACTCAAAAGACCAATGCGGGGACGTCGTTTTGACACGATTGAGGAGATAAAAACCGAATGGAAGAAGATTTTGAAGGCTATACCGGAAAAGACTTTTCCGACTGTTTCGAGGACTGGAAAAGCGTTGGAAAAAGGGCGATATTGGACGGGGATTACTTTGAATGGGATGAAATTGATTTGGAAGAATAAATAAAGAATTTACAGTTTATAAACAATTTCACCTTTATTTTTGATCACAGTATTATGTGCGGATAATGAATTTTGATAATGACTGGGTGTGATAGGGCCTTTATTACCTGCGATATTTTACGGTTCCAAGTGAACATAGAGTCAACATTATCCCAGATATTTCACCTCCACAGACATAGCTATAGTTCACACCTGTTTAGGAGGAGAGGTCCTATTCCCTATAGTTTCCTTTTACTTGTGAATGGCACTACAATTATTTAGGGATGAGATTTTCAGTCCTTCCCTGATACACCATATGTACCTTCCATCTTCAGTGCATATGTTGCATTCTGTTTTCTGATGATGATGTGAACTTGCTTTTCACTAAGATGGCAAGGTCATCTGCATATCCTAGTTGAAGAAAGCCTGTTTTCTATAGTAGAGAAGAAAGAAGTTCACCTAGAGGACATCATCCAGCCACCCTGGTTGTCACCGTATGCTCAGAAAATGTTGTAAATACCATTCTTTGTCTTAGCATGCAGTCAAACCACCTGCCGCTAAATTCTTCAAGGCCGCGTGTTGATTCTCCAGAGCCCCTGTTATGGAATCAATATATTGTAGTCAATAGAGCCCTTTATGTCAAACAGCTAACTTAATCTGTTTGTTACCCAGAACATCCTCAGACGTACTAGTTAGAGTGCTGAAGGTGGTCTCTGTATACTTCCTAAAAAAATGCATACTGCTCTTAGGATGGAGAACTGGTTCCAGATATGCCTTCTCTAATATATGTCTGTCCATAATCTTTTCCATTGCCTTTAGCATTTGACTAATGGGTCTGTAGGCCTTGCTTGGGAATAGTCTGCTTTGTCAGTCTTTGGAATAAAACCACTCTGGTAAAAGCCACTACGTCCTTATACTTAACAAAAGAAGTTGAAAAAGAAATCTTAAAGCTATTTTTTTTTAATTTTAGGAAACTAATGCCCTTTAAACACGAGTATTTCAAATATTACATACAGTATTGCTATATGGAAAACTATAAGAGATAAGATGGCGTTCAAATGTTTAAAATGCTTTAGACATGAGAGCCATTCTGAAATCACAGCAATCTCAAATATTTTTCAAAAAAATTGAAAAATACTGCAATAGTCTCTATAATGAATATTTATAAGTATGATCAAGAACGCGAGGGTATACGATATCTCTGGACCTTAAAGTTTGTGTTAGTTTGGTACAATAAATGATTTGATTGAAAATCACACTTAAACACAAACACAAAGTAAAGATACCATATAGTTAAAATAGCCAATTTGGTAGGTAGAGGTAGTGAAGATGATTCATGAAGAAGGATACTCAACAGAAATAAACAATTTCAAAGCTTGTAGACTACTGGGAGAACGAATTGGAGTGGTGTGCTCCTATGCGGGATGGAAATGGAATAATGAAAATTGACGGGAGAATTGGAACTTCAAGAAATGTCCTGTATTTCTCACCTCCTTAACATTATGCGATTGAGCTCATTGTGGATCAGGAACAAAAGCTCATCAAGAAATTCAGAAGGTGAAAGCAAAATTTTGAATTGTTAATAAAATACTCGCAGGAGGTGAAGACAAGTTTGTCGACTGAGGAGTGGAAAGCTTATCACCCTAAAGATAAGAGTTCTGCCGTACCAACTTCTTGTGTAATTCACCTATCTCCTTTCATCTATTATAGTAGACTATATTTTGGTCGATAGAGGACACAGTAGGATGCAACGGCTTTGAAAAGCGATGGAGAATGTATGATCGACTTATTCCGGTTTGTAGACTGAAGGGAGAGACCAACTGTTATTCACAGTGATAACGGCGGATCCTCCAGAAACTTTAATGGTTCTTGAAGGGAGTAGATTTCGACAAGATATGAAAAATTTGGGAAATCTTCATTCCTTGAGCGTTTGTTAGAATGGTCAAGAAATGCTTGATGATGGTGTTTGTGGAAAAGTTTCCCAAAGATACGACGTTTTTGACACTGTTCAAATCAGTCAAAACAAGCGTTTCGCGCAGAACTCTACATCGTTCTGATACTAACAAACGTGTCAAAGTGTATTGAAAGTGTACGGAAAATAAAATCATTCGCTTGAAAAATAAAATGACCACCTAACTTTAAATTTAAATAAAATAAGTGAAAAAAATACTTTGTAGGAAAAAAATCAACGTTTAAGAAAAAGAAAAATGCTCACAAACTAATTTTAAAATCAGATATTAAATTTCAATTAAGGCCTAACCATTGTTAAATGTATCCAACTGGTAAGCCATTAATACGAATTACCTGCTACCTACTACCATTCCTACGTCAGGACAAAACGAAGTAACGCGCACACTTTTCTTTTAAAGTAGTCCGGTCGCTAAAGAATATGCTAGTTAAGTTCAATGAATTCAATACTTTCTGACAAAATCTAAATTCCTTGTAGTATCAAAAATAAGCGATCTAGTAATGGGCAGATTATACAAAACTATGTATTAATATAAAAATATTCAGATAAGAACTTGACTATTTAAATAACTTATTCATTGGGTTGCATAATATTAAAGTTCATGAAATTAGCTTTCAATTGATCTGTTTTGCTCATTACTAACACCCGAAAATAAGCACACAGTTTTCATTTCCTGGTGACCCGCAAAATCAATCCAAGCTTATATTAAAACACGCAATTTCAATTTCAATTTATTCAAATTTTAGCCAGGTAAGTTTACCAATACTTTCACGGCTGTCAAAAGGCATGTATCAACTGTCAATTTAAGACATAAAATAAAACCTTTAGAAAACAGAGTATCGGATATACTCGGACTTTGGATGAAAATCAAAGAATCCAAAAAATAATGTCGACGTGCGTGTTTTGTATGCCGCTGTGGGTGTTTTCTATTTTATTTGAAACTCAGACAAGTGTAATATAACAATTTAAATTTCATCTCTAGGATTGATGTTAAAAGCAACGATGCGATGGGAAAATTAGAGGCATCTACCCCGACCAAGTGACTTTTTCATAATCTAACGATAGACTTGGATAACTTAATTCCTTTTGGCTGTTCTTCAAATTTAAGTGGTTTGTTGGGATCAATGTATAAAAAAACGAATGAAAACCTTACAAATTTATAATTTTATTAATCGGTTTTCAAATTTCAAACATAAGTTATGTGGTAGAGTCAGAGCAACAATCTTGGCTTGTTTTATTATTATTAATATTTATCTTAGATGAGGATGAATTTAAATTTATCTTTAGCCTACATATACATATCAATGAATTACACATCATGTCCATTAGTGCTTATATACCTACAAAATTCTCCCATTTCCTTCGCTTTTGAGTTCGCAACAGAGAAAATATATTAACAGTATGTTGTCGCTTGATTACCGTTATCTCCAGAGTATCTCGGTAATTACTTATCATAAAAAAATTGTTTATGGTAAACTTGCATATAATGAATTAAAATCTATTTTCGTTGTATTTGAAGATACTAGTTAAATGTATAGGTAAATTATTCATTTAAATAAAATTTGAGTAGACGATAATTGCATTGTTAACTGTATCTTCAATGACAGCTACCTATACCTGTATATTTTTAATATTTTGTAATTTAATTATACGCAAGTTTTCGCATAAAAATTGTTGGCGATAAAGTAATACCGAGGTACCACAAATCCGGTAATCAGAGGACAATTGCCTAACGTGACCAAGATAAGAGTATGCCTACTGGAAATCTCCGAAACAGTATGGTAAGAGACTGAAGTTCGATGGAACAAAAGTTGCGTATTTGAGAGGATTTATTTAAGGTCGTTAGAACTTGAATATCTCTTTTAGTTTTTGAGGTATATATATAAACGATAATGTGTTCGACATCTAGTGTCGACTCGTGAAATGCTTCACGTATGTAAATGTTAGCAAATTTGCCGTGGGTATATAAAAGCAGTTTACATATCGTTCTTCAATAATTATAGCCAACCTAACAGTTGGCAAGTATAAAATTTCGAATCGCCTGCAGCAAAGTACGCAAGAGGTTGACAATGCAAACAAACACTGAGAATCAACCGACAGCTGTTTCGTCCTGTTGGGACTCTTCCGGGAGTGAGAACTCGAGTGTAAGTTTACTATTGTACAAACGCGCGCTGTCGACTATGTGCCCTACTGGAGGGATCACAATCTTTACGACAATGACATCTAGTGTCGACTCAGTGAAAGCGTTCACGTACGTAATGTTAGCAAATTTGCCGACAGGTATGTTTGCTATTGTTACAACCTCTTACGTACTTTACTACAGGCGATTCGAGAAATTTTTATACTTGCCAACTGTCAGGTTGGCTATATTAGTGAAGAATCGACTATGTAATTCTTTACATACCTGTCGGCAAATTTGGTAACCTGTATATATGTATATATATATATATATATATATGCAGTTACATAGTCGATTCTTCTTTACATACCTGTCGGCAAAGTTGCTAACATTTACGTACGTGAACGCTTTCACGAGTCGACACTAGATGTCGAAAAACATCGTTTAAATATATGTGATCCCTCCAGTAAGGCTATAGTCGACAGCGCGCGTTTGTACAATAGTGAACTTACACTCGGTTCTCTACTCCCGATGAGTCCCCGAAAGGCAGCTCGGTTGATTCTGTGTTGTTTGCTATTTACAACCTCTTGCATGCTTTACTGCAGGCGATTCGAGTTTTTATACTTGCCAACTGTTAGGTTGGCTATAATTAGAAGAATCGACTATTACTGCTACATTGTCGGAAAAGTTGCTAACATTTACGTCATGTTGAACGCTTTCACGAGTCGATTACGATATGTCGAAAAACTCTTATCGTTTAATATATATATATATATATATATATATATATATATATAATACATACATATATATAATCAGGGAACCTTCCTACCCTAAGGTGTAAGGTGTTTACATTACATTGTTACAAGTTACTTTAATAATTTAGGTCATATACAAATATCTTCCATTTCATCTTGTCCAAGGCTAACTTTTTGCTTCTTTCCAACTCTTGTTTTTCTTTTAGAATTGCTGCTATTTCGTTGTTCCATGTTTTCTTTGGCCTACCCCGTTTTTTACTTTTATGTACTCCTGCTCCCATACATTTTTTTACTTGTCTGCTATTATTCATCCTACACAAATGCCCAAACCATCTCATCTGTTGTTTCTCTATTGTGTTCATAATTGGTTCTGTTTCTAGATCTTTTCGTACTGTGTGTCGTTACGTATTCTGTCTTTTCTAGTTATACCCTGCACTTTTCTTAAATATTTCATCTCGATGGCTTGTATTTTGCTCTTCATGAAATTTGTTAATATCCAACTCTCGCTGCCGTATGTTGGCTTAAAAACGGTTTTATATATTGTCAGTTTTGTTCTTTTGCTTACTTCCTTCTTTCCTATAAATGCATTACTTAAACTGTGGTTTGTTCCGTTGTTAATTCTTTCGTTTACTTCCGTTTCAATGTTTCCTTCTCTTTGTATGTACACACCTAAGTATTTAAAAATGTCTGCTTGTTCTATTTTCTCGTGATTTATTTCTATATTTATATTTTTGTTTTGTTTGCTTACAACCATCACCTTCGTCTTACTCGTATTTATTTTCATTTTCTTTTACTTAGTTCTGTATTCCATATCTGTATGTTTTCTTGTAAATCCGTTTCTCTAGCTGCGCATATCATTAAATCGTCTGCGAAAGCTGTTCTGATACATACATCGGTGTTAAACTATTATATCCAACATGTACTTTCTTGGTTTTGTTTCTTGTCGCCTTAATTACATCGTCCATTAACAGTGTGAACAAGGTTGGACTCAACACTCCACCTTGTCTGAGTCCGTCCTTGATATTGAAAAATTCGAACGTAGTTTTTGCTGTTAGTGTATAAGCTTTTATTGCTCTTATCAATTTTTCACTAATCTCTTCTTCTTAGACTTCCCCACACTTCTTTTTGTCGGACTCTGTCAAATGCATTTTGTAAGTCTAAGAATGCGATGTAAATCTCCATATCTGTTATTCGCGCTTTCTCTATCATTTGTTTTATAGTGAATATATGATCTTGTACACTTCGTCCTTCGTCTAATTCTCTTTCTACTGCTTTTCTTAATCTTTTCTCTAATATTCGCTTATATATTTTAAATATTACACTTAATAATGTGATGCCTCTATAGTTGGCACATTCTCTACTGTCTCCTTTCTTAAACAGCGGCACAGTTATTCCTATCGTCCAATCTTCAGGTATTTTCCAATGTCCCAAGCTTTACTAAAGATTTGTGTTAACATTTCCGCCCCACTTTTCCTATATTTTTCACCATTTCCCCAGTTATCTTGTCATGTCCTGCCGACTTTCCTCTTTTCATCTCTGTTATTGCTGTAAGTACTTCTTCTATTTGTATTGTATAATCATTATCCCCCGTTTTTGAGGTAATATAATAAAAAATGAAATTTATGATTTTAAGTTTCTATTTTTTCCGTCTTTATCTAAACAGATGCCAAAAAGAACACCACATTTCAAATGACACTTTTCTAGCTCTACTTAATGGCGTATCGAATTTGTAATGCAATGTTTCGTTTTTTAGCAATTCTTTATTTTTTAAATAGTTAAACGAAAAATTCTCTCCTTGATTCTAAATCAACAATATATTACACTTCGCATGTTTCAAAATTTTTAGATAAAAAATTCAAAATCAATGTAAAACATCGACAACCTACGGTTAATACTATACAACCGGACAAATAAGTGCCAATACATCTTCCTGGGAAACATTACTGATAGGTATTTTCGAACAACTCTGTAATTACGTGCTGGTATACATTCTGCATAAACCAACACTCTTCAAAACTTCTTTATATTTATAAATTATTTTACTACTAATGTTTCTAGTGTTAATTTTAATCGTAGGTTTTCGATGTTTTACATTGAATATGAATTTTCTCATCTGAATTCAGAATCAAAGAGAATTTAAATACGGCAAAAATAATTTTTTTTGTGGGTATTTACACAAATTAAGTTGATAATAGTTGAAAAAAACAAAACTTTGTAACAAAAACTAGACGAGGCCATTAAAAGTAGAGCAAGAAAAGCGGCAATAAAAATGTGCTGTTTCCTTTTACTCTACATCTTATATAAATAAAGATAAGGAGTGATATGAAGGCATCTTTTTCAATTCATTCGGCTTAATTAAACTGTTCCTGTCAACAACTTATTGTAACGACTAACGAAGTGTTGGATTCATCAGAAGAAAACAACACCACTGTAAGTAAATTGAACGTTTACTTCAAAGTATTATTGTGTTTGATGCGCATTCAAGAATAGGCCAAATTAAGATAGGACGTCCGTGCTTTTTTTTTGTTTGTTAGTTTTGTTGGTCGAATTGAAACGAATTGAGACTGGATGGTAAATTTCAAGTTGAGGCTAACGTAATATAAAAGTAATATTTTTTTTTTTTTAAATAAAGACCATAGTCTCACTTTATTTTATAAACTTTGTGAACCTGTAAATAGTATTTAGGTATAATCCTTGTTAAGGAAGTTAAATGTTCGCGGTACCCCTTTATAGTTCAGGATGCGTTTAATGTAAAAGAACGCCGCCGTGGTGTGTAATTAAAGAGTTGTAGATTAACTTGCATTTAATAGAAACCCACACGTATTCGTGTTTCCTTCTTTAAAAACGTTTCCGTGTTTACGTTTTCCAATTTTTAGTAAACATTTGTGTACATTTTGAAAATATCTAAGTGGTGCCCAATAAAACCTCGAGTCTGATGCGTGATAAAGACCTGTAGTTATCTATAAAGGTAAGTGAGAGACATTTTCTAGACCCCGCCTTCGCCGCGAGTTAGTTTGGCATTTTTGTGACGCCGTGTTGCATTTCGAGTTGAATGACGTAACAATATATCCATACTTTCCATACTTTGTTTGACGTTTATTACTATCAGGGCAATTAATTTTGACAATGGAGTTTGAGTACCCGATTAGTCCATTGGGCGAAGCACCTATTGTAAAAAAGTAACAATATATGTATCATCGTTTTTAATTTATAAATGTATCTATCATTGTATTATGTACACTCTCAGGTTTTTTTCACAAGACATAGATAATGCTTTGAGGGCAAAACCATAGAGACGGTAGCCTATGTTCAGTAAAAAAAACGTCACTATATACTATGAGGTGTTTTTCACTAGACATAGCGTTATATATTTTGCAATACATTGATCCGCGTATTCTAAAACGGAACATAGAAAAACCCATAGAATGAAAAAGCCAATGTTCCGCAAAAAAATTCACTGTATGTATATACTAAAGAAATTCCATTCTTTATTTACGAAAAGACCACCACATTTTGTGATGGAGACCTTTTCTTGATACGCCGTCTCCTCATTAGACTTTTGATGATTACTAGAGATGGAGGGTACGTTCAACTGCCTCACTTCATACAGTAACCGCCGTACTCGTTTTGGTATTAATTTTACAAATTTTACCAACATTTGAAGCAGTCAAAGGTTTTCTTTGCTCTTCAAGCCATTTGCCAGAACCGGCTTGCATTATCGTGGATTGTTGGAGAAGCTCAGTGTCTGTTCTTTTCAAACTTTTTTAAAACATCTTGTTTCTTTGTATACGTCGCCATCGGTCAAAAATTTTGATTTTTTTTGGTTTTGCTTTTTGCTGTTTCCGAGGTACGTACAACCATTTTTTCAATGCAGCCTTATACCTATCTTGTATACATAAGGTGTTGCAAGTCCGTAATTGATCCGCTTCCCTGTCGACAGTCGCATTATTTTTTCTTCAAGTAGATTTCTATTTGCAATGGAAAATTGCTTATGTATCACCTACAAGATTTTTAATTTGCTGGTAAAATTTGTTAAAGATGGTTCCTGCATTCGATTTTTCCACCGTTAAGTTCTTATAGGGGCGCGCTTCTATCATTTTCTTGTATCTTGTATTGTATTTTATATTATACATCGTTCCACACTACTTTTAAACCCTTGCGTAAAGACCTTCAATTCTATACTATTGTAGTTACAATATGATTTTTGTGCAAATGTGCTCTTGCACTGGACCATAGCTTTGGAGTGCAAATACAAAATTTGATTCTCACTCGTAAATAGAGTAACCACTTTTTCTGTATGTCTTTTAGTTGTCTACCTTAAACTTTCTTTGTTTGTTTTAAGTTTCTCGCTCTGATGAAACCCCTTTACGATAGGTGGCAAAACGTTGGCAACTACTGTTACCTTTTCGACACGGTCCAATCCCGAAAAACGTTTTTTGTTTCACGAGGAATTAACTTTAACTTGTGTGCAAGTAAATCCGAATATTTCGACTCGAGAAATTGAAGCTCAAGTTAATGTGCTAAAATAAATAATCGAGAATTAAAAAACACACAATTTCCACGCATATAAATTACACATTGCGCACATTTGCGACCAAATGATATTCCGTAGAAGATGGTTTTTAATAAAATTGCAGAAAATGGTTTTAAGGACTGACGAATCTTACTTGTCGAATTGTTGATTATTTAATCGCCATAATGTGCAACATTGGGTCCAGGAAAATCCACACATAGTGGTTCCACGGCGCAACCAGGTTTGTTTCAGGATTTAATGTTTTTCTGGGATATTGGAAAATCGTAATTGGATCATTATTTTAATTGAATTTTAACAGTGCAGCGTTACATGAAAATTCTGCAAACATATCTTGAAGATATGGTATCAGCAAGATGGCGCTCCAGCACATAATGATGGAGTGATGGCCACCAATACACCTAGTGGCCAGCCAGATCCGCGGAGTTAACTTCTCTGGACTTTTATCTATGGGGCACTATAAAAAATAAAGTGTATGGTTGTAATTTCCATTACAATAGTGCAGAAGAACTAATGAATGAGTAATGTAAAGTTTAAGCATTTACTACTATCACTGTGTATTTTTGTGTTTAATTTGTTTAATAAATAATTTTTACTTGCAAATTGTTAATCATGACTATCTATGTACTTGATTTAAAATGAGAGTAATTTAATATTTTCCATATTTTTTCTTCAAACATGGTTGTTATTACATCGTTGAAAAGAGAAAAAACACATTTACTTCTAATTATGTAAAATGGCTCCTATTTAAAATAAGAAAGCTCCTATTAATATCTTGAAACCACCTACTTGAATTTTAATTTGGCATTATTTTTAAGTGCGCCTCATCAAACTAAGTAACTTTAATCGTAAACTTTTTAAATATCTTTTATAATTACGGAGATATTTGAGTTTTTCGAAATCGCCGGATTTTGGTTTTTTAAAAATAATTTCGAAACTGTTCGGAAATTAAAATGTTTCTTAAAGCAATCAAACTCGTCCCAAAAAATGGCACAATATTTGGAAAACTATACAATTATTAATTAATTTCAATGAAGTAGGTACCTACCTATATTTCTTAAAATGTAATAATTACCGATTTGGCAATTTCTAAAGTCAACATTATACCGGGTGTAACAGGATCATGATACACCCCGTTTCTTCCTTAGTTTTAAAGATAATTAAATCTTTTTGACTATAACAGATTTTTTTTCACTTCTGTTTCGCCGGAAGTGTCACCAACTTTGATTTTTAAATGAAACCTCCTGTATATTATTGCATTTTAAAATCTGCATAATTTTCTGAATCAATGATACCACATAAGTGACATTTCAAACGTCAAAATTTTTTCTAATTTAATTTTAGTTTTCCATTTAAGTATGCCATGACCTATTTATTCTAATCGACTCATTCAAACATCTATGCTAGAAAAATTGAAATCCCGTCAAAAATACTAAATTATGTGATTTATCAACAAATTAAACTCATCAAAATTGTTTTTAGAGTAAAATTCAATTTTTCTAAATGGAACCAGGTTGGTACCGTATGGTACCTTGTTTTAAAATGTGCGATAAATACAGTCCAAATTACAGCTAAAAGAAATTAAGAAAATACAATTCTGTTCTAAATTAATGTTAAGAAGCTACTAAGGTGGTTTTTGAATACAAAAAATGAACATTACCTATCTACAACAATTGTTCAAAATGCTGTTCATTAACCTCAATGCACTTCTAAACCCTCATAGGTGTTTCTCGTAGAACGTGCTATCAATTGCGCGTCTTACTCGTAGCTCCAGAAAAAAATTTTACGTTTGAAATGTCACTTATGTGGTATCAGTGGATTCAGAAAATTATGCAGATTTAAAATGCAATAATATACAGAGTGTTCCATTAAAAATTAAAAGTTGGTGTCACTTCCGGCGAAACCCAAATTTTAATCAATTATCTTTAAAACTAAAGGAGAAATGGGAGTGTACCATGATCCTGTTACACCAGGTATAAGAATAACGTATATCCGCTTATATAGCACGAGGGAGTTCTTGCCTCGTACTTTCTATACTTACATAGACTTTTTTTATTTTTCGAGGAAAATATTTTACCTCGCTGTACAGGGTGGGCAAATTTCGGTGTTTCGATCTGTTTTTTCGAGAGAAACTCATTGGTGAAAACTAGAATCGGCTATCGTCTTTTGTCTTCGAATTACAGCGAAAAGATCAATTTTTTCTATATTTTGAAGTGTCTTTAGACACTCTTTTGAGAGGAATTGAATGGCGTTGGCGGATTTTAAATATCTGCATTTGTTTACGGGTTATGATTTTTTTTCTTTAATAGAAACCATAGTTGGCTGTGATTTATTTTGATAGAGTTTTTTTCTCTTTACGACGATATATATCATGTAAGGTCAATCATAGTTAAATTTAGTCAAAACTCATACTTTCCAATATCAAATAAAATTATCGTAGTTACCAAAGACATTTTGTTTTAATTTTATGACGAATATCATGTGTTGCCTCTAATTACTTTACCACATTTTCATTCTTCAATTGTCTGAAAAGAACAAAATGACTTACGAAAACTATGAAAAGTATGATATGTTAGAATGCTTTATTCAAAATAATAACAATTTCGACATTGCATCAAAATATACTTCAATCGTTATCCAGAAAGAAGACAACTTCATAAGTCTATTTTTGTTAAATTACAAGAAAATCACATACCTAGGGAAGGTGAGGCAGAATGTGAATCTCTGTGAGATATCAACAAGAATTAAATGAAAAGAGACACCAGTTGATTATCTGCCTTTTATTTAGACAATTTCGAACGTTTTGAGAACAAAAAGTTTTAAAAACAAGAGGATATAAGAAGAAAATGTAATAAAAGAAAATTATTTTTTCCCATTGTGTCCCACCGGGCGGAGCAGAACAGGGTCTATCTAATGAAGATCAAAACTTCAGTCTTTTTGGGTACAAAGTTCGCAAATCAATACAGAATCGTCATCATCACAGTCAAAACCAGCACATGACATATGTGCCCATTTTTACAACTAACACAAGTGCACCAGCCCTCATTCGACTGAGAATATAAATCTTCACAATACAAACACTTCGCATCTTCATCGTTCTCTTCCTCTGAACTATTCTCGTCTTGCTTTTTTAGTTCTGCTTGATTTTGTTCTCTTCCCTATTCTCTTTTCCTTATTTTTCTGGTCTTCTTATTCATATCTTTTAATTCCTTCCTTTAAATCCTTTCAAATTTCATTTGCTTTGCATTCTCAGTTTTCGCCACTGCTTCTTCCAATTCAATTTTGTATGGGGGATAATGTCAAGACTGTCGTCTTGCCCCTTTTCTTGTTGCTCTCTTCTGCCCCGTTTGAACTTTAGGCAAAGGAATCACATCTTTCGGAGAGAGACACACAAGAATGAAGAGGTAAGCTCTCTTGTGGGACTAGCCATCCAAGAACAACCAGGACTTCCTTCATTACTAGAAATGTTCTGTGCGTTACTGTCGATTTTTGTAATGTCTGAAGTGGTTCACCAATATCTTGAGAAGGAACTGGAGGATTTTCATCATTATGCAACATAATTTGAAGATTTTCTTCCCTTGTATCAATATTTCTCTCAGGAGTTTGAGGAAGTTTTGATGTGCTGACAATATTGTCATCAGGTAGTGTAGTTTGTAAATTAATATCAGTAGTCATAGATGGCAAAAATCTGTATCTGTAAAGATATTTGGGTCTACAGGCCAGATACCAGTCTTGCCAAACCCATTCAGTGCAGTTTTCATATTAGCAGAGCTGAGGAAAGCTTGTCCAAACATCTTCAAAATTTCAAACAGGGTTATCACTTTTCCTGGATTCGTTCTCAACCATTTTCGTGCTTCTTCATCATAATGGAGACTTCATGAATGATACATCTAGGGGTTGCAAACGATGCAAACAGTGTGGAGGGAAACATAATATGATGAGTCCACTGTTTCGTGCTGTATCAATCACTTTCAAATTCTTTGTATGAGATGCATGGCCGTCCAAGAGTAGCAAAACAGGTTTATCTTTTTTCGCGTTTGAAAATTCGATAAATTTCAAAAACCAGTTTTCAAAAAATTTCTGGCTGTCATCCAACCGAATCATGAAAAATTTTAAATAAAAATGTTTTGGGACCCTTCAGTGGAGGTAGGAAAACACACAACTCAAAAAGATGTGCTTGCCGACGTTAGACAATTTCCACAATCTCCATACTGAAGGGGTCCCAAAGACATTTTCATTTTTAAATTGAATTTTTGAGGAATACTTACCTGAATCATGAACTCGGCCCATCCTCCCGCGGATAGGCCCATTTCAAATTCCTTCTCTTTCTTCTTACGAGGGTATATCAACATCGGTGGCATGTAATCCACTAGCTGAAAAACATATTTCAGCAGTGACCGGTGTTTCCTCTTTCCAACTTGTCGTTGGGATTGAGTGTTATACCTGTCTCATCGCAGTTATAAATTCTATCTGTGGTCAAGTGCTGTTCATCAATAACTTGGGTTAACAAAGTGAAGAATTGCGAGATTGCCACTTTATTAAACCACATAGCTCGAAGCTCCGAAGTAGCCTCTGGTTTGCGTAAACTCAATTCTGGGTGACGTTTCATGAAATTTTCAGCCCAGTCTTTTCCTGACTTTCCTGATTCCCTGTCAAAGTTATGCCTGCAATTATTTTTCTCAGCTAGTTGAAAAGACAGGCGGCGGAGTTCTTTCATTGTCACTCCAAATAATCTTCTTTGCAGCTCTATCAACTATACTTTGTGCACATAGAAAGAAGAACACCCAGTAATAATGAATATTTTGTAAATTTTTTTGGGAATATATTTGTTTATATTAAGATAAAACGATCAGTTTTTCAGCTCATATTGCCCTAGCGGTTGTTTTGTTAACCTCATCTCAAAACACTCTACGATTTAAGTAGCCCTTAAAACAATGAATTAGCATTTGTAAGTACAGTTGTCATTTAAGCAATTTAAACTGCATTTCAAAGAGCTTTAATTCAATCACAATGCCTTCAGTGCGAAGACGCCATAATTTTCGGCAATTAAGCGAGTTTGATAGAGGTAGAATTGTGGGATTGCGTGAGGTTGATTTGTCTATGAGAGATATAGCCGCTAGAACGCAATGGAGTTTAAACACTGTGGCAGTCTGTGTTCGGGCATGGAACCAAGAGGGCCGTACACGATGAGCTGTTTTCCTAATGTAATTACGCACCATCTACAATAGGACAAAATGATCAGAATTATAGATAGACCAACGGAGTAATCACAACAACATGCAAACGACCTGCCCTGCCCCAGCATACACTACTGCCAGAAGTGAATATGAAATTCATTCTAGTCGAACTGTCATATTATCCCATGAAGAGTGTGAAAGACTATCCAACGAATGTAATGTACAACCCCTTAATCGAATGAAAGTGATAAATAAAGTAACTTACCTCGATCCAGTGTCTGTAATTTTTACAACTTTCGAAGAAATTCTATGAAGGACGTGTAAATTTGTATGAAACGTAGAGTGAGATACACAACACAACACTCATAACAAAGTACGAGCAGCAACTGAACGTCATATAGATAAAATATGCTGAACGTTAAAATACAATCAGCGCGATTTCCTCTACTACTCGTCGATCTAGATCTGTACCATTTCGCCCCGTGTCCCGTTCTGCCCCACCTTCCCCTACTTTTCATATAGTTTTCGTAAGCCATTTTGTACTTTTCAGACGATTGATGAATGAAAATGTAGTAACGTAATTAGAGGCAGCACATGATATTCGTCATAAAATTAAAACAAAATGTCTTTGGCAACTACGATAATTTTATTTGATATTGGATAATATGAGTTTTGACTAAATTTAACTATGATTGACCTTACATGACATATATCGTCGTAAAGAGAATCAGCATACGATATCTTTTGACGTCCATTTTTATCCATATTAAGTACCACATGTCCGTGGTTGTAAAATGTACGTCCACGAGACATCCTTTTACGGACCTCTGTAAGTACATCTTTGTGGACATCAACAAGACGTACGTCAAACGTTTCGGTTACATCCTTCATTTAGCCTTTGCCACTTTGTGGTATTCATGTTTAAAAAAATGCTTTAAAATGAAATAAATTAGATATGTAACTCCTATAATGCATTGAAGTTAATTACAAACAATAAAATTAATATCAGTACCTATGTATCTATAATTAAGTTGGTAAAAGGTTGATGTAAATTTACAATATTGGCGAAACTGTGCTGTGTGTCAATCCTCGTTTTCGCGTTTTTGGCTCGATTCGTAAATTTGTCTTCATTTGTGTTTTTAATTTGTTTTTCAAAAGTTTTGTTACTGTACTATTTAGTGTTAAAGTTAATGTTTCTTATAAGACTATATAACCAAAAGTTATCGTGTGAATGCTAGTGGTAAAAGGCGTATGTAACCTATAAAACTTTTACCTCACTTTTTATTTAGGTACTATTTATTAATAATAATTTTGTGTGCAAAGATTTTTTCAAAATTATTACTAAGCCAACTAGTAATACGTGTTATTTCAAGTTTCCTATTGAATATTATTACTCTTTTTTTATAGAAGCTGGTATAAAACAGAAGCAATTCACAATCAAATGCTTTGAAGATGCCACAAAAATTGGCTACGTCGTTGCCAAGGAGAGATTGCTTAAGAAAAAAACAATGTTCAGTATAATGTTCTTATTATTATATTGAGTATGTGTATTATTATTTTTATTAATACTGAGTAAATATACAAATTAATTAAATTTATTATTATTTCAGTAGCATAAATAAAACGTAAGCCTAAATTAGTCCTAGTTGAATCGTTATTCCGGACGTCTAAATGTACGTCTTTTGGATGAACTTTATTGTAACATATGGATGTTCTAAGGACGTCCATAAGATAACCACACAACCTAATATGGACGTCTTTAAGACATCGTGATGTCCTTACTAAGACATCTTGTTGTACGTACATAAGATATCGTTGTGTTATTTTGGATATGGTTTTCTGTTAAAGAAAAAAAATCATTTCGTAACTCGTAAACAAATGTAGATATTTAAAACTGTCAACGCCATTCAATTCCATATAAAAGAAGTGTCTAAAGAAGGTATTACTAGTTTTTTCTAACTTAATAAACAACTAGGATATAGACACTTTTCAAAATATAGAAAAAATCGATCTTTTCGCGGTAACTTGAAAATAAAAGACAATAGCCGATTCTAGTTTTCACCAATGAGTTTTCTCGAAAAAACGAATCGAGACACCAATATCCATCTTTCTCTATCTCTTATGGTTACCGAGATACCCTATACAAACGTCGAAATTTGCCCACCCTGTACAATCGGCGATACACTTTCATACACTTTTGTTAATCGGAAAGATGTGTAGTTCTGCACGAAACGCTTGTTTTAATATTTCTTCAAATAAAGAGAATAAAAGCCAAAATCACAAAAAAAGTGACGCGATAATTCGAGACCTACACAAACCATAAATATATTTTTCCTCAAATGCTCAGCTTTTTATTCCATTTAACTGACCTTCAATCTGTTTCCGTTTCCGAGATATCAATATAGTGGGCATCTATTTCTTGGACACGTTGTATTTCTTATAGATTTCCTGTGAAGAACTAACGAAATTTTTTGTAGGTATATAAACCTTAATGAAACAGGCTGTATATGTAGGCACTTGGAAACTAGTAATTCATTAGCAAATAAGTTAGTCTTGTTTATATAGGTAACTTAATTGATTAATGTGTTTTGGTTTGATAATTAAAAATGAGAAAAAGTTTTTAGTTTAAAGTATTTATTTTCGCAAGAATTAAGATAAACGTTTTAATAAATTCGGGGATTTGTCTAAAAATATTAGTAATTTTGTATTTCCATTGTCGTCAGCATGATTCCACTCCTAAAACGTACGTACATAATTTATGTAGAAAATTAATCGCGGTGTGTATCTTTTTGAAGCGGCAGCGTGATATGTGTGAGTAGGTGATAGCTACATCGATTGACGCAAAACGTCGACGCAGTGGCCACTTTGTTGTTTTGTAGTTATGTGACCGAGGGAAGGCGAAAGAGTGTCGGAAGGATTTTAAAGAATCGAAAGACTTTAGGAATTTTTGCGTTCAAAAGCATCGAATTGTTGGCCTCTGGCCATTGTATGCGAAGAGGCGAGGTACGTGTAATGTTGTTACGGCAACGACGGAATTGTGGAATATTTAATACATATGGTGAAGTTGACGATAGTGAAGTTTCTTTGTTTTGTTATTGGTCGCGTCCATTTTGTGAAAGCAAAATTTACGTCGTACTTTTAAGTCAAGAGGTTTTAACGCAAAATTCTTGTAGTTCAAGGTCTGTGATATACAAGAGCATTTTCTTATACACCTAAATATTATATTTTAGTGGGACAAAGGAACTTAAAATCGCAATCAAGTATCTGTCCGCATTTAGTGTAAATTCAAAGCGAAATTCTGAATGTCTTTGATCAAAATGGCAAGAAAAATCAAGAAGTTAATGGGGGACTGTAATGGAAACCGCGCTCACCGAAAATAATAGTGCAGTTTAATTTTAATAGCATTATGCCTACTCAAAAAGGTAGAAAGTTATTTTCAAGATCTGAGTCCGTTTAGGACACCGGCTGTCTACAGGTAGTCCAGGTATTAGGTCCCCTCGAATGTCTCCTGGTATGTTAGCTGGGCATTACGCCGGTGCAAGTGGTCTGAACCCTCCATTACCTTTCAGCTTTACCAAGACCACCACAACATTGGATGCCGACGGTGTCCTCTGTTAAACGCGCTTATCTCCCAGAAAAACTGATCAGCAAGATGCCTACCCGCTCAAAGTATTACTTAATGCGCGCAGGCCTGATCTATAACTATATTGCAAAAAGTTACCGATAGATATGACAGGACATATTTGATACCATTTTATTAATGTATGAGTGAACATAACTCTTGTAATTAATTTTAAGTCAATTTTTGGCGAAAGTGAGCACGACAATTAACACCAGCTGTTCTCTCATGCACCTCATTTTATCACTAAATAACTATTTTCAACCGCTACATTACTTAATTCTATTACAGTAAAATTGTCCTGTTCAGCCGTGCTGGTGATATGCAGTCGTTACTTCCCACAATGATTGCTTTTGAGTGTAGATATTTTAAAATAAGTCTTTTTCTAAATGTGATTTTGTTTAATGTTACAAATTAAATAGTATAAATTTGAGTTTTATATTGTCTCGAGCAGTGCTCATCCAGAAAATCAATGTTAAGGTTGGGTATTGCTCTACTGTAATATTTAGATAACAATTAGCACTTAAATTTTGACGACAAATTTTATTCGCTTGTCGCTTACTCTAAAGTTTGTTCCTAAAGCTAAAAAATTTAGCGAAAGCACTGATTACACTAATATTAGAGTAGACGGGAAACTTGGGCAATTATTTTTATTTTGATTTTTTCTAAAAATGCGATCGACTTAGATGCATTTTATTAATTTTTAGACCCTAATATAGTATTGAAAATTCTGTATTATACAAAAGTTTAAATGCTATTTTTGCTAGATGTAAACAAGAGAAATATGTCTAAAGGGCGTGTATTTTTTATTAATTGCAGTACAAATGTGTAATCACAAAAATATGTGTAAAAACTTAGGTATAGGATTGTGAGTATCAAAGAGTGGGTATATTAATTGAATTCAATTTTAATTATCGCAGACCCTAAAGTTTAACTTTAATTTTTTCTGATAATATTCTGTTAATTCTTTTTGTGTAAACCTAAAATTGTATACTTACATATGTTGTCATCCTTCTGATATTGTATTCGGGCAGATATGATTTAAAGGTCTTCCACAAAATGCCAAGGGAAACAATATGTAGAGATGTGCAATAATGTAAATAGTGTGTTATCAGTTGATGAATTTGATTTACTCATGTTTGTATAATGTATTAGAGAGATATTTTTTTCTCATTTGAATACGCACTAAATTGTACTAAATTTATTTTATTGTTTCCGAGCATAAATGAAATTGTTAAATTTACTATAGAATTTATCTCTAATACAGCTTAGGTTATATTTAGTATTAAGCGTACGTCAGATCTCAAGTGTTCACTACATCAAGGAAAAATCATCTTAATAGCAATATAAAAAAAAAATGCTACATATAATCATCTCCATCCTAAAAATCTGGTGATACCTTCCCCATAATAAACTCCTATCCAAAAAATATATTAAATCTTCCTGTTTTCTCTCATTCCTTTAACTTTCCTCCTCCTGTATCCCAGTTCCTATCCCGAGGCTTTTGCCTCACCAAATATCTCTAGAAAAGAATTTTTAAATGACGCATTACTTTATAGCAAATTGGTGGTGGTTTTTGTTTTCAGTTTTGGTATGCTTTTTATAGTCACGTATCACTTAAACAAGTGTTTCTCTGTTTCAGATAATTTTCATTGGCTACTGATGAATGAAAATTGTTCTTGGCGTCATTGACTATCATCCAAGCGGGAAATAGTTCGTTTAATCATTCGAGGATGACCTCTATAAAGAAAAGCACCTTGCATTGATCGATGGACGTCAACACAATGTTCTCTTTTGAAATTTCATTTGTAATAGGGCTGGGCAGGTGAAGGGGACCGACAGGACTCCATAATTAACTGCTATAACTTAAGACTGGTACTCAATTTTCACGCGTAACTAATTTCAGATTCAAAGAAATTTGGCAAGCTGTTACAAATGCCGCTATAAACTTAGAATCTGTACAGAGCATAAAGTTATTACTATGAATTTTGAAACCAATTCAAAAGTAATATATAGTAACTATTTATTCAATGATATGAGTCGAAAATTGTTTAAATGTCATTTCATTTTTAAGGTAGAGGGATACAACTACAATCAACAAGGCAGCAAGAAAAACAACTCTTTCATTACACTGACTATATTTGGCTTTAGAATGGAGTAAGGTCAGTCAAATTCCTACTTTGAAGTTTTAAATAAGAAACAGAAAAACAAGTAATACGTCACCACCGATATGTTTTAGAAAAAATGCTTCGAATAAACGTTAGAGATAATGTAATTTACAACATTTTTCATAATTTTGACATAAAATCATCATCATATGTCCCTTGTTAACGTAACATGTTACGAAAAGTTACAAATTTTTCGTCACTTGTCGGATTGTTTGACATTCGTTTGGGAATTGGTCATCTGGATTAGAATTTGAATTGAAATAGGTTAAACTCCTTTTTTTTTCAAAATTAGTATTGGGTGTTGGGACGTAACAAAACATATTTTTTTGTAATTTCTAATTATAAGAAAACAAGCATATAAAAATACATTTAAACATGTTTGGAATTCAAAATTTAATATGACAGGTTTGCATTTTCCAAACGATCTGAGAAAGTGGTGAAAAAAGTTTACTTGACATAACTAGCTATTATAAAAACACCTACTTTGATTATAAAAATGTTCCTTATTTTTGTCCAAACTATAAATAAAAACTTTAAATTTCCATGATTTAAATTGTGTTTGTTTATTATAGAATGTAAAAATCAATCCTTTAAGATGAACATGACGTTTGCTCCTCAAAACGGGATCTTTATCAAGGCAAAGTTCTGTTAGGGATGATAAAGTATATTTTTTGGACGATCAATCCCTAGCAGAACTTAGCCTTGATGAAGGTCCTGCTTTAATAAAAATAATAATCTTTATTTTTCCTTAGGAGAGGCATATAGTTAAATATAAGTATAGATACGTCTATGAACAATAGCATTAAATTAATATATCAGCTTTAAATCTACTAAAGAAACATTTTTATATTCGCAGAAATCGCATTAAAAATACCCACACTTACATTTTTAAAACATCTTTGCGTGAATTCTAAGTCTAACTTTAACAGGTAACTATACATTTTGTGTCTCGTAGCATGATCATGTGAGCTTCTAACATTTAGCGTTGATTGATTTTTATATGCATAGCAAACTAGGCAGAGTGAGAATCTGCAATTCTTCAAATAAATTCCTACACGAATGATGAGCGGATTTCCGCCAGACATCAAATAACTTTCTTTTGAACTATAAAAACCTTATTTAAATATTGAGAGCAGCCCCAAAGAAGTATCTCATATGAAAGCCGACTTTGAACTTCTGCGAAGTATATCTTCCTAACCCGGAAGCATTAAATGCAATGTTTAAGAACGCGATTTTAAACACGATGTACCTAACTGATTTTTTAAATTAAGTTTAAACAGTGCTCATTCCAATCTAAGGTATCTGTTATCTCGACACCTAGAAAACCTATTTTATGTGATATCAATGTGGGAACTACCCAGTTTTAAAGAAATTTGATGGTTGGTTTTACGATATTTTGTTGTGTGGAAAAATGAGGCTATAAGTTTTATTAACATTAAGAAACAATATTTGTTATTACAGAACCAGTGATGTAGTTTATTGAGCATACTGTTTGTTAGTGACTCTGATGGCTTAAACTAGAGCAGCGGTTATAATTGAGATGTCGTCAGCATACATAATCATTGCAAAATCATCTAAAAATTTACAATATTAACGTATATGGTAAATAATATTAGACCCAAAATAGATCCTTAAAGGTACACCATAGAAATAGGACATACAGCAGATTTAAAGGTAGTTTTCTCCTTAATAAATTAAATTCAGCTTGTACTTACTGAGTTCTGTTAGAAAGGAACGAAGCAAACCAATTGTTAATGTTTCCACGAATTCCATATGATAACAATTTTTCTTTGAGTTTTTGTGCGATTCACAGTCAAAAGCTCGACTGAGGTCACAACATGTGCATAATGGAGATTGTTCGTCATCAATTAGATAAATAATTTGGTCATAAAAATAATATACAGCTGTCGCAGTTGATTTGTCTGAAGTATATTGTGTTTATTTAGAAAATCTCGAAGCCTTTCTAGCATATTCTCGAAGACTTTGACGGGTATTGGAGATTGAAATAGGTCTATATTTTACTTCTATGCCCCTTTTGTATACCGGTTTAACAATAGATGATTTTAGCTCATTTGGAAAATTCCTTGCTTAAAAGACAGATTTATTAAATATGTAAGGGGAATGGATAAGAGAAATCCAAATTCTTTGATAATACAAGACGGTATATTATCAGGTCCATAGCTGTTTTATTCTTTAGTTTCTGTATTAAACAACTAATTTCGATAGGTGAGAATTCACACATAAACATACTAGATGCAATAGTATTTCCTAAAGGGATATCTGGATAAGAGTGATCAATTATATTAGATATTTCTATCGGAGCTTTGAGGGACGAAACCTCGGCCTGTTTCTCTCAAAGGATTGATTTTATATCCCACACACCCAAAATTAAGCACAAATTTAGCCTTGTATACTTAATGTTATTATTGTTCATTTTTAAATGTAAAATGTAGGTACAGCAGTATCCTTTTCCAGCTTTTGTTGGTAGCCAACCATCATATATATTAAAATCTGTTAAGGCTGTTCTATCACTCGGGACAATTTCAGATTTCTAGTAGGCAGTTCACTATTTTTATTTCTTGTTACATAAATAGCTATTTGTTGTTTTTCTGTTTCTAAAACTGTTTAAAATGCACGTCATGTACAAAAAATTGACATCAACAATTCAACAATATATTATTTATCTATTAATATTAATCGGCTTCCTAGTCTGGCCTGTTGCGCTCAGAAAAATTCGCCCGCGAGTACATTCATTTCACAATTCTCCAAGAGTTTTCAGTATTTATCGTTTACTTAATGTTAATTTTTCTCATTGATTTTTAAGTAAAAATTAAAAAAAAATTTAGGGTTGTCAGAAAATTATTATCTATGTCGCGCAGGAGTCGAAATTTGAACTTATAAGGAAATCCATTTTATTATTATTTTACGTTTGAATTAAATTAAATACAACGAAGACGAAAATTTAAAAAAATAGCTCCTGCACGACATAAATAATAATGTTAGCTATATGTTTGTGGAAAATCAGGAAAATATTTCTAAAAATAAGCGAGATAAATTTACATAAACTTTATAGCTCCCTGAGAGAACAGCCTTAAGGTGGCGCCGCCCTGGTGGTGTCCGTCCGACCGCACAACCGTTTCTCAAATAGTTTGTTTCATTTCATTACGCACAGCTTCAACTCATATGCTTATCGCATTGTCAATTTATTGTAACCCTTCCTACTGTACGAGCATGCTGACTCATCTAATAGTATCCTTAAAATGTGTTTTAGGATTCTTTGAATAATATTGTTTCATATTTTTGTTTGTTTTTGTTGATTTTAGTCCGCAATTACAAGTATCATCTGAATTTGTAGTTGCTACTACCTAAGAACGTTTTTGAGGAAATTGTTTTGTTATTGCAGCACCGCAGCCCAGTGCCCAAGATTATAGCTTTCTTGGATTTTCGTATTTTATTATTAACCTTTTCTATTTCGTTTGCTGAAAATTACCAAGTTAATCTGTACACCGTAATTTTAGTTAGAATTTTTCATGGATTGGATGGTAAACTTTGGAATGGCCTGCATTCCATTACAATTTCACCCATAAAGGGCATCCTCAGAAACCTCAATAGCACTGTTTCAAATGAAGGACAAAAGTTTAGTAAATCAGCGATTTTAAGATAATTCTCCAAGCTTTCTTAAAATATATAGTCACATCAACAATTAATAAAACTTAAGAATTTATCAAAGCAATGACGCACCCAATATTGAACTTGAAAGTCGAAAGTGTTGAATCACATAGACGTTACATTTTTATACAGAAGTAAGATGACGAACTCTTACCAAACATTTTAAAAAGAGCGCTTGATTTGCAAGTCAAAGAAGTATGGAAGTTTGAAAAGACAGAGTGGATTTTTTAGTCACATCCTTACATTATAATTGCAATTGTATATTACATAATAAGAGGGGGAAAATAAGCCGTTTTAATATTTACGACTGTTCACCATCATGGAGACGTAAGATGAACAACTGGCTTTCTTAGATGTGCTGGTGAAATCGAAAAAGCAAACTATCTGCATGCATGACGGAACAGGCTCGAACACCTGAAAACTGCCTGTGGCTCTCACGGGTAAACCAGAAAAGAGATCGAAAAATCAATGATCGGAAGCACCGGAATCCGAGAGTCGACTCACTACTGCCCAAGCATATCTTTCATATATATCACCGGTGTTCAACCGGTCGATCGCGATCGACAGGTCGATCGTGGGACAATTTACAGTAGATCGTTAATGATTCTACAAAACTCAAAATAAAGGAAATATTTTTTTAAAAAGCAACTGTTTATCGTGCACTTTTGTACACAGAGAAATGTCTGACTCACTGATTTGGTCGTTTGCGCTGGTAACTTCGTAGGGGCAACGGTCAAGTGCTGATGCTACATTGCCACCACCTGCAGCTTACTCCGAACGCAGTGAATTGAGTTAAGTGTAGTGTGAAGTAATGCGGGATTATTGATTAGTGATAATGATAAACATGATTTGTTGAAAGTATTTTCGCTATTTAAATCTGCTATCATTCGCTCTTAAGATATTGAAAGTAAAAATAACAATGTTCTTTTGTAAGTAATCTTATTTAAATTTTGTTTTAATTTAAGGATGAGTGTACTCAAAAATCGAAAACATACCATTTTCATGAAGAATGGGAGACAGATTTCTTTTAACATGATTAAGGACAAATGTATTTGTTTAATCTGTAATTCGTCTGTTGCTATTCCAAAAAAGGAAACATTGAGCGACATTTTCGATCTTTACACGGAAAATATGATGAAACTTTTCCAAAAATTCGAATTGCGAAAATTAAAGATAAAGAATTTAAAAGATGGACTTTCTGTGCAACAGAACATGTTTACAAATTTAGTAAACAAACCTATAACAGTTACTGTTGCTTCGTTGAAAGTATGTCATTTACTAGCAAAAGCAAAAAGCCATTCAGTGAAGGAGAGCTGATAAAAGATTGTTTCATTGCCGCAGCAGAAACCCTCTTTGAAAATTTTAAAACAAAAATGAGATTATGTCTAGCATTAAAGATTTACAACTATCCAAGACGACAGTTATGAGAATAGTTGAAGATTTAAGTTCCTTCGTTAACAATCAATTACAGGCCGACATTAAAAATGTGTTGCCTTTTCATTGCAACTAGATGAGTCAAACGATTTCACTGATGTTGCTCAGCTGATGGTATTTATTCGGATGGTATTTCAAGATTATTCAAGCAAAGAAGAACTTTTGACAATAATACCTTTGCATGGAAGAACAAGAGGAGAGGATATTTTTGCCGCATTTAACAGTTTTGTAGAACAACGTCAACTGCCACTTTTTAAATTAGTATCTATTACGACTGACGGTGCTCCAGCGATGGTAGGTTCCAATGTAGGCTTCATAGCACACTGTAAAAATAATGATACATATCCAAATTTTTTAACATATCATTGTATTATTCATCGGCTAGTATTGTGTAGCAAACGATTAAACACAGCAGATGTTATGAATAATACATTTAAAATAGTAAATTCTATTCGCGGGAAAGCATTACAACGACGATTATTTAAATTAGAAGCAGATGATGAAAAAGAACTTCTTTTATACAACAACGTTCGTTGGCTTAGTAGAAGTACATTTTGGAAAGGTTTCTTTTGTTAATTGATGACGTTAAAAGTTTTCTTCACCAAAAAGGAAATGATTATCCCCAACTTAATGATAAAATTGGTTATTAGATTTATCCTTCTTAGTAGATTTTTTGCAAAAAACTAAATGAGTTAAATTTAAAGTTACAAGGCAAAAATAAAAGTTTAATAGACATGATAAGTTCAATAAGATCTTTCCAACAATATTTAAATATATTGAAGGAAAATTTAAACACTTGTGAGTTACGACATTTCCCATGCACTTTAAAGTTTTTCAACGAAACCCAGAAATGAGCAAGTGTGATCTTAAAAATTCATAAATGAAATTAAAATAGTTGAAAATGAAATTAATCTGAGGTTTGCAGATTTCAATAACATTGAAGGAATTGCCTCTTTGTTCATAATCCTTTTCAACAAAATTTAAACATAACAGATGTTTCAAACAAAATATCTAAACTTTTTGATATGAATCAATGTGCAATTGAAATTGAAGTAATCAACATTCAAAATAATATTCACCTGAAATCAATTAATCCAGAGATAGTATGGAAATATACACATGAAAAACTCCCGATTCTAACAAACATTGCTCAAAAATTTTGGCTTGTTTTGGGTCAACTTATTTGTCTGAATCTGCTTTTTCAAACATGAATACTATTAAAAACAAACTAAGAAATAAAATTACAAATGATCATTTGAGCAATGCCTGCGGTTAGCTACGTCATCATACGAACCTGACTACGAAAGTATTGCAAAGTCAGGGCAATGCCAAATTTCACATTAATTTTTTCAGAAATAACTCTAAAAGTTTGTATTCATTATTTCAATGTAGTTCAAAAACAATTCCAAACACATATTGTCATATTACAATAAAATTGTTAAAATACATTTTTTTAATTTTTATTACAACTTGTCGATCGCCAAACAACATGGTATGAAAAAGTAGCTCGCGTAGTTCAAAAGGTTGAACACCAGTGATATATATGATAACTACCTTCAAACCAACTAAGAAGATTCAGCAGACCATCAGATCAACAAAGGACCGACCAAGACACCTTCTCAGCAGCCGGAGATTATCATATATCTTAATGTTGTTGCAGGGTATTCATAAGGACCACCAAAAGAGATCGATAAGAAGGAGACTCAAAGAACATCGAGCAAACTGGCGTCTCGGACACACCGAGAAGTCAGCGCTTAGCAAAGGATCACAAGATACTCTTCGAGAGCTCCAAATTGCTATCAACGGTTATCATAAAATATTGGTTAGAGAAGCCATCGTAACCGTATAAATACAAGTTGCGGTACAAATTATCAGTCTAGATCCAACATCTGAAATGGTCGTACCTTTAAAGAAGCTGCCCACTTCTTAAGGTTCAAAAATTGTTTGGGCAGTTTTTTTGTGAATTCACTTCAATTTACTATCTGCCAACGTTTCTGCAACAATTTTGTCTTCCTCAAAGAAGAAAAAATGTTGTAGAAATATAAATTCTTTTTCAACTTTAAGAGTCTTCTATACCCATTTTCTCCATGAAATGGTTTGTATTTAATTTCTACCAAATGGCGCATTCTATCACAAAATTGGTCGGTCATTTTGTGAAAAATGAATATGAACATCTTCAAAAAATTGGTAGATGGAGCTGTGGGTTGAACCTGACTTTTTATCATTTTAGTACCGCCACGATAACGACCATAGTAGTGAATTTTATTGTGATTGTTCAAAATCATCTTTTTAGAAATGATCGGTCAGTTTTTGATCAACATATAAAGTACATTGAGAATGTAGGTATAGAATTAACTAAACGACATTCTAAAGTTTCAATCCTCAAATCAAAATTTTCTTTTAAGATGTTTATTTCGACTACAATGCAATTACTGATTTTCATTTGGAAACCTGTTTGCATGCAGCCACACCATCATTCGAGTTCAACAGTGATGTATGTATGATTGATTTCTTTAAAACAAAGTTTCTTTCTTACTTGCATGATTAAACGTAATTAAAGTATATTTAAAATCAACGTTTTTGTTGTTGTTGATGATGCATTGAAAATTGAAAGTAATAATAAATCTAGCATATGTAGAAACGTCAAAAAGACATTGATGTCATAAATAAGCTTTATTAGAAATAAACTTCTAGTAAGTATATCAAATATTGGTGCATTTAAATTAATGGTTAAGTATTAAACATGAAATAAAAGAATTACTCAAAAACAGGAGACAATTACATAGGTCTTCCCATACCTCGACCTGGTGGTGGTTGGGCATCCCCAGACTTTTGATTCTTTATAGTCTCATCAACAGAAAGAATCAAGCATGTAGCCTCACAAGCAGCAGTAAGAGCATTAATCTTCACAATAGCAGGTTCCCAAATACAAGCAGCAAAATTATCACTGATATCTTCATTATTAATATCAACTCCATACCAACAATTACCTTGGGCATGCTTCTGTCTCAACTTATTGAGAATATTAGTGGCATCAAAACCAGCATTATCGCATTAAATTGTCTCGAATAATTTCAAGAGCCTTAGCAATTCCGCCAATCAGTAATTGCTCTTTGCCTGCGATGAGTACGAGAGTGATCTCTTAGCATACGAGCAATTCCATCTCTATAGCACCTCCACCAGCAACAATTGCATCATTTTAATAGTTCTTCTTACAATCATAATAGCATCATGAAGAGAACGTTCAGTTTCTTCGAAATTGTTCTGCCCCACCAAGTATCATCGTACAAGTCTTAGCATTGGGGCAACCTTTG
Source organism: Abscondita cerata (assembly GCA_030710515.1). NCBI lineage: Eukaryota > Metazoa > Arthropoda > Insecta > Coleoptera > Lampyridae > Abscondita > Abscondita cerata. The sequence continues at coordinate 3,700 of JALBCR010003475.1, read as the reverse complement.
AAAATGTTGTAACGTTCTCCACCTATTTGGCATTCTTCAAATTCTTCACAGCTCCCTAATACGTTGTTGGTTAAATCATGAACAGTAGTTAATACTGCACCTCCACATGCTTTCATTGTACGTTTCAGATCTTCTTCGGGAACGCGGCCAGCGCAGAACATATCTCTATAAAACAAATGCATCAGAAACAAGCTATCTAATATTTTGGCACTTACCGATCAGCAAAATATTGAGTAGCAACATCACCAATGGGTAGTTTTGATAATACTACTTGAGCACCCGACTTATGGATTTTCTAGTTTCTCATACAAAATATTCCATTCAGCATCTACAATCTTTTGGTACTCCAAAACATTATCTATAATTAACTTCAGCATTCTCTCTTTCTGCTTTAAGTTCTAATTCAATGTTCAACAAAGCAATCTTACAAATTTTATAAGTCTTTGGTTGCATTTCAAAGCCAGCATAAGAAAAGGTTTTTTTAAATGCCACGCCAGCAATTAACTTTAGAATCTTCTAATGCTCCACCGCAGCCTTTCTTAATGCCTATCATATTTAGAGGTAACAGATCATCAAGTGAGAGCACAGCATCCACAACCATTTTGAAAAGAAGCCCTTTGTTGATGGATTAATTTTGAACTCAAGCGGTTGCTGCACATTTTTCGAGTAAAAGACGAAATTCATCAGCATTTGATTTGCTAATTTTACTGCAGTTCAGATATCTTTCTAGACATAATTGTAATGAACGACGAACAGATCTGATTATTATAGGATGAACACCTTCATCAACAAAAGGTTCAACTTGTTTCAAGAATTCTTTCTGCTAACAAAAAAACAACACTAGTGAGTGCCATCGCCTACTTCATCTTGAGACTTTGCAATGTCGACGAGGATGGATATTCAAGCATTTCATTATGGTAGCACCATCATTGGATATAAATCGTTTTCCATGGCCCGTCCAGCTGAGTTTATCCATGCCTCGAGACTTCAATAGCCAGTGCGCACAGCATCAGCACTAACCGACTGACAGGCATTGATGTTTTGATATAAGTTGAGGTTTTCCTTAGATGAGTCCGGTTCCTTCTTTTAAGAAGTACAATTTGTGGTTGCTTTAATAAGAAAAATTAAGTTTAAGTTCATGTGTTTCTAACCTATTTTTTCATCAGTGGAACATGACTTCCACTTGTCGCCACGCCATAAAACATACACTTACCATCATTTTTTAATTAAAATATAAAGTGAAATTTTATATAAACACAATTCCGGTACCGGCTTTAACTTAAGAGAACGATGCACGAAATTCTCTAAAGATTTCAGTTTAACGTGAAGTTGACTGTTGACGGATTACTCATTTACGGACGTTGCCAACTCGACGTCTCTACGTATACAAGCATGTTACAGGCACAATCAGACACGACAAAATGATGTCTGTTTAAGTGAGCCTCCCACAATAATGTTAGTGATAATGGCAATGTTAATGATGTCATTGATAACGTTTCAATGTTTACAATGATGTTAATGACGCATTTAAGTTTAAATTGCGCGGGTGTAAAATAGGCGAATCATTTCCGGCTAAAGGAAACAGACAGTGGTGCCCAACAGAGGATAATGTCGCGAATGCGGAATGCCAATAATCTTTATTTCTATTAGTAGATGTTAATGACGATGTTAAACACTAAAATATTGTTACGTGCAAAACAAATTAACAACAATTTTAAATTAAAAACGAAATATAACAACGGTTGTACCGTAGCTCAATGGGAGGGGTGGTTCATGAGATGATTTGCCTTCGTGAAGTGAAGTCGATGTAAATGGTTACAAAATCGTCAATAACAATCTATAAATTCGTCAAGGTCGATAGGGCGCGTAAAACAAGGTCACGACGTTAAATAGCTTCACTGAAAAGCTCTGTCCAGAGGAGTACCTTCCAGTTGGACTTGGCCTTAAGAAAGTACTATTACAAATCTATTAAAAATAAAATCAAATAAAAATTAAAGGCTTGTTACAATAGAAAAATTTAACAAGAATGATTGCATTTAAAACATTGTAAAATAGTCCAGTGCATTTAGGAAATTTTTATAGGAGCGACCCACCATTTTGTATAAATTTTTTCTCTTAGCCTCCATTCGAAAAAGATTTTCCTCGGTGAGTTTAACCTTAAGTTTGCGCATCACTAAAACCAACCCTTTCTCCGCCATCTTGGATTTTGTGTTTTTTTTATAATTTTCTATGACGTACTCTAATTATGCGTTTAACGGGAAAAAAAGTTATTGCTCTTCAAAGTCGACAGAACGACTTAAAACAAGTTTTTTCGGCTCTTTATCTTTTCCAGTCCACCTGACGCTTTTTCGTAAGAGAACTGTATTAAAGATAAAGTAATTTCTATCATTTACAAAAAATTATTCCGATACGACCATTTCTCACGCGTCAATCGACGCAAAATTGATATGTTTTGCGGGGGATTTCGAAACACGCTGAATAGCGATAGCGCTTCTGCGTTGCATTTTGTCGTAATATGACTTTTTCCTCGTTCATTTATTAAAATAAACAATTGTTATGAATCATACATTGTTTAAATATATGTCTATTTGTTCAATAAAATTGTTGGAGGGATTTTATTTAAAAATGAACATTTTGATGGGTTTAATGATGCGGGACTTTATTATTTCCAAATATTATTCAATTACTATTGCTATTTGTTATTAATTTATTGGTACAGTAAGAAATTTTTTTTGAACGCAGAACTGTGTTTATTTTTAAACAATTAATATTTCGACGGGTTTTACCTTTATAGACATTTTTTCTGCTTTTCCGAACTCAATTTTGCACCACCCTTGAGGTTGAGTTCACGGCGAGTTTTTTTCCATGTGGTTTTCAATAGCCCTACAGTTTTCACTTTTTCTAGTGAATTTCTCACCCTGCCATGATATTGATAGCCATCGTCACATCCATTCTTACTTATCACAGGTGATCGACTTGCTTATTTCTTTTCAATGAAGCGGTTGATCTTGGTAAAGGTACCATCGTTGAAAATTCGTTATCAACTTTGTTAGTCTTCGTCATTCGAGTCGCTCTACATCTTCTTTCGCGGTCGTGCGGGTTCTCCACAGCAAATCTTGCACAAAACAGATATTACAAACCTGCTTTTCAACATCCACAAGCCCTGTTACAGTTGGTTGTACATCCACAGGATACAATAAGTCCAGAAGTATGCGTGGTATCGGTTCCTGATCGGTTGTCATTGGCCCCAAGTGCATTTATCTCTGCACCGACCGAAATATTGCCTTGCTGCTGAGCTCTTGTGAAGTGCAAACGCAATATGGGTAGAGAAAGAAAAATGTTATACAAAATTGGTGGGTCAATTTCTAAATGCAGTGGACTATAAACCTTGAAGCAAATGCTTTGCAAGACGAACCAATCCACTATTGCACGGGTTTCGTCACCACACTCATACAGGTTTATACTTTGATCTTCTGGGGCACCATACATAACACTTTACATCACAACACAATATTTCAAATGTATGCATACTTTAAATGAATAAATAAATATGGAACTTACGGTGGCTGTGATCCTATCAATCTTCATAATAGTGTAACAAAAAACAACAACCTAAAACAAGCACAATAACGGCTTCTACTACCAACATCGCTGCCAAACAAAGAAACGAACTGATCAAAAATATTGGATTAAATGAAAT
>JALBCR010003474.1:0-341264 GCA_030710515.1 Abscondita cerata | reverse complement strand
TCATTGTACTTCGTTTCAGTTACGTATTGCTCTCAGTGTCTGTTCTTTTCAAACTTTTTTAAAAACATCTTGTTTCTTTGTATACGTCGCCATCGGTCAAAAATTTTGATTTTTTGGTTTTGCTTTTTGCTGTTTCGAGGTACGTACAACCATTTTTCAATGCAGCCTTATACCTATCTTGTATACATAAGGTGTTGCAAGTCCGTAATTGATCCGCTTCCCTGTCGACAGTCGCATTATTTTTTCTTCAAGTAGATTTCTATTTGCAATGGAAAATTGCTTATGTATCACCTACAAGATTTTTAATTTGCTGGTAAAATTTGTTAAGATGGTTCCTGCATTCGATTTTTCCACCGTTAAGTTCTTATAGGGGCGCGCTTCTATCATTTTCTTGTATCTTGTATTGTATTTTATATTATACATCGTTCCACACTACTTTTAAACCCTTGCGTAAAGACCTTCAATTCTATACTATTGTAGTTACAATATGATTTTTTGTGCAAATGTGCTCTTGCACTGGACCATAGCTTTGGAGTGCAAATACAAAATTTGATTCTCACTCGTAAATAGAGTACTTACTTTTCTGTATGTCTTTTAGTTGTCTACCTTAAACTTTCTTTTGTTTGTTTTAAGTTTTCTCGCTCTGATGAAACCCATTTCACGATAGGTGGCAAAACGTTGGCAACTACTGTTACCTTTTCGACACGGTCCAATCCCGAAAAACGTTTTTGTTTCACGAGGAATTAACTTTAACTTGTGTGCAAGTAAATCCGAATATTTCGACTCGAGAAATTGAAGCTCAAGTTAATGTGTCTAAAATAAATAATCGAGAATTAAAAAAAAAACACACAATTTCCACGCATATAAATTACACATTGCGCACACTTTGCGACCAAATGATATTCCGTAGAAGATGGTTTTTTAATAAAATTGCAGAAAATGGTTTTAAGGACTGACGAATCTTACTTGTCGAATTGTTGATTATTTAATCGCCATAATGTGCAACATTGGGTCCAGGAAAATCCACACATAGTGGTTCCACGGCGCAACCAGGTTTGTTTCGGATTTAATGTTTTTTCTGGGATATTGGAAAATCGTAATTGGATCATTATTTTTAATTGAATTTTAACAGTGCAGCGTTACATGAAAATTCTGCAAACATATCTTGAAGATATGGTATCAGCAAGATGGCGCTCCAGCACATAATGATGGGTGATGGCAACCAATACACCTAGTGGCCAGCCAGATCCGCGGAGTTAACTTCTCTGGACTTTTATCTATGGGGCACTATAAAAAATAAAGTGTATGGTTGTAATTTCCATTACAATAGTGCAGAAGAACTAATGAATGAGTAATGTAAAGTTTAAGCATTTACTACTATCACTGTGTATTTTTGTGTTTAATTTGTTTAATAAATAATTTTTACTTGCAAATTGTTAATCATGACTATCTATGTACTTGATTTAAAATGAGAGTAATTTAATATTTTCCATATTTTTCTTCAAACATGGTTGTTATTACATCGTTGAAAAGAGAAAACACATTTACTTCCTAATTATGTAAAATGGCTCCTATTTAAAATAAGAAAGCTCCTATTAATATCTTGAAAACCACCTACTTGAATTTTAATTTGGCATTATTTTTAAGTGCGCCTCATCAAACTAAGTAACTTTAATCGTAAACTTTTTAAATATCTTTTATAATTACGGAGATATTTGAGTTTTTCGAAATCGCCGGATTTTGGTTTTTAAAAATAATTTCGAAACTGTTCGGAAATTAAAATGTTTCTTAAAGCAATCAAACTCGTCCCAAAAATGGCACAATATTTGGAAAACTATACAATTATTAATTAATTTCAATGAAGTAGGTACCTACCTATATTTCTTAAAATGTAATAATTACCGATTTGGCAATTTCTAAAGTCAACATTATACCGGGTGTAACAGGATCATGATACACCCCCCGTTTCTTCCTTAGTTTTAAAGATAATTAAATCTTTTTGACTATAACAGATTTTTTTTTCACTTCCTGTTTCGCCGGAAGTGTCACCAACTTTTGATTTTTAAATGAAACCTCCCTGTATATTATTGCATTTTAAAATCTGCATAATTTTCTGAATCCAATGATACCACATAAGTGACATTTCAAACGTCAAAATTTTTCTAATTTAATTTTAGTTTTCCATTTAAGTATGCCATGACCTATTTATTCTAATCGACTCATTCAAACATCTATGCTAGAAAATTGAAATCCCGTCAAAAATACTAAATTATGTGATTTATCAACAAATTAAACTCATCAAAATTGTTTTTAGAGTAAAATTCAATTTTTTCTAAATGGAACCAGGTTGGTACCGTATGGTACCTTGTTTTAAAATGTGCGATAAATACAGTCCAAATTACAGCTAAAAGAAATTAAGAAAATACAATTCTGTTCTAAATTAATGTTAAGAAGCTACTAAGGTGGTTTTTGAATACAAAAAATGAACATTACCTATCTACAACAATTGTTCAAAATGCTGTTCATTAACCTCAATGCACTTCTAAACCCTCATAGGTGTTTCTCGTAGAACGTGCTATCAATTGCGCGTCTTACTCGTAGCTCCAGAAAAAATTTTACGTTTGAAATGTCACTTATGTGGTATCAGTGGATTCAGAAAATTATGCAGATTTAAAATGCAATAATATACAGAGTGTTCCATTAAAAATTAAAAGTTGGTGTCACTTCCGGCGAAACCCAAATTTTAATCAATTATCTTTAAAACTAAAGGAGAAATGAGGAGTGTACCATGATCCTGTTACACCAGGTATAAGAATAACGTATATCCGCTTATATAGCACGAGGGAGTTCTTGCCTCGTACTTTCTATACTTACATAGACTTTTTTTTATTTTTCGAGGAAAATATTTTACCTCGCTGTACAGGGTGGGCAAATTTCGGTGTTTCGATCTGTTTTTTCGAGAGAAACTCATTGGTGAAAACTAGAATCGGCTATCGTCTTTTGTCTTCGAATTACAGCGAAAAGATCAATTTTTCTATATTTTGAAGTGTCTTTAGACACTCTTTGAGAGGAATTGAATGGCGTTGGTGGATTTTAAATATCTGCATTTGTTTACGGGTTATGATTTTTTTTCTTTAATAGAAACCATAGTTGGCTGTGATTTATTTTGATAGAGTTTTTTTTTCTCTTTACGACGATATATATCATGTAAGGTCAATCATAGTTAAATTTAGTCAAAACTCATACTTTCCAATATCAAATAAAATTATCGTAGTTACCAAAAGACATTTTGTTTTAATTTTTATGACGAATATCATGTGTTGCCTCTAATTACTTTACCACATTTTCATTCTTCAATTGTCTGAAAAGAACGAAATGACTTACGAAAACTATGAAAAGTATGATATGTTAGAATGCTTTATTCAAAATAATAACAATTTCGACATTGCATCAAAATATACTTCAATCGTTATCCAGAAAGAAGACAACTTCATAAGTCTATTTTTGTTAAATTACAAGAAAATCACATACCTAGGGGAAGGTGAGGCAGAATGTGAATCTCTGTGAGATATCAACAAGAATTAAATGAAAAGAGACACCAGTTGATTATCTGCCTTTTATTTAGACAATTTCGAACGTTTTGAGAACAAAAAGTTTTAAAAACAAGAGGATATAAGAAGAAAATGTAATAAAGAAAATTATTTTTTCTCATTGTGCCCCACCGGGGGGGCAGAACGGGGTCTATCTAATGAAGATCAAAACTTCAGTCTTTTTGGGTACAAAGTTCGCAAATCAATACAGAATCGTCATCATCACTGTCAAAACCAGCACATGACATATGTGCCCATTTTTACAACTAACACAAGTGCACCAGCCCTCATTCGACTGAGAATATAAATCTTCACAATACAAACACTTCGCATCTTCATCGTTCTCTTCCTCTGAACTATTCTCGTCTTGCTTTTTAGTTCTGCTTGATTTTGTTCTCTTCCTATTCTCTTTCCTTATTTTTTCTGGTCTTCTTATTCATATCTTTTAATTCTTCCTTTAAATCCTTTCAAATTTCATTTGCTTTGCATTCTCAGTTTTCGCCACTGCTTCTTCCAATTCAATTTTGTATGGGGATGATGTCAAGACTGTCGTCTTGCCCCTTTTTCTTGTTGCTCTCTTCTGCCCGTTTGAACTTTAGGCAAAGGAATCACATCTTTCGGAGAGACACACAAGAATGAAGAGGTAAGCTCTCTTGTGGGACTAGCCATCCAAGAACAACCAGGACTTCCTTCAATAACTAGAAATGTTCTGTGCGTTACTGTCGATTTTTGTAATGTCTTGAAGTGGTTCACCAATATCTTGAGAAAGAACTGGAGGATTTTCATCATTATGCAACATAACTTGAAGATTTTCTTCCCTTGTATCAATATTTCTCTCAGGAGTTTGAGGAAGTTTTGATGTGCTGATAATATTGTCATCAGGTAGTGTAGTTTGTAAATTAATATCAGTAGTCATAGATGGCAAAAATCTGTATCTGTAAAGATATTTGGGTCTACAGGCCAGATACCAGTCTTGCCAAACCCATTCAGTGCAGTTTTCATATTAGCAGAGCTGAGAAAAGCTTGTCCAAACATCTTCAAAATTTCAAACAGTGTTATCACTTTTCCTGATTCGTTCTCAACCATTTTCGTGCTTCTTCATCATAATGGAGACTTCATGAATGATACATCTAGGGGTTGCAAACGATGCAAACAGTGTGGAGGAAACATAATATGATGAGTCCACTGTTTCGTGCTGTATCAATCACTTTCAAATTCTTTGTATGAGATGCATGGCCGTCCAAGAGTAGCAAAACAGGTTTATCTTTTTTCGCGTTTGAAAATTGATAAATTTCAAAAACCAGTTTTCAAAAATTTCGGCTGTCATCCAACCGGAATCATGAAAATTTTAATAATGGCCTTTGGGACCCCTTCAGTGTGGAGGTAGGAAAACACACAACTCAAAAGATGTGCTTGCCGACGTTAGACAATTTCCACAATCTCCTTACTGAAGGGGTCCCAAAGACTTCATTTTATTATTAAATGAATTTTTGGAGGAATACTTACCTGAATCATGAACTTCGGCCCATCCTCCCGCGGATAGGCCCATTTCAAATTCCTTCTCTTTCTTCTTACGAGGGTATATCAACATCGGTGGCATGTATAATCCACTAGCTGAAAAACATATTTCAGCAGTGACCGGTGTTTCCTCTTTCCAACTTGTCGTTGGGATTGAGTGTTATACCTGTCTCATCGCAGTTATAAATTCTATCTGTGGTCAAGTGCTGTTCATCAATAACTTGGGTTAACAAAGTGAAGAATTGCGAGATTGCCACTTTATTAAACCACATAGCTCGAGCTCCGGAAGTAGCCTCTGGTTTGCGTAAACTCAATTCTGGGTGACGTTTCATGAAATTTTCAGCCCAGTCTTTTCCTGACATTCCTGATTCCCTGTCAAAGTTATGCCTGCAATTATTTTTCTCAGCTAGTTGAAAAGACAGGCGGCGGAGTTCTTTCATTGTCACTCCAAATAATCTTCTTTGCAGCTCTATCAAATATACTAAGTGACATAGAAAGAAGAACACCCAGTAATAATGAATATTTTGTAAATTTTTTTTGGGAATATATTTGTTTATATTAAGATAAAAAACGATCAGTTTTTCAGCCATATTGCCCTAGCGGTTGTTTTGTTAACCTCATTCAAAAACACTTACGATTAAGTAGCCCTAAAACAATGAATTAAGCATTTGTAAGTACAGTTGTCATTTAAGCGATTTAAACTGCATTTCAAAGAGCTTCTTTAATTCAATCACAATGCCTTCAGTGCGAAGACGCCATAATTTTCGGCAATTAAGCGAGTTTGATAGAGGTAGAATTGTGGGATTGCGTGAGGTTGATTTGTCTATGAGAGATATAGCCGCTAGAACGCAATGGAGTTTAAACACTGTGGCAGTCTGTGTTCGGGCATGGAACCAAGAGGGCCGTACACGATGAGCTGTTTTCCTAATGTAATTACGCACCATCTACAATAGGACAAAATGATCAGAATTATAGATAGACCAACGGAGTAATCACAACAACATGCAAACGACCTGCCCTGCCCCAGCATACACTACTGCCAGAAGTGAATATGAAATTCATTCTAGTCGAACTGTCATATTATCCCATGAAGAGTGTGAAAGACTATCCAACGAATGTAATGTACAACCCCTTAATCGAATGAAAGTGATAAATAAAGTAACTTACCTCGATCCAGTGTCTGTAATTTTTACAACTTTCGAAGAAATTCTATGAAGGACGTGTAAATTTGTATGAAACGTAGAGTGGAGATACACAACACAACACTCATAACAAAGTACGAGCAGCAACTGAACGTCATATAGATAAAATATGCTGAACGTTAAAATACAATCAGCGCGATTTCCCCCTCTACTACTCGTCGATCTAGATCTGTACCATTTCGCCCCGTGTCCCGTTCTGCCCCACCTTCCCCTACTTTTCATAGTTTTCGTAAGCCATTTTGTACTTTTCAGACGATTGATGAATGAAAATGTAGTAACGTAATTAGAGGCAGCACATGATATTCGTCATAAAATTAAAACAAAATGTCTTTGGCAACTACGATAATTTTATTTGATATTGGATAATATGAGTTTTGACTAAATTTAACTATGATTGACCTTACATGACATATATCGTCGTAAAGAGAATCAGCATACGATATCTTTTGGACGTCCATTTTTTATCCATATTAAGTACCACATGTCCGTGGTTGTAAAATGTACGTCCACGAGACATCCTTTTACGGACCTCTGTAAGTACATCTTTGTGGACATCAACAAGACGTACGTCAAACGTTTCCTTTACATCCTTCATTTAGCCTTTGCCACTTTGTGGTATTCATGTTTAAAAAAATGCTTTAAAATGAAATAAATTAGATATGTAACTCCTATAATGCATTGAAGTTAATTACAAACAATAAAATTAATATCAGTACCTATGTATCTATAATTAAGTTGGTAAAGGTTGATGTAAATTTACAATATTGGCGAAACTGTGCTGTGTGTCAATCCTCGTTTTCGCGTTTTTGGCTCGATTCGTAAATTTGTCTTCATTTGTGTTTTTAATTTGTTTTTCAAAAGTTTTGTTACTGTACTATTTAGTGTTAAAGTTAATGTTTCTTATAAGACTATATAACCAAAAGTTATCGTGTGAATGCTATAGTGGTAAAAGGCGTATGTAACCTATAAAATCCTTTTACCTCACTTTTTTATTTAGGTACTATTTATTAATAATAATTTTGTGTGCAAAGATTTTTTCAAAATTATTACTAAGCCAACTAGTAATACGTAAGTTATTTCAAGTTTCCTATTGAATATTATCACTTTTCTTTTATAGAAGCTGGTATAAAACAGAAGCAATTCACAATCAAATGCTTTGAAGATGCCACAAAAAATTGGCTACGTCGTGCCAAGGAGAGATTGCTTAAGAAAAAAAATTCAATGTTCAGTATAATGTTCTTATTATTATATTGAGTATGTGTATTATTATTTTTATTAATACTGAGTAAATATACAAATTAATTAAATTTATTATTATTTCAGTAGCATAAATAAAACGTAAGCCTAAATTAGTCCTAGTTGAATCGTATTCCGACGTCTAAATGTACGTCTTTTGGATGAACTTTATTGTAACATATGGATGTTCTAAGGACGTCCATAAGATAACCACACAACCTAATATGGACGTCTTTAAGACATCGTGATGTCCTTACTAAGACATCTTGTGTACGTACATAAGATATCGTTGTGTTATTTGGATATGGTTTCTGTTAAAGAAAAAAAATCATTTCGTAACTCGTAAACAAATGTAGATATTTAAAATCCGTCAACGCCATTCAATTCCTCTCAAAAAAGTGTCTAAAGAAGGTATTACTAGTTTTTTTCTAACTTAATAAACAACTAGGATATAGACACTTTTCAAAATATAGAAAAATCGATCTTTTCGCGGTAACTTGAAAATAAAAGACAATAGCCGATTCTAGTTTTCACCAATGAGTTTTTCTCGAAAAAACAGATCGAGACACCAATATCCATCTTTCTCTATCTCTTATGGTTACCGAGATACCCTATACAAACGTCGAAATTTGCCCACCCTGTACAATCGGCGATACACTTTCATACACTTTTGTTAATCGGAAAGATGTGTAGTTCTGCACGAAACGCTTGTTTTAATATTTCTTCAAATAAAGAGAATAAAACCAAAATCACAAAAAAAAGTGACGCGATATTCGAGTTCTACACAAACCATAAATATATTTTTCCTCAAATGCTCAGCTTTTTATTCCATTTTAACTGACCTTCAATCTGTTTCCGTTTCCGAGATATCAATATAGTGGGCATCTATTTCTTGGACACGTTGTATTTCTTATAGATTTCCCTGTGAAGAACTAACGAAATTTTTGTAGGTATATAAATCCTTAATGAAACAGGCTGTATATGTAGGCACTTGGAAACTAGTAATTGTCAAATAAGTTAGTCTTGTTTATATAGGTAACTTAATTGATTAATGTGTTTTGGTTTGATAATTAAAAATGAGAAAAGTTTTTAGTTTAAAGTATTTATTTTCGCAAGAATTAAGATAAACGTTTTAATAAATTCGGGGATTTGTCTAAAAAATATTAGTAATTTTGTATTTCCGTTGTCGTCAGCATGATTCCACTCCTAAACGTACGTACATAATTTATGTAGAAAATTAATCGCGGTGTGTATCTTTTTTTAGCGGCAGTGATATGTGTGGTAGGTGATAGCTACATCGATTGACGCAAAACGTCGACGCAGTGGCCACTTTGTTGTTTTGTAGTTATGTGACCGAGGAAGGCGAAAGAGTGTCGGAAGGATTTTAAAGAATCGAAAGACTTTAGGAATTTTGCGTTCAAAAGCATCGAATTGTTGGCCTTCATTGTATGCGAAGAGGCGAGAAATGTGTAATGTTGTTACGGCAACGACGGAATTGTGGAATATTTAATACATATGGTGAAGTTGGACGATAGTGAAGTTTCTTTGTTTTGTTATTGGTCGCGTCCATTTTGTGAAAGCAAAATTTACGTCGTACTTTTAAGTCAAGAGGTTTTTTAACGCAAAATTCTGTGTTCAAGGTCTGTGATATACAAGAGCATTTTCTTATACACCCAAATATTATATTTTTGCGGACAAAGGAACTTAAAATCGCAATCAAGTATCTGTCCGCATTTAGTGCAAATTCGTGCGAAATTTGAATGTTCGATCAAAATGGCAAGAAAAAATCAAGAAGTTAATGGGGACTGTAATGGGAAACCGCGCTCACCGAAAAATAATAGTGCAGTTTACTTTAATAGCATTACGTCTACTAAAAAGGAAGAAAGGTATTTTCAAGACTGAGTCCGTTTAGGACACCGTCGTCTACAGGTAGTCCAGGTACTAGTCCCCGAATGTCTCCTGGTATGTTAGCTGGGCATTACGCCGGGTGCAAGTGGTCTGAACCTCCATTACCTTCAGCTTTACCAGACCACCACAACACTGGATGCCGACGGTGTCCTCTGTTAAACGCGCTTATCTCCCAGAAAAAACTGATCAGCAAGATGCCTACCCGTTCAAAGTATTACTTAATGCGCAGGCCTGATCTATAACTATATTGCAAAAAAGTTACGATAGATATGACAGGACATATTTGATACCATTTTATTAATGTGATGAGTGAACATAAACTCTGTAATTAATTTTAAGTCAATTTTTGGCGAGTGAGCACGACAATTAACACCAGCTGTTCTCATGCACCTCATTTTATCACTAAATAACTATTTTCAACCGTTACATTACGAATTCTATTACAGTAAAATTGTCCTGTTCAGCCGTGCTGGTGATATGCAGTCGTTACTCTCACAATGATTGCTTTTGAGTGTAGATATTTTAAAATAAGTCTTTTCTAAATGTGATTTTGTTTAATGTTACAAATTGTAAGAGTATAAATTTGAGTTTTATATTGTCTCGAGCAGTGCTCATCCAGAAAATCAATGTTAAGTTGGGTATTGCTCTTACTGTACTATTTAGATAACAAATTAGCACTTAAATTTTGACGACAAAATTTTATTCGTTTGTCGTTTACTCTAAAGTTTGTTCCTAAAGCTAAAAAAATTTAGCGAGCACTGATTACACGAATATTAGAGTAGACGGGAAACTTGGGCAATTATTTTTATTTTGATTTTTTTCTAAAAATGCGATCGACTTAGATGCATTTATTAATTTTTAGACCCTAATATAGTATTGAAAATTCTGTATTATACAAAAGTTTAAATGCTATTTTGCTAGATGTAAACAAGAGAAATACGTCTAAAGGGCGTGTATTTTTATTAATTGCAGTACAAATGTGTAATCACAAAATATGTGTAAAAACTTAGGTATAGGATTGTGAGTATCAAAGAGTGGGTATACAATTGAATTCAATTTTAATTATCGCAAATCTAAAGTTTACCTTAATTTTTTCTGATAATATTCTGTTAATTCTTTTTGTGTAAACCAAAAATTGTATACTTACATATGTTGTCATCCTTCGATATTGTATTCGGGCAGATATGATTTAAAGGTCTTCCACAAAATGCCAAGGAAACAATATGTAGAGATGTGCAATACGTAAATAGTGTGTTATCAGTTGATGAATTTATTTACTCATGTTTGTATAATGTATTAGAGAGATATTTTTTTTTCATTTGGAATACGCACAAATTCGTACTAAATTTTTTTATTGTTTCCGAGTCAAAATGAAATTATTAAATTTACTATAGAATTTATCTCTAATACAGCTTGAGTTATATTTAGTATTAAGCGATGTCAGATCTCAAGTGTTCACTACATCAAGGAAAAATCATCGAATAGCAATATAAAAAAAAATGTCACATATAATCATCTCCATCCTAAAATCTGTGATACCTTCCATAATAAACTCCCATCCAAAAAATATATTAAATCTTCCTGTTTTTCTCATTCCTTTAACTTTCCTCTCCTGTATCCCAGTTCCTATCCCGAGGCTTTTGCCTCACCAAATATCTCTAGAAAAGAATTTTTAAATGACGACATGCTTTATAGCAAATTGGTGGTGGTTTTTGTTTTCAGGTTTGGTATGCTTTATAGTCGTAATGCATCACTTAAACAAGTGTTTCTCTGTTTCAGATAATTTTCATTGGCTACTGATGAATGAAAATTGTTCTTGGCGTCATTGACTATCATCCAAGGGAAATAGTTCGTTTAATCATTCGAGGATGACCCTCTATAAAGAAAGCACTTGCATTGATCGATGGACGTCAACACAATGTTCTCTTTTGGAAATTTCATTTGTAATAGGGCTGGGCAGGTGAAGGACTGACAGGACTCCATAATTAACTGCTATAACTTAAGACTGGTACTCAATTTTCACGCGTAACTAATTTCAGATTCAAAGAAATTTGGCAAGCTGTTACAAATGCCGCTATAAACTTAGAATCTGTACAGAGCACAGTTATTACTATGAATTTTTGAAACCAATTCAAAAGTAATATATAGTAACTATTTATTCAATGATATGAGTCGAAAATTGTTTAAATGTCATTTCATTTTTGGAGGTAGAGGATACAACTACAATCAACAAGGCAGCAAGAAAACACCTCTTTCATTACACTGACTATATTTGGCTTTAGAATGGAGGTCAGTCAAATTCTACTTTTGAAGTTTTAAATAAGAAACAGAAAAAAACAAGTAATACGTCACCACCGATATGTTTTTTAGAAAAAATGCTTCGAATAAACGTTAGAGATAATGTAATTTTACAACATTTTTTCATAATTTTGACATAAAATCATCATCAATATGTCCCTTGTTAACGTAACATGTTACGAAAAGTTACAAATTTTTCGTCACTTGTCGGATTGGTTTGACATTCGTTTGGGAATTGGTCACATTCGATTAGAATTTGAATTCGAAATAGGTTAAACTCCTTTTTTTTCAAAATTAGTATTGGGTGTTGCACGTAACAAAACATATTTTTTTGTAATTTTCTAATTATAAGAAAACAAGCATATAAAAATATATTTAAACATGTTTGGAATTCAAAATTTAATATGACAGGTTTTGCATTTTCCAAACGATCTGAGAAAGTGGTGAAAAAGTTTACTTGACATAACTAGCTATTATAAAACACCTACTTTGATTATAAAAAATGTTCCTTATTTTTGTCCAAACTATAAATAAAAACTTTAAATTTCCATGATTTAAATTGTGTTTGTTTATTATAGAATGTAAAACTAATCCTTTAAGATGAACATGCGACGTTTGCTCCTCAAAACGGGAGCTTTATCAAGGCAAAGTTCTGTTAGGGATGATAAAAGTATATTTTTTTGGACGATCAATCCCTAGCAGAACTTAGCCTTGATGAAGGTCCCGCTTTAATAACAAATAATAATCTTTATTTTTCCTTAGAGAGGCATATAGTTAAATATAAGTATAGGATACGTCAACATGAACAATAGCATTAAATTAATATATCAGCTTTAAATCTACTAAAAGAAACATTTTTTATATTCGCAGAAATCGCATTAAAAATACCCACACTTACATTTTTAAAACATCTTTGCGTGAATTCTAAGTCTAACTTTAACAGGTAACTATACATTTTTGTGTCTCGTAGCATGATCATGTGAGCTTCTAACATTTAGCGTTGATTGATTTTTATATGCATAGCAAACTAGGCAGAGAGAATCTGCAATTCTTCAAATAAATTCCTACACGAATGATGAGCCGGATTTCCCGCCAGACATCAAATAACTTTCTTTTGAACTATAAAAACCTTATTTAAATATTGAGAGCAGCCCCAAAGAAGTATCTCATATGAAAGCCGACTTTGAACTTCTGCGAAGTATATCTTCCTTAACCCGGAAGCATTAAAATGCAATGTTTAAGAACGCGGATTTTAAAACACGATGTACCTAACTGATTTTTTAAATTAAGTTTAAACAGTGCTCATTCCAATCTAAGGTATCTGTTATCTCGACACCTAGAAAACCTATTTTATGTGCAATATCAATGTGGGAACTATCCAGTTTTAAAGAAATTTGATGGTTGGTTTTACGATATTTTGTGTGGAAAATGAGGCTATAAGTTTTATTAACATTAAGAAACAATATTTGTTATTACAGAACCAGTGATGTAGTTTATTGAGCATACTGTTTGTTAGTGACTCTGTATGGCTTAAACTAGGAGCAGCGGTTATAATTGAGATGTCGTCAGCATACATAATCATTGCAAAATCATCTAAAAAATTTACAATATTAACGTATATGGTAAATAATATTAGACCCAAAATAGATCCTTAAAAGGTACACCCATAGAAATAGGACATACAGCAGATTTAAAGGTAGTTTTTCTCCTTAATAAATTAAATTCAGCTTGTACTTACTGAGTTCTGTTAGAAAGGAACGAAGCAAACCAATTCGTTAATGTTTCCACGAATTCCATATGATAACAATTTTCTTTGAGTTTTTGTGCGATTCACAGTCAAAAGCTCGACTGAGGTCACAACATGTGCATAATGGAGATTGTTCGTCATCAATTAGATAAATAATTTGGTCATAAAAATAATATACAGCTGTCGCAGTTGATTTGTCTGAAGTATATTGTGTTTATTTAGAAAATCTCGAAGCCTTTCTAGCATATTCTCGAAGACTTTTGACAGGGTATTGGAGATTGAAATAGGTCTATATTTTACTTCTATGCCCCTTTTGTATACCGGTTTAACAATAGATGATTTTAGCTCATTTGGAAAAATTCCTTGCTTAAAAGACAGATTTATTAAATATGTAAGGGGAATGGATAAGAGAAATCCAAATTCTTTGATAATACAAGACGGTATATTATCAGGTCCATAGCTGCTTTTATTCTTTAGTTTCTGTATTAAACAACTAATTTCGATAGGTGAGAATTCACACATAAACATACTAGATGCAATATTTTCCTAAAGGGATATCTGGATAAGAGTGATCAATTATATTAGATATTTCTATCGGAGCTTTGAGGGACGAAACCTCGGCCTGTTTCTCTTAAAGGATTGATTTTTATATCCCATATACCTCCAAAGCGTCGCTAAACAATTTAGCCCGTATACTTAATGTTATGATTGTTCATTTTTAAATGTAAAAAGTAGGTACAGCAGTATCCTTTTTCCAGCTTTTGTTGGTACAACCATCATATATATTAAAATCTGTTAAGGCTGTTCTATCACTCGGGACAATTTCAGATTTCTAGTAGGCAGTTCACTATTTTTATTTCTTGTTAATAAATAGCTATTTGTTGTTTTTTCTGTTTCTAAAACTGTTTAAAATGCACGTCATGTACAAAAAAAATTGACATCAACAATTCAACAATATATTATTTATCTATTAATATTAATAGGCTTCCTAGTCTGGCCTGTTGCGCTCAGAAAAATTCGCCCGCGAGTACATTCATTTCACAATTCTCCAAGAGTTTTCAGTATTTATCGTTTACTTAATGTTAATTTTTCTCATTGATTTTTAAGTAAAATTAAAAAAAATTTAGGGTTGTTGAAAATTATTATCTATGTCGCGCAGAGTCGAAATTTGAACTTATAAGGAAATCCATTTTATTATTATTTTACGTTTGAATTAAATTAAATACAACGAAGACGAAAATTTAAAAATAGCTCCTGCACGACATAAATAATAATGTTAGCTATATGTTTGTGGAAAATCAGGAAAATATTTCTAAAAATAAGCGAGATAAATTTACATAAACTTTATAGCTCCCTGAGAGAACAGCCTTAAGGTGGCGCCGCCCTGGTGGGTGTCCGTCCGACCGCACAACCGTTTCTCAAATAGTTTGTTTCATTTCATTACGCACAGCTTCAACTCATATGCTTATCGCATTGTCAATTTATTGTAACCCTTCCTACTGTACGAGCATGTTGACTCATCTAATAGTATCCTTAAAATGTGTTTTAGGATTCTTTGAATAATATTGTTTCATATTTTGTTTGTTTTTGTTGATTTTAGTCCGCAATTACAAGTATCATCTGAATTTGTAGTTGCTACTACCTAAGAACGTTTTTGAGGAAATTGTTTTTGTTATTGCAGCACCGCAGCCCAGTGCCCAAGATTATAGCTTTCTTGGATTTTCGTATTTTATTATTAACCTTTCTATTTCGTTTTGCTGAAAATTACCAAGTTAATCTGTACACCGTAATTTTAGTTAGAATTTTTCATGGATTGGATGGTAAACTTTGGAATGGCCTGCATTCCATTACAATTTCACCCATAAAGGGCATCCTCAGAAACCTCAATAGCACTGTTTCAAATGAAGGACAAAAGTTTAGTAAAATCAGCGATTTTAAGATAATTCTCCAAGCTTTCTTAAAATATATAGTCACATCAACAATTAATAAAACTTAAGAATTTATCAAGCTTAATGACGCACCCAATATTGAACTTGAAAGTCGAAAGTGTTGAATCACATAGACGTTACATTTTATACAGAAGTAAGATGACGAACTCTTACAAACATTTTAAAAAGAGCGCTTGATTTGCAAGTCAAAGAAGTATGGAAGTTTGAAAAGACAGAGTGGATTTTTAGTCACATCCTTACATTATAATTGCAATTGTATATTACATAATAAGAGGGAAAATAAGCCGTTTTAATATTTACGACTGTTCACCATCATGGAGACGTAAGATGAACAACTGGCTTTCTTAGATGTGCTGGTGAAATCGAAAAAGCAAACTATCTGCATGCATGACGGAACAGGCTCGAACACCTGAAAACTGCCTGTGGCTCTCACGGGTAAACCAGAAAAGAGATCGAAAAATCAATGATCGGAAGCACCGGAATCCGAGAGTCGACTCACTACTGCCCAAGCATATCTTTCATATATATGATAACTACCTTCAAACCAACTAAGAAGATTCAGCAGACCATCAGATCAACAAAGGACGACCAAGACACCTTCTCAGCAGCCGGAGATTATCATATATCTTAATGTTGTTGCAGGGTATTCATAAGGACCACCAAAGAGATCGATAAGAAGGAGACTCAAGAACATCGAGCAAACTGGCGTCTCGACACACCGAGAAGTCAGCGCTTAGCAAAGGATCTGAAGATACTCTTCGAGAGCTCCAAATTGCTATCAACGGTTATCATAAAATATTGGTTAGAGAAGCCATCGTAACCGTATAAATACAAGTTGCGAAATACAAATTATCAGTCTAGATCCAACATCTGAAATGGTCGTACCTTTAAAGAAGCTGCCCACTTCTTAAGGTTCAAAAATTGTTTGGGCAGTTTTTTTTGTGAATTCACTTCAATTTACTATCTGCCAACGTTTCGGCAACAATTTTTGTCTTCCTCAAAGAAGAAAAAATGTTGTAGAAATATAAATTCTTTTCAACTTTAAGAGTCTTCTATACCCATTTTCTCCATGAAATGGTTGTATTTAATTTCTACCAAATGGCGCATTCTATCACAAAATTGGTCGGTCATTTTGTGAAAAAAATGAATATGAACATCTTCAAAAAAATTGGTAGATGGAGCTGTGTGGGTTGAACCTGACTTTTTATCATTTTAGTACCGCCACGATAACGACCATAGTAGTGAATTTTATTGTGATTGTTCAAAATCATCTTTTTTAGAAATGATCGGTCAGTTTTTTGATCAACATATAAAGTACATTGAGAATGTAGGTATAGAATTAACTAAACGACATTCTAAAGTTTCAATCCTCAAATCAAAATTTTCTTTTAAGATGTTTATTTCGACTACAATGCAATTACTGATTTTCATTTGGAAACCTGTTTGCATGCAGCCACACCATCATTCGAGTTCAACAGTGATGTATGTATGATTGATTTCTTTAAAACAAAGTTTCTTTCTTACTTGCATGATTAAACGTAATTAAAGTATATTTAAAATCAACGTTTTTGTTGTTGTTGATGATGCATTGAAAATTGAAAGTAATAATAAATCTAGCATATGTAGAAACGTCAAAAAGACATTGATGTCATAAATAAGCTTTATTAGAAATAAACTTCTAGTAAGTATATCAAATATTGGTGCATTTAAATTAATGGTTAAGTATTAAACATGAAATAAAAGAATTACTCAAAAACAGGAGACAATTACATAGGTCTTCCCATACCTCGACCTGGTGGTGGTTGGGCATCCCCAGACTTTTGATTCTTTATAGTCTCATCAACAGAAAGAATCAAGCATGTAGCCTCACAAGCAGCAGTAAGAGCATTAATCTTCACAATAGCAGGTTCCCAAATACAAGCAGCAAAATTATCACTGATATCTTCATTATTAATATCAACTCCATACCAACAATTACCTTGGGCATGCTTCTGTCTCAACTTATTGAGAATATTAGTGGCATCAAAACCAGCATTATCGCACAATTGTCTCGGAATAATTTCAAGAGCCTTAGCAATTCCGCCAATCAGTAATTGCTCTTTGCCTGCGATGGTACGAGAGTGATCTCTTAGCATACGAGACAATTCCATCTCTATAGCACCTCCACCAGCAACAATTGCATCATTTTTAATAGTTCTTCTTACAATCATAATAGCATCATGAAGAGAACGTTCAGTTTCTTCGAGAAATTGTTCTGCCCCACCACGAAGTATCATCGTACAAGTCTTAGCATTGGGGCAACCTTTGAAAATGTTGTAACGTTCTCCACCTATTTGGCATTCTTCAAATTCTTCACAGCTCCCTAATACGTTGTTGGTTAAATCATGAACAGTAGTTAATACTGCACCTCCACATGCTTTCATTGTACGTTTCAGATCTTCTTCGGGAACGCGGCCAGCGCAGAACATATCTCTATAAAACAAATGCATCAGAAACAAGCTATCTAATATTTTGGCACTTACCGATCAGCAAAATATTGGTAGCAACATCACCAATGGGTAGTTTTGATAATACTACTTGAGCACCCGACTTATGGATTTTTTCTAGTTTCTCATACAAAATATTCCATTCAGCATCTACAATCTTTTGGTACTCCAAAACATTATCTATACGAACTTCAGCATTCTCTCTTTCTGCTTTAAGTTCTAATTCAATGTTCAACAAAGCAATCTTACAATTTTTATAAGTCTTTGGTTGCATTTCAAAGCCAGCATAAGAAAAGGTTTTTTTAAATGCCACGCCAGCAATTAACTTAGAATCTTCTAATGCTCCACCTTGTACTTTCTTAATGCCTATCATATTTAGAGGTAACAGATCATCAAGTGAGAGCACAGCATCCACAACCATTTTTGAAAAGAAGCCCTTTTGTTGATGGATTAATTTTGAACTCAAAGCGGTTGCTGCACATTTTTCGAGTAAAGAACGAAATTCATCAGCATTTGATTTGCTAATTTTTACTGCAAGTTCAGATATCTTTTCTAGACATAATTGTAATGAACGACGAACAGATCTGATTATTACTCTAGGATGAACACCTTCATCAACAAAAGGTTTAACTTGTTTCAAAAATTCTCCTGCTAACAAAACAACACTAGTAGTGCCATCGCCTACTTCTACATCTTGAGACTTTGCAATGTCGACGAGAGTTTTTGCAGCGGGATGAATTATTTCAAGCATTTTCATTATGGTAGCACCATCATTGGATATAGTCGTTTTTCCATGGCCGTCAACTATGAGTTTATCCATGCCTCGGGGCCCTAATGTAGTGCGCACTGCATCAACAACCGACTGACAGGCATTGATGTTTGATATAAGTTGAGGTTTTCCTTGAGATGAGTCGGTTCCTTCTTTAAGAAGTACAATTTGTGGTTGCTTTAATAAGAAAAATTAAGTTTAGAGTTCATGTGTTTCTAACCTATTTTTTTCAAATCAGTGGAACATGACTCGCAACAATATAATTAATACTGTAAAACATACACTTACCATCATTTTTAATTGTAATATAAAGTGAAATTTTATATAAACACAATTCCGGTACCGGCTTTAACTTAAGAGAACGTGCACGAAATTCTCTAAAGATTTCAGTTTAACGTGAAGTTGACTGTTGACGGATTACTCATTTACGACGTTGCCAACTCGACGTCTCTTACGTATACAAGCATGTTACAGGCACAATCAGACACGACAAAATGATTGTCTGTTTATGAGCCTCCCACAATAATGTTAGTGATAATGGCAATGTTAATGATGTCATTGATAACGTTTCAATGTTTACAATGATGTTAATGACGCATTTAAGTTTAAATTGCGCGGGTGTAAAATAGGCGAATCATTTCCCCGGCTAGAGGAAACAGACAGTGGTGCCCAACAGAGGATAATGCGAATGCGGAATGCCAATAATCTTTATTTCTATTAGTAGATGTTAGTCGACGATGTTAAACACTAAAATATTGTTACGTGCAAAAACAAATTAACAACAATTTTAAATTAAAAACGAAACATGAATAACGGTTGTACCGTAGCTCAATGGGAGGGGGTGGTTCGCGAGATGATTTGCCTTCGTGAAGTGAAGTCGATGTAAATGGTTACAAAATCGTCAATAACAATCTATAAATTCGTCAAGGTCGATAGGGCGTAAACAAGGTCACGACGTTAAATAGCTTCACTGAAAGCCTGTCCAGAGAGTACTTTCCAGTTGACTTACCTTAAGAAAGTACTGTCACAAATCTGTTAAAAATAAAATCAAATAAAAATTAAAGGCTTGTTACAAAGAAAATTTAACAAGAATGATTGCATTTAAAACATTGTAAAATAGTCCAGTGCATTTAGGAAATTTTTATAGGAGCGACCCACCATTTTTGTATAAATTTTTTCTCTTAGCCTCCATTCGAAAAGATTTTCCTCGGTGAGTTTAACCTTAAGTTTGCGCATCACTAAAACCAACCCTTTCTCCGCCATCTTGGATTTTGTGTTTTTTTATAATTTTCATGACGTGTTCTAATTATGCGTTTAACGGGAAAAAAGTTATTGCTCTTCAAAGTCGACAGAACGACTTAAAAAACAAGTTTTTTTTTCGGCTCTTATCTTTTTCCAGTCCACCTGTCGCTTTTTCGTAAGAGAACTGTATTAAACATAAAGTAATTTCTATCATTTACAAAAAAAATTATTCCGATACGACCATTTCTCACGCGTCAATCGACGCAAAATTGATATGTTTTGCGGGGATTTTCGAAACACGCTGAATAGCGATAGCGTTCTGCGTTGCATTTTGTCGTGATATGACTTTTCCTCGTTCATTTATTAAAATAAACTACTGTTATGAATCATACAATGTTTAAATAGGTATGTCTATTTGTTCAATAAAATTGTTTGGAGTGGATTTCTATTTACAAAATGAACATTTCGATGAGTTTAATGATGCGGCTTTATTATTTCCAAATATTATTCAATTACAATATTGCTATTTGTTATTAATTTATTGGTACAGTAAGAAATTTCTTTCTTGAACGCAGAACTGTGTTTATTTTTAAACAATTAATATTTCGACGGGTTTTACCTTTATACACATTTTTTTTTCTGCTTTTTCCAAACTCAATTTTGCCCCACCCTTGAGGTTTAGTTCACGGCGAGTTGTTTTTCATGTGGTTTTCTCAATAGCCCTACAGTTTTCACTTTTTTCTAGTGAATTTCTCACCCTGCCATGATATTGATAGCCATCCTCACATTCATTCTTACTTATCACAGGTGATCGACTTGCTTATTTCTTTTCAATGAAGCGGTTGATCTTCATAAAGGTACCATCGTTGAAAATTCGTTATCAACTTTGTTGTCTTCGTCATCGAGTCCTCTACATCTTCTTTCGCGGTCGTGCGGGTTTCTCCACAGCAAATCTTGCACAAAACAGAATATTACAAACCTGCTTTTCAACATCTACAAGCCCTGTTACAGTTGGTTGTACATTCACAGGATACAATAATGTCCAGAAGTATGCGTGGTATCGGTTCCTGATCGGTTGTCATTGGCCCCAAGTGCATTTATCTCTGCACCGACCGAAATATTGCCTTGCTGCTGAGCTCTTGTGAAGTAAACGCAATAAGGGTAAGAGAAAAAATGTATACAAAATTGGTGGGTCAATTCCTAAATGCAGTGGACTATAAACCTTGAAGCAAATGCTTTGCCAAGACGAACCAATCCACTATTGCACACGGTTTCGTCACCACACTATACAGGTTTATACTTGATCTTCTGGGGCACCATACATAACACTTACATCACAATACAATATTTCAAATGTACCATACTTTAAATGAATAAATAAATATATCTTACGGTGGCTGTGATCCTACAATCTCATAATAGCGTAACAAAAAAAACAACAAATGAAAACAAGCACAATAACGGCTTCACTACCCACATCGCTGCCAAACAAAGAAACGAACGTGATCAAAATATTGGATTAAATGAAATGAACACAGAATATGTTCTGTTTTGAAATGCAATAACACAAACATCATAGCAAAAGAAATTACAAGTACAAAGAAAATCTAATGCACACCAAAATTACAATAGGGATCCGTACCTTTTCGTTCGCACCTAACGGTTTTGCTTGTTTTGAATAGCAACGTAACAAAATACACGTGCCGTATGTACCGTCGTTTTTGAATATGTTTACATCTTTAGTATAGTTTCGACAGTTCAAATTTTGTTTATGACTATGAATTTATATAACAAAGTCAGAAAGCGTTATAGTTGAGTTTAGAATTTGCCAACCTTACTGTAAGATGATTTTAAAATTATTTGAGAATCACCGTGTGTATTCGTCTCTTTACTAGTATACATTTGGCAACAATGCCATTCTCTTTTCAACCTCATGGATAGTTACAAGTTGAGGTTAAAATAACTAAACGTACATTTATTTTCTCCTTTAAATATTTTAAACGTTTAAAAAAGAAAATGTCGGCAATACAAAAGAAAAAGAAGCGAGTCTCCAAAAAATCGAAATTGTCTTGGAGAAAACATGTTGACATAACAGACGTTGAAAACTTCTTGGAAGAGAAGAGACTCGAAGAACGTTTAGGGTATTATATTTGCAACCAGTTTTACAATAATAGTATATTATTTATCTCAGAAAACCTGTCGCTGATAAGCTTGATGATGAACTGTTTTTAATCGATCATACACCAGCTCCTAAAACAAAAAATGTAATTACTTCGAAACAGAAACGGAGAATGCTTTTGAGAGAAAGCATTCCAAAGTGTTTCTCAATTTTGCAGCCTCATACAGAAGTTCCTGATCCTCTTGGAAAAAGGTATTTTAGATTTCTTGTTATTATTGAAACTAATATTATTAATTAACTTTAGAAATCCTGTTAAAACTCAACATAAAAGTGAACCTGTTCTAAAGAAAAAACTTAAAAAACTTGCTATCAAAGGTGCAATTATACCATCATTAAGATCAATAAAAGGAAGAAGAAAGAATACAATAAAAAAAGCGAAACTTGTAGAATTTACTGAAGATGTTTGGGAGAAAAGTAAAAACATTTGTTTGTTATTTTTGGGTTTAATATTGTGTTTGCAGATAATGAGAATGATGAACATGACTGGATTGAAAGTGATACAAGAAAGCATACTTTACATGGAACAAGTCAATATCGTAAACAGATACCAAAAAGTATTATCTCTAAAACATCTATATTACCTGCTATTGAAGTTCCTCATCCTGGAACATCATACAATCCTAATTTTAAAGATCATCAAGAACTAATGAAAAAAGCTCTGGAAAAAGAAAAAAATTAATTAAGGAAGATTTGCATTTGAACAGAGTTACTTCGGGAATGTTTAGTAAAGTTACGGAGAAACAGAAAGAGATGTGAGTATGTGTAATGTTTAACATTAATAAAAGATGATCAATTTGTGATCATTTTAAGAAGGTCTTAAGAGGTTTTTGCTTCACTCTTACTGGGCAGTGGATCAGATATGAATCGATAGCAATGGGATCCCTGGAACTGTAGGAGTGCAGTTGTGGTTAATTACCAAAAACTTGGGTCAATTGAATTTTTTGTTATGGTTTCTTCAAAACTTACTAAAAATTAGTAAAAGCAAACTGGCAATGAGAAGATGTCTTTTGTGGTTTTATCTCGAAATTGAAAACGGGAATTTTTTTAAATATGGCTGGTAGTATTGGTTGGTTTCTCACCTAATATGTATCCCTAGATAATGTAATTTTTTATAATTGAACTACTTCTGTAGCTCAAATATAGTTGCTGTTCGCTTATATCATTGATTATAAACTTTGGAAAGATACGTAAGCCTTAATATTTTTTCGTAACTACATCTCTCACAAGCAACGTATACCCCTTTCACCCTCGACCACCAAACTGTTCATTGGTAAAGTGCTGCTGCGAACGGTTTGTAACCATTGATTCTGTTACTGCTCAGCAGTTTCCAAAGACGTTTTTTCTTATCTCAAAATAAGTAACTTGCATTGCACAATAAAAAATGTGCATTCATCTAATTTGGCTTGCTACGAATTTATCGTAGTGCATCATAATAGTTGCGATTTGTTTTTAAATTTTGTTTCAAACTTTAATAAAACAACAGTTTAATTTGTAAGAAATAAAATTTATTTGCATCAATACAAGTTATGATAAAAAAATCATTTTTATGTATTTCCATATAATTGTGGTTATTATTTACATAAACTATTTATTCGCTTCGGACCCAGTGCATCTGCTTAGTTTTTTTTTGGATCGAGGAGGACGTTCTCGGTTGCAATTTGTTTAGATGCCCAAGTTGATTCTAAGAAGAAAAAAAAATAACATAAATTCACTGATAAAAGATATGCTGAGTCAATTGTATTTAATTTTGAATATTCTTTTCAAAATTAATTACACACAAAACTTTTAGTTTAGCTTCTAATGACAAGTTTGAATGTTCCAATAACAAATAACAAAAAAGTTGTTAAAGGACTTTTCGATTTTCTTAGAAACCCTTTTGATCGCTATACAGGGTGATCTGCGTAGAACGTGCATTAAAAGTTTTTTAACTTTCAGATAAATCAGAAACTTGAAATTTGGTACGCGGCCATAATAAATCATTTTTGTTCTACCTAAAACATTTTCAGACCTTCAGCTATACAGGGTGTGCCAAAAATTGTTATCAACTTTCTTATTTTAAATGCAAACAACCTATAATTATTTTTACATGTGTCAATTTGCCATATAATTCTGCGTATATATAACCTAAATTATGTTATCTTTGACTGTTTTTGACATGTCATTTTTTTCTAAAAAAATGGTCTTTATGATAGTTAACGAAACAATTTGTATCTCGCAAATTAGTTGAGATTATAGAATTAAGTTTATGGAGCAGTTGGCTGGAAATCCAGGCTTACTCCCGATGTTCTACTGGTTGTTTCATTTTGTAAATGATCAAAGTCAATTTTCAAATGGCACCTTCTGCTTTTTGTTACGTCATTCGACAGGAATTGTGTATAGGAAATTTTCAATTTTCTCTCGAATGATGTAAAAAAGCAGAAGGTGCCATTTAAAAAATTAATTTTTGATCATTTTTGATTGTGATATTTGAAATACAAATTTTTCCACAATTTTGTTTGCTACTCCCTTGTACGCTTTACATTTTTTGTAGGAAATTAAAATAAACGTATGTCTACGGCGTCTACGCTGTTCTTTTTATCATTTGTTCAACTGAAGTATTCATATTTACTAATTGTCACAAAAACTAATTTTATAATCAATGAAGTAACTTCGAACCTAAAACCACTTTCATATTCCAATTCAAGAAACACGCATTGAGACAGGTACGGTGGAACTGACATAAAAAAATGGAGGTGGAAACTGAGAAATCTCATCGCAATTGGACGGTAGAGCCATCTATTTTTCGTCGTACTTTTGTGTCATATTTCGTCCATACAGGATGCGCATCTTTCCGAAGTTTATAATCAATGCTTATATCGTAGTGTTCGTGTTTTATTCGATAGTTTTAAAAGGAAAGTACCCTTACTATACAAGATACAGAAAATCTGATGTCGATGTCCAGGGTCCTTTTTTAGAGATAAACTCAGATCCAAAAACAAAATATAATACATCCAACCGTTTTCGAGTTATGGAGCAAAAATCTAAATTTTGGGTTTTAGAAAATGTTGAGAAACACTCTTATTTATAAAGATATTTAAAATCGGTAAAGACGTTCTTCAGACACTTTTTTAATTAGAATCCGTTGTTCATATCGGATGAATTTTAACGTATATAATTTAAAAGTTATGACATACAGTTGTATTATTTTAAATACAAATCGAAGTTGGCTATGGCACTGTTGGAAAGCATTTTTTTTCCTTACAAAAATATATGATTTAATGCAGTTAAATTGAATAATAATAGTTTTCTCATGATTAATTTTTTAACGTAGTAGACGAAACAGTAAGCTCAGATGTAAAAAACCTTTTAGTTATTAAGATATGAAATAACAAATGAACGAACGTAAAGAATATAGTATAGTGATCTACAAATATTTATCATTTTTGGCACCGTTCTTTTCAATACACAATTGGCACCGCCGTCTTATGGCATTTTGATGGTTTCTTCATGATCTGTTATAAACAATATTCTTTAAAAAACCCGAAAGAAAATAATCTAAAACAGTAAGATCTGGTGGTCGAGCCGGCCAACGAATCGGTCCTGAAGTTCTCATCCATTCCATCTATTGTCTTTTCGGGGAAATTGACCATTCGGGCAATTGTCTATTCGACCAACTGTCTTCGGGGAATTGTCCGGGAGCGGTTTTCTTCAACCACCACCTTTGGACATCTCCTATAAGAAGGTCAAAATAATTCGATAAACTACATAGAAATACACAACCATAAAGGAGATTCGAAACTTCACGTAAAATTATTGTCGGTCGTACTTATCAAAGACAAATTTAACTATTATCACTGTATTAATAATTCTTTAATTGGGTATATTGGTGAAATAATGTTTTCCTGGTCCATCAAAGAAGTTAAACTTGCCTCTACAAGAAGCACACGTTTTTTTTAAATAAAACCAGCCATCTAATTGGATAATTTCTCGTGTATAGGCATCAGTTTTTTAAATTACTTCGGGACGTGGAATGGAATAATTTCCTTTTCGGTTTGCTGTGCTAAAATTAAAAATAAACGTATTTCCAAATAAGTAACTTTAAAATACAAATCCCTACCTTTAATAACGTATGTCTTAACCTTATAGAAATAGTAGAGTCGTCTTCTTCGCAATTGGCACCAGAAGTGTGAATATAAATTTCATTCCAAAACACCTATATAATGCTTTAAAACACCTTAACAGAAGGATTGTTGTTTTAAAGTCTTTTGCCTCGGATAGAACCAAATAAATTTTCTTCATTACCTTAATCTCAACTTGCGTTAAAGTGTAGATTTATCATTGAAAACTATTCAAAGTTACAATAAAATTCTTCACTGTTGTTGGAACTGCTCTTTTCGTTTTAGTATATAATATACTAAGTATTATTATACTTTATTATTTATCACCGTCAGTATTTAGTGTGAAAACATTACAAATTAAATTGACAATGACATTAAATTAAAAATAAAGACATTAACATCCGCTGTATCATCAACAACACCGCCACCTCTGGTTAGGAGAAACACTACAATTATGATTTGACATGCTCCATGTGAGGTTTCCAACCGTGACTGATTCATATGCACATACTTAGGACGGAGGACTTCCTGGCAAGAAGTTTTACTAGCATTTATTTACACCCAATAAGTGACAGTTAATAGAAGATTTTATACCACCATGTTTTTATAATTTTATCTTATTTAGCATCAAAAATAAGGTTGACTTTGTACAAGGTTGTCTATTCAAAAAATTCATGGTTTTCGAAATATTGGTAATTTAACATTTTTTTTGTTGCACAAATGCTATTGATTTCTTTTAATATGAATGGATATTCCTAGTTGGCCATGATGGCGTTAGAAAACAATCATCTATCAAGGATATGTCAAACTGTTAAAAAATTTCAATAGTCATGCCGGGACGCTTAAATTAGGCAAACGAAGATTACTTAAATTTATTTATTATTTATGGACAACGTAATAAAGTTATATCAAGAACATGTGTTACATTTGCAGCAAGATACCCGCAAAACAGAAACCATCACCAAAAGCCCTTAAACGAATAATAGAAAACTTCAAAATCTTTGGACCCGTTAATTCAAATGTACAGACAAATAACCTAATTATTTGATTTACAAGAAAGAACAATTAATTAGAGACCAAAGTATAAAAAAAAAATATTTTATTAAATGTTCAAATAGACGTCCTTGAACTTCTAGACATTTTTCGCATCTGAGTAGCAAATTTTCATGGGTCACCTTATTGCTTCACGTGTTAAATTTTGAAACTCAGTCCTAACTCGCTGCATGCAGTCTTTGGTAGTTAACGGGGTGTTATAAACTCGATTTTTAATTGTACCCCAAATAAAAAATCGAGCACTGAGATATCTGGGGACCGTGGTGGCCAAAGGAAGGGTTCATTGTTTGCTATCCATTGATCATAAAAGGCGCCTTGTAAAAAATTGTTGATTAATTGGCTACTATGTGGAGGTGCGCCTTCATGTTTATAGAATAGATGTCTACGATCAGCCAAAGGTAAATTATCTAAATAATTGTGCAGGATGTTCAGATAGCCTTCACATATTTAATAAGTTAATAAATCAAATATTTTAAATGATTTAAAAATAAGGTTAACTTACCTTTTTAAATTTTCTTGATAAAATGTAATGCCACGATGCCATCGTTTCTTACTGCAGCATAAACATTAAATTGCCAAGATTCTTGAAAATTTCGCTCTCTAATAACGTGGACATTTGATTCACTCCAATAATGGGAATTTCGCCGATTAAAAATGCCGTTTTTATAAATTTGGCTTCGTCTGTCCAAATGATGTTATCAAGAAAAATTCGTTTTCTTGGGACCAGGTTAAAATAAATTCGCTGAAATCAGATGGTGAACCATGGAAAATGCATACGGATGAAATTTATGTTTGCGTAATATTCTTTGAACTGACGATTTACTTAATCCAGATTCCAATGCAGCTTGTTTTGCAGACATTGTTGGATGTGCAGTAAAATATCCCAAAACAGCGATTTCAACATTTTCATCATTAACGACAGGTTTATTTCTCTGTACATTTGGTTTAACGGATCCAAAGTTTTTGAAGTTTTCTATTATTCGTTTAAGGACTTTTGGCGATGATTTCTGTTTTTGCGGGTATCTTGCTGCAAATGTAACACATGTTCTTGATATAACTTTATCACATTGTCCATAAATAATAAATAAATTTAAGTAATCTTCGTTTGTATAATTTAAGCGTCCCGGCATGATTATTGAAAATTTTTAACAGTTTGACATATCCTTGACAGATGATTGTTTTCTAACGCCATCATGGCCAACTAGGAATAACCATTCATACTAAAAGAATACATTTGTGCAACAAAAAAGTTAAATTGCCAATATTTCGAAAACCATGAATTTTTGAATAGATAACCTTGTACAAAGTCAACCTTATTTTTGATGCTAAATAAGATAAAATTATAAAAACATGGTGCTTGCATTTAAAAAATGACTTTTGACGTGTTTTTGAATTTAATTTTAATCCTTTTTATCACCCTGTATTAATTTGTTATCAAAATATTGACATAGCCTACTAAAATAGGTCCCCTGCTACAAGAAAACCCATTCCAATTAAATAATAAAGGCATTAGTATAAGAAAATTTTATAATTTTGTTTAGGCCTGAAAACGTCATTTTGACATAAAATTTAAAATAAGTTCAAAAACAGTTAGACTTAGGTATAGGACATTATACACAAAATATGTCTAGAATTTTGTGCAAAATCCAAAAATGGAATAATATATAGGGTGTTCTATTAAAAATTAGCAAGTTGACACCTACTTCCGGTATAACCAGAAGTGCCACCATCTTGAAAATATTTTAGTGGAACTGCCCCCGTCGATGTTAGTATACTACCAAATTTTCAAATATTTCCCATGTAGAGTTTTCCTATAATCTATCGATGGTGTTCCCGGTGGGACACCCTGTATTTCAATTTAACAATTCTCTTCAACCTCGACTTTTTTTTCAAAACTACGTACTTTAAACCAGTCAAACTTTCGGAGCTTATTTTAAATACGTAAAATGATTTGTGAAGTGGTTGCAATTTATTTCAACTGGGTTGGTATTTAGGGGTGATATGTACATTTTTTTGTCGAAAAAAATAGAAACCAAACCTTTTTATGTCATAACTCGCTTAATTTTGATGCTAGACACTTTTATAAAAAAAAAACAAAGGATTTTTTAAGCACTTTAAAAAATTTTGTATAAACTTTTCTCGAAAAATGTTTTTTTTTAGTTATTTTACGATAAAACTTTCAATTTTTGTTTTGACAAATAAAATCAAAATTTTAACAAGATAGATATTTATTGGTATTTGTAAAAATATAAATCAAGTACAATAAGTTCATTATCATAAATATAAAATTGATAATAGTTTAAAAAAAGCAATATATAGTAACAGAAATACATCATCTCCCCGGAATGTAGAACGTCCCATAGATACAAGCAGTAGATTCTCTATACGTGTTAGTGTTTCCTTCAGTCACCGATAGATGGCGTTATGCGGGTTTCCGGTTTCGTCATTGATTGAATATCGCGAAATAATGTTACCACACGACGGAACAACGCAATAATTTAAAAATATATATTTTTTTAAAGTTTTATATTATTATTTCATTTGTATAAATATTAGTAGGATATACTATTCAGTTTGTTTGAATTTAATCTTTAATTTTAAGTTGTGTGTTAGGTGAGAAAATATTATAATAATGTAACACCATTTGCCACCTATTGGCAACTTTAGGAAGTTCATATGCAAATATAGAATCATCTGGGCCTTATACATTCCTGGGGGAGATGATATATTTCTGATAGTATTTACATAATTATAATAATTTTATTACACAGCAGCATAATTAAAAAACATATAACTCCTTTTGTATGTGGTCTACAGAACCATAAATCTACCTTTTTTTTTGTTTTTTAATAAGCTACATTTTCGGTTCTAATGATTTTTTTCTCAAACTGCATATTTTTTAAGTTCACGAAAAATCGTCTGAAAACGTGGTTTTTTGTTGAATAATCGATACTTTCACTTGTGAATAACTCGAAAATAATTGACTTTCAGAACAAAAGTTGCTTAAATTTATTTAATTTATCCATTCCTGGATTTTTAATGTAATATCTTTCATCCCCGAGAAGAGGTTGCATCCCTCCCCCGGATGAAAAAGCAACCGCAGGCACAGGGTCAACTTTGAATAGAGGGTAAGTAGAACCTAAATCTAAATTTTTAGCAAAATCGGTGCTACTTAGACAAATTACCCGGGAAAATGGTAATTGACTGGACTAGTTATTATTTTACAACAAACTAATAAACAATCGAGAGTAAAAACTTGAACAATAATCACAGTCCATTTGTTCCATGGCTTACCAGATAATAAATAATAACCGGCTTGTCAAGATCTTTTACTTTAAACACATCATGTAATATATCATTGAAAGCTTGAATTTATCTTTCAGGAAAGTTCATTGCTACTTCTGGTGTTCCCCAAGGGTCGCATTTGGGACCCCTGTTATTCCTTATTTTATCAACGATCTCTCTAATATCATAACTTGCAACCATTTATTTTTCGCCGACGATCTCAAAATGTATTACTCTATTTCATCTTTACATGATTGTCTAATTTTACAGAACGATTTAAACGTACTTTTCAATGGTGTGAGTTGAATCATCTTCAATTAAATATTTCAAAATGCAGTATTGTTTCTTATACAAGGAGAGTCAACCAAATTACGTTTAATTACAGTCTTGACTCTAATGTTTTAGATAGGAAGACTAGTATTAAGGACTTAGGGTAGTCTTTTGATAAAAAATTTAGTTTTTCTGAACACATTGACCATATATGTGCTTCAGCCAATAAATCGCTTGGCTTTATTATCCGCAATTGCAAGTCATTTCAAAACCCCCAATCCTTAATTTCACTTTACACCTCACTAGTTAGATCAAAATTTGATTATTGTGACGTAATATTGTTTCCCTTATATTATCGCTACATTGATTGTATTGAAAACGTTTAAAGAAGGTTTTTAAAATATCTTTCTTTTAAAATGGATGGTATTTACCCAGAAAGAGGTTTTCCTCAAATATTACTTTTAACTCGCTTTCAAATTCCATCCCTACACTGCAGAACAATTGAAAGCAGTATGTCCTTAATCGTTCTTTTCGGTCATCTACTACTTTTACTTATAAAACACCAAAAACTAATTTACTCCTAAGATCACCCAGTCATACCATGTCCCTTAATTTCAATCAGTATTGTCTACGTGTGATATCAACAATCAAAGTTTCATTTTATAGTTAGCATATTAATATGTTATGTAATAATTGTTTTTCTTTCTATTAAGCTAACATTCTTATTTTTATGTCATTAATTAATTAATTCAATTGTAAATTGTTCTGTTAATGGATTTTTTATTTGTTGAACAATAAATCTATTATTATTATTATTATTATTAAAAGCTGAAAAAGAGTAGAAGTTATTTATGAAAAATCCAATATGGCGC
This sequence comes from Abscondita cerata, assembly GCA_030710515.1. Taxonomy (NCBI): domain Eukaryota; kingdom Metazoa; phylum Arthropoda; class Insecta; order Coleoptera; family Lampyridae; genus Abscondita; species Abscondita cerata. The sequence goes on along the minus strand of JALBCR010003474.1, from coordinate 309,563 downwards.
ATATTTAAAATAAGAAAGTCGCCATCAATATTTCCAAAACCGTTCTTGCGATAATCTTTTTAAAATTAATAGAGGTTCTAATAAGTAAAATAATTGATATTTAAGAAAATGGCATTTTAAATTTAATTTTCTTTAAAAGGGCTGTTAATTTCTACTTTCTATAAACCGACCTTTGATGTTACAAATACAATAGTATAAATACGACTAAAATCGATAGTCCTAGCTCTGACACCAATTGGTAACGAATCTTATTTCAATCGCGATTAGATAAACATACGCGTTAATTAAATTACAATAACAATAGGTGACCTAATAGTTTATTTACACCACATAAAGTATGTTATAGATTGAGAACTATAATCTTAGCATGAAAAATACTTTTGCAAACCAAAAAAATAAGCCTAGAAACATTAATATATGTACCAGAATTATCAATATGAAGAAAAGTCACTTCGCATAAAGGACGATAAATTTGTATGAAATATTGTACATAGACCCCGATTGAACAATTAATGTAACCCTGCACCCGTTTAGCACATTTTATGTGCTAGTTCTTTATGTGTTAGCTAACCAGTACGCAACGGAATGCGCATGAGTAATCTATTTCCGCAACGTCTTCAAATGTCTTTTGCGGATTTACAACAGAATTTTCTAAGGGAAGAACAATATTTTATTGTCTTAATCCTAAACTTTCGAAAATTGTAATCTTTTTAAAAATTATGTTGAAACTGCATAACACAGCCTAAAACGTCAATTCCATAGTCAATTCTGTTAAGACAATTCTATTTGTTAAGGTAGTTAATGATAAAACAATTTTTTCACAAGTCTTTAAATTTCCACACATTGACTCAATATTAGTTTTAAGGCTGTTCTCTCAGGGAGCTATAAAGTTTATGTAAATTTATCTCGCTTATTTTTAGAAATGTTTTCCTGATTTTGCACAAACATATAGCTAACATTTTTATTTATGTCGTGCAGGAGCTATTTTTTTTATTTTCGTCTTCGTTGTATTTAATTTAATTAAAACGTAAAATAATAGTAAAATGGATTTCCTTATAAGCCCAAATTTCGACTCCTGCGCGACATAGATAATAATTTTCTGACAACCCTATTTTTTTTAAATTTTTACTTAAAAATCAATGAGAAAATTAACATTAAATAAACGATAAATACTGAAAACTCTTGGAGAATTGTGAAATGAATGTACTCGCGGGCGAATTTTTCTGAGCGCAACAGGCCAGACTTGGAAGCCGATTAATATTAATAGATAAATAATATATTGTTGAATTGTTGATGTGAATTTTTTTGTACATGACGTGCATTTTAAACAGTTTTAGAAACAGAAAAACAACAAATAGCTATTTATGTAACAAGAAATAAAAATAGTGAACCGCCTACTAGAAATCTGAAATTGTCCCGAGTGATAAAACAGTCTTAAGTAGATACTGAAACTTGTATCTTGGTAAAATTTTTTTATGAAACAAAAATGTTAATAAAGCATAAAAAGTTCCCATTTTATGAAACCTTAATGGACTAGGTGATGATTATAGATCTGCCAGGGAAACGAATTGGTCTTAGTATGAAAAGAAATTCTGAATGATTAGACTAACAGATTTTATCAAACTTTTATTTCAAAAACACATTCGAACCCTGGTCTGTATCATAACATCCAACACTTTTTTCAAAGAGGAAAAATACCGCTAGACGTTGCATTTATTCACTGGCGTCAGGCGTGAGAATTCTCGGACAGGCAATATGTTTAAATTTATAAATAATATTTTCTCTAAATTAAATTATGCTTTCTAGTATTAAAAATGCATAACTTTACATTTCAGACTAATTGGCTGATTGAAATGTCGGAGGGATTAACGAAAAAGGAAGATAGTGATAATTCAGACGGCGAATATAAATCTATCAACGCTCCTGTTAAGAATAAAAAGAAGGATTTGAAACAAAGACGTCGGCATAGAGAACATTTAAAGGCTCAACACGAACAAGTACTTAAAAAGAAGCAGAAGAAAAAGCTGAACGACATTCAACAATTAAAAGGCATTCAACATGAGATTAACAAGGAAAGTAAGAAGACAGAGTTGTTAAAAATGAAACGCGTTAAAAAGAACGAATACAAAAAGAAGGAGCCGAAGCGGTTAAGTAGTCAAAAGTTTGAAGAACAAGATATTGAATTCAACGCACCTCAAGATATTTCTGGAAATCTTCGAAATGTTATCAAAGAGGGTAATATTATGTTTGACAGATTTAAAAGTTTCGAAAGGCGCAATATTTTGCGACCTTCTAGCAGACATATTCAAAAGAAAGGTAAGTTTAAGAAATTTACTCGTCCTGGACATAAAGAAGATTGGAAGTCTACTGTTGCAAGACCAAACGGTAGCCTATGATTTACTGTGTTATAAATCTGTAAAGCGGTTGAAAATTAAATCTATTGAAATTATTAAATTCTATTACAGTTTTTCTCCCTCTTTGAGCAACATTGTCCTTGTATCAAAAAAAAAAGCACTGCAAACAGTATTTTTGGGTGAATGTATACCTACAAACTCTTATGCCCCATGAAATTAATTCAGTCTAGCCTTTCACTATTTACTTATTGAATCAGAGAATGAAAAGCATAGCTCCACAAATTTTATTTCGTTTCTGGGACTAAATTTCGCATACAAATTAAATATTCATTTATTCATATGTGCTAGTATCTCAAAACTAAAACGAAATTTACTAAGTTTTCGTTTCGCCCACCACAAATGTTCTTCATGGGCTTAAAAATAACAGTCGCGAAAATTTTGATTGTAAAATTAACATTAAACGAAACATTAATACTTAAAATTGGTCAATAATCAAAATCGCACACATGAACACAATCAACGAACGAACAACAGTAAATGTTGCATTTTACAATCAAAAGTTTCGCGACTGTTATTTTTAAGCTAATGAAGAAGCCCTCAATTCCCCTCAAAAGTCGTTGATTTGCACCTATCCTCACAAAAAAGAGCTCTGACTAGAGCACACACCTACAGAAATTTACCAAGTACTAGATTAATTTCTCTTCCAAGAAAGGAATAATTTCTCAATTTTCTAATTTATAAAAATATCTTATTGGTAACACTTAATAAAACTTACAGCTAACAATTCTCTAAATCTTTAATTTTAGATTATAAGTACACACATTTTATTTCGTTGTTAGTAAATTAAAGATACATAATCTGATGACTAGCTGTAATTCTGATTAATACAAAACGTAATATAAATCAATACTGACTGTTTCTTCGAGACCACCAGTTTTAAAAGTAGATAGATAATAAATATAATTCTATTACAAAATTGATTAATATAAATATACCTACAAAATGTTTAATTAAAAGCCGTTCAAAATTATGAAAACACACTAACAAACTAAAACAATATATTTTTCTGTTTGTTGATAAAGAAAATATGTTGATTAAAGCATTTTATATTTGTTCGCAAATATTTTAAGTTAGGTGTTTGCGTCAAAATATATAAGTCATTTTGACACTATATATATCTTGGGCAGACTTTGAGCATACATTAAAGTAGTAACACTTTTAAAGTCACAGCACTCTATCTGCTACTTATAGAAGTTACAGAAACCACTTTATACTTAAATTTATGTTACTTTTAATTGTCTGTAAAAAAAGATACAAAAAGATATGTGCATAGTAGTTTGTATGTAAATATATAAAGTATTCCAAAAAAATCTGGTTTTCACATATTCTTTTATTGCTAGAATTAGATGCAATCAAATTGATCAACTTTTGGTATTCAAATGCTTCCATATAGTGTGAACTCTCGATTTATCATCGAACAAACTTTTTACCATAATCACTTGAATGATTCCGACTATAACCATTATTCCGAGTTGAACCATAGAAAATGTATTAACTTTAAAATAATTTTCTTCGACTACATTTCGATCTCTCGCTTCAAAAGATTTAAACACATCTTGCAGCAGCCTTGCTTTAGACAAATGTCCCTTAACTTTGTTGATTATTTCTTTAATATCTTCAACTTTTAAATCATAAACTTCATCTAGGGAAACACCTTCGACCAAATTAAAATTTTCTTCACTATCATAATCTCTCTCCACAAGTAATTCAAAAAATACTGTTTTGGTGTTGTAGGAACTGAATGTGTTATCGAAGCAAAATTTGTAATCACCGTTTTGTTGAGCTACAAAATTATGCACATTTTCAGGTTTCTTAATATCGGCAGTTAACACACGACCCATTGGTTCGGATATGGTAAAAGTTATGTCTAAATCTCCATGTCCTCCATCAATCACTTGATATTCTAAATCGACGATTTCTCCCGCTTTTATGTGCTGGTAAAAACAATCTTCTCTTCCAGGATCAATGTTAATTGTTAGAACTTTTTCCAATGATAATACGTTCTCCGTACAAATTACGAGTATAATCAAACACAACCGTTTCATGTTTTCTATTTTTTCTACTAATATTAATACTAAAAAGAATTAATCACATCTTTTTAAAAAAAAGTTCGTTTCGCCAGCAAGATCTTGAGCCACCAGTATGAGGTTAGCGGGTGGTTTGAATAGAAAAAAATTAAAAAATACTAAAGCTTACATTTAAGATGTGTTATTTAAGCACATATTTGAATTTTGATAATAAAATGAAACGCTTCAGTAATGCAAGCAAGTTTATTTTGTGAACCTATAATATACAGGGTGTGTCAAGAACTGATCTATGCAAGAAATTAAGAAAATTATTGTTGAAAAACTATACATATATGTAATTAGAATTTTAATGTAAAAATTAAAAGTTGTTTGTTTTTCGGTGATAATACACGTGTAAATGTTTTAACCTTTAGCAATTACATATCAACTATAATTATAACCTACAATTAAAAGTGTACAATCATGTTTAGACACCCAGCAACAATTAATTTATTTAACTTTAAAGAAAATGGACTCTATTCCAACAACTATTCACCAGGAATGCTGCAAAAACCGCAATCGTAATGTTAAATATGGGTGGACCTCGTTCTCTGGATGAGGTTCCCAATTTCTTGCACCAAATCATGACTGACCGTGACATGATCCAGTTTCCATTAATGATGGATCGATTAGGTCCTTGGATTGCTAAAAGGCGTACACCAGAAGTTCAAAAAAAATATGCCGAAATTGGTGGTTGCTCACCCATATATAAATGGACCCAAAAGCAGGGCGAGCTGCTGTGCAAACAATTAGATGAAATATCTCCGGCAACAGCACCTCATCAGCATTACATTGCATTTCGGTACACCAATCCATCAACCGAAGATGCTTTTACGAGAATTGAAGAGGATAACGTAAAACGGGCTGTGTTATTTTCACAATACCCACAATACAGCTGCGCTACCTCAGGTTCTAGCTACAATGAAGTATTTAAGCTATTTAAAAAAAGACAATTTCCTAAATCTTTGAAACTGAGCCTCATTGATCGTTGGTCAACCCACCCTTTATTAGCTAAAACTTTTGCTGATTTAATTTCAAAGAAGTTGAATGAACTTCCAGAAGATAAGAGAAAAGAAGCGATTATTTTATTTTCCGCACATTCCTTACCGTTACAAGCTGTAAATCGAGGCGACTCTTATCCATCTGAGGTCGGAGCCACTGTTCAATTGGTAATGCAAGAATTAAATTTTTGTAACCCATATCAATTGGTTTGGCAATCAAAAGTTGGTCCATTGCCTTGGCTGGGACCTTTTACAGATGAAGCTTTGAAAGGTTACGCGGTACAAGGTAAAAAAACATTTTTATTGGTTCCAATCGCTTTTGTAAATGATCACATTGAAACACTTCATGAAATGGACATTGAATACTGCAAGGATTTAGCTAAGGAAATTAAAGGAGTAGATATTCATCGTGTTGCTGCTCCGAACGATCATCCTTTGTTCATTGATACACTCGCAAGTGTGGTCAAGTCCCATTTAGAAGGTACTTGTAGTGTAAGTCGAAAGTTTTTAAATCGTTGCCCTCATTGTGTAAATTCAAACTGTTTGCATAGCAAAAGTGGTATTCGAAGTGTGCAACGCTTAAAATTTGAAATATTATTTTTATATGTATAGGTTCAATGGTTGAAAAAAATTGAATATTGTATGTTTTTGCATCAAGAATTTTTATGTATGTTGTAATTTTCTAAAGATACTTTTTAAGCGTCAATACAAAATGGTTTTATAAAAAGTAGTGCAGTTTTTTATTTGTTACTGTACCAAGTCTAATTTCTGGTCTAACTAAAATTTAATTTAAGATACAAGGAATCCTTTACCTTTTAGTACGTTAGCTGCAATCGGATTTCAGAAATATCATTTAACGAAAATAAAAATTACGTTTATTGTAACTTAAACGAAATTTACAAAGATGTAACATACAAACTACCACACCTAAATCTAACATATACAATGCGAAAATATATATAGACCATAAGATTTATCACAAAGTTTATCAAAGGAATAAACAGTGTTTTAACGCAGTTTTACTGTATAATAGTGACCATTAATCTTCCAACAATTTCTTATCAAACATGAACTCTCCCAAGTCTTTATGATCTTTCTTCATTTTTTCCAAAGTGGAAATTTTTCCAGCCAATTCTCGTTGACCTTTGTGTTGCTCATCAAGGAATTCTCCGGTCAAATAATCAACCAACTGATAACAAATATTTTTGATAAACAATTTTATAAATAAATTATTAATACTTACGTGATAGTCGTTGTAGTCCTTTACTTCTGGTCCAGGCGCTTCACACACTTTGATTACTTCCCGAATTTTTTGGGTCACATGAGCTTCAAGTTTTAATGCATCTTTCAGAGCACTTAGTCCATCGACCCAACTTTGGGTTGTTGGCACGATCTGCAATTTTGTTGTTTTAAAAACAAATTTAAAAATTATTTATGACAAGTGTTACATTTTTTTTAATAAGTTTTGAGAGTTTGGAGGTTAATTCTCCTCTCATTAAGAGATATGATATAAGTTTGAGAGCATGTTGCCTTTCTTCACTAGCTGCTTCAAAGAAATGTTTTGCAAATCCGGTCGATTTACTGTATCCTTGGAAAAATGAGCTCCCATCGCTAGGTATTGAATAGAGGCTTGAAGTTCCTCTTGGATTTGTTCCCTCATCTTCCTTATACACGGATCCACCATGTCTCTCCATTCTATTGGAATATCTAGTTTGCCATGTTCACCTATATAACCAAGTAGGCTAGAGTTTGTAAAAAAAAAATAATTCCGTATACTTACATCGAAGTTCTGATGAAGACGAGGCGATTGCTGCGAGAATGACGGTAAGTGATAGTATAACCTTCATGATTGATAATAAGTTTTTGAAAATCTATAGTGCGCTAACAATAGGTCCCTAGTCTTCCTTTACACTCACTGGTGTAGAAGGTGACTAGAATGAAATTTTCGAAGTGGCGAAACTTGATAAAAGCGATAATGACTTAATTGCGCGATAATTTTTTAACCGCGAACGTATATGAGCACATCTATTCAATGCAAAACACGTTAATCTACAAGTCAACAACGTAACGAAACTCAAAAATCCCCTACCACGTTCATTGACGCAGCAATTTTCTTTGTTTTAAATGCGCAATAAGATACGACGCATGCGTGAACTTGTTTTTGTTGAATTTATTAAACATTTATCATTATTCGTGATTACGCTGGCGAGATACCAGGTTAGTATAGTTATATTCAAAATTACTTTATTTATACTTAATTGAAGATACCCACTTACTAGGGATCATGAAAGTTCTGTACGTTTTCGCTACCTTATTGGCGGTTGTTTTCGCAGCTGCAGAGGATGCTTGCTACAAGGAGACCGTGTCGACCTGCAAAGGCTTCGGCAAAAGTAAGTGCAATCGCAAACTTGTTCATTATTTAAATTAAATTTGGAATCTTAGCAGATCCCAATGATCCAAAAAAATGTAACGCTAAATATGGAGCCATTGAAGGAGTACTTCCCGACCTTCAAGAATATGTCAACGCTCACATTATCCGCAATTTCGAATACATGCTGATGGCTACTCATTATGGCAACTATGAAAAGAACAGAGAGGGATTTGAAAAATTGTTCATGGATTTGTCAGATTCTAAGTGGGATAAAGCTATCGATTTAATAAAGTATATTACAAAGCGTGGCGGTGATATGAAGTTCGGCAGATATAAGGATGTTGACAATGAGGAAAACGGTGGTTACGAATTGTATGAAATTAATAGTCTTGCTAAAGCTTTGGATATAGAAAAAACCATGGCTAACTCAGCATTTCATATTCATGGTGAAGCTACTCGCAGACGTGAAGAATACCACGATCCTGAAGTTTCATCGTACATCGAGAATGAATTCATTCACAAACAATCTAAAACTATTCGTCAATTATCAGGACATGTTAGTGATTTGAATCAATTACTCAATGGTCCCGACAGTTCCTTGGCTCTTTATATATTTGATGATTACCTTAAGAAACAATCTATTGTATAAAGTAATGTAATATATTTAATACACCTAATTTGTATTTAGATTAGTTCAGGTGTAGTTATAGTTGTATAAATATTGTGATAAATTTCACGTGTGTTACATATTGTTGAAAAAATAAACTTTCTACATTTTATAGGTATTTTTGTTTCAATTAAGAATTTCGAGGCAATTCAATTTATATAAATGATGCACGTTTGTGTAAATCATTACTCCAATATGTTAATTATCAACAAATTAGAAGTTGAAGTCGCATTGAAATTTTTTTAGATTTACAAATCAAAATATAGTCGAACCTTGAAATTGCGAGTTGAAGGGCATGAAAGTACAAAAGTCGCGTCAGTTAAGGATTACATAAACCGGAAAATATTTTGATAACTGATAAGTGTAGAATCATACTAAAATAACTACTTATATTACTAGTGACGAAACGCATGATTTTTTTTGTTACGAATCATTGTGGGACGAGTGTAGTGAGGTCCCGCAATATCAGATGAGTTACAAAAAATCATATTACGTTACGTGTTAGTGTTACATACAATATCATCAGCATTGAATTGCTGAAAAGAATGGGGAGGGGGCACCAGGAGAGCTTTCAACTAGTTTTTCTAATTTTGAAAAAGCAGTTTTTGAACCTATATTTCGAATAAGGCATTTCAATGCGCTGTCAGATACCTGTCAAAGACCTTTCAAAATGGCTACTGTAGGGCAAACTTGCGTAGAATTAGATGGATTTTATCATTGAGTTATAGGATTTTAATATAGTTTATACGTTTAATTGATTTGTAATGTACCTACCGTAATACCAGCATTTGGTCGTGTAGTGAACTGTGGCAGTAGTGAAAATCGTGACAGTGTTAAGTTTTAGAATCCCTGTTATTTGTAATTTTAAACATATATTGAGTTAAAATATAGTCTTTCACAGATTCTATAACTAACTTAAATAAAACGACCACTAAAAGTACAAAAAATCAACATAAATTACTCACATTCGAATGAAAACAAAGGTATGTTTGCCCTACAGACGCCATTTTGGCAAAAGCGTTGAAATGCCTTATCAAAATTTTGTTAAGTACGTTATGACTACCATGATTACCATTTTCAAAACGGAAGTCAAAATTATCTGACAAGTGGCAAAAAGTTTGCTCTTTTCGTAACTAAGTTACGCAAAATTTAACCTAGTTTGATTATGAAATGTCACTTTGTATGTCAAAATTACGAAACTTCATACTTTTCATCTCCGTCTAAAGTTAGTGAGACAAAATGTTTAAAAGCTATAAAATCATAAGAAATAAGCTCAACTTCTGTTCCTACCAGTTCGCCCATCCACCATTTGTGGACGTTCAATGTCCCCGTTTGTTGCCACAATGCATGACTTTTTAAGAAAAAATCTTCAACAAAATCATTTTTATTTTAAATAAATAGTTATACAAATCTAAAACAGATAATAATCTTCGAATTCATCCATTTCTGAAATTGTATATACCAAATTTGAACTCAATATCTCAAGAACTGCAGGAGCCATAAACAAAAAACCTGAAAACAATTTAAATTTTAACACCGTAGTCCCCTAAGGAAGCGTTTGCGGATCTATGTTTATATAATATTTTAGTCATAATATAAGCCAAAGAATCACCTCCTTTCGTTTGTACATGATATTTAGGAACACCCTGTATAATACCGCCTGATTCAGAAGTGCTAAGGCTCCAGCCCTTTGGAGCGTTTTCAATATAGGTCTTTGGAAGATGTTGAAATTTATACACAGTGAGTGATGGAGCTATCACACCTTCCCGTTCACGTTACTAAAGTTGTTATATTTTCTTTATCGGAATTTACATCAATACATTTTTCTGCAATCATAAGTCAGCCTTTTTTTTTAAAATAAGGAGCTTTCGTTAATGTTAAATACTTTGTGACCATTTTTCGATTCACTAACGTTTTGTTTAACAGAGTGTAAACTAAACCGTCTTTGTCAACTGGAAATCCTGCTTTCGCGCAATCCTTCATCCACTGTACTAGATTATCTTCAATGTCGGTGCCCGAAACTAGCGTTTTTTTACTTTTTTAATCTATTTCTCTATATTGAAACAATTTCCTTTTATGACACATTTCCCATCTGAAATCACGAGTAGGTATCTAAGTAATTGGTAACAAGAATATTTAATATTGATAAGGTGGCAAAAACTGGATTTCAACAGGAACCAATTGTGACCACGAAAGTGGCCAAAACTTGTTTTTTGAATTGATTAACATCTAGTTGTCGCCACCCGTATTTTAATGAAGGCGATAAAACTTTACAAAAACACAAAAATAGCCTTTTTTCTACACCTAGTTGACAAAATTGGCTCATATGGTAAAAAGAGAATAATAGAATGTGGTAGCACACTTACCTTGCCTTCCTTAACAATTTCTTAAGCTATTGGTACAAATTGGTCACGTTAGGAACCTATTCTATGTAATTTTGAATTGCAACTAAACATTTGGCGGCAATTTTTACGAATAAGAGAGGAATGTTCAAGGTCAATTTAGAACCCCTTCCCTCCCAGAAACAATTTTCGTTTTTCTAATAGGAAACGTTTTAACTTCAAAGCGGCCAGAGGTTGTGTGGTGGCGCAGGTGCGTCTACCTCTAGTGCCGTTTTAATGTCGCTTGTAGAAACAAATTTTGTTCGATGGCCAGCTGGCCATCTGTATTTAAACAAGATATCAAAGAAAAACCGCCGGTCAGATTTTTATAAAATTTTCTATATGGGTCTTATTTATAATAAGTGCAGGTCTGATTATATTTCATTCAAACCAAAAGGGCCGTTAACCTGTATAGATTTTCGAAATCTTAGAATATTTCCAAAAATATTCATTTTACAGATTTTTGATTTATGAAGTAATGACAAAAACGAATTGTCACACTCCCTGCCTATAAAACAATCAAAAACGCATGAAAGACAACACCGAAACGTTATTTTCCCGAACTAGTGTTTATAAACGACAGAAAAACACTCCACTTAAGAAGCTTTCTATCGAACATTTTTTGACGTACTTGCATTGTTTGTTGACGATTCATTAATAAGTGTAAATATTTTACACAGAAAATCCTGAGCCTAAAATATAAAGATGTAAACCAAAACACTTAAATAAAATGTGGCTCTGTACTGAGATACAGGGTGCTTTATATAAAAATTGTTTTTGACTGTTAAAGTTGTTATGTTTAATTTATTTATTATTATTAAACTATTAAATAGCATACTATAATGTTTTATTTTTGTATTAATTGCATAATAAAAATAAATCCTACTATGAATAATACCTTCAGATTTGAATACACACGATCTTATAACTTACTGTTTAAGTGTTTAACATCAGTAAATATCTCGCCCTATGTCGTACTCCTTTGGTATGGGACAAATCTTAATAAATTCATTGTATTTTCATAAGCTTAAAAAGTCAAACACCTAATTCGGTTTTTGACTTTAAATATTAAATATCAGAAGTTTGCGCCACCCTATATAAACGTCCACGGTTGTTATAACGACCGCATTGTCGGCTATATCGAGCAAAAGGATCAATTAACTTTAGTTACATAGTACTGTTATAAAGAACTGTGTTTTTTTCATATCAACGAATCTTACAAGAGATTAGAATTAATGGTTTTTCTATAATTACTAAGAAACGCCGCACCGCAAATTTCCATGAAAAAATTATTATCCATTTTCATTTAAAAAAGGTTTGTAATGAGCACAGTCACGAAATAACATATATTTTTCAAACTAAAATAATGTTGATTTTAAATTCGACATTCAATCACACGCCTCCTTGAAAAGTTTTGTCTCGTACCTACATCATGCATATATAATTTTAATTAGGAAAATAAACAAATACTTCTGAGAATTCTAAATTCTTTTTAGGTTAATTGAAATTTTGTTGTTGATCTTAAATAAAATTGTTTTAAGCTATTATCAATAATATTTCAAATTCTGCCTGGAAAATTCATCGCCCTGACATTAATAACCGTGTAAGACGTAATTTGTAAAATCCAGTATTATTAATCTTATAAAAGCAGTAACATCCAACCTTTACTTAAATATAATGATTATTTAAAAAGTGGTAAAATGTGATTATAGAAAAAATAGTTCAAATAAAATTTCTAACAACTTGTTGTACCTGTTTTGATTAATTATACAAAACAACATTGAATCGATGATTGTTTCAAAAAAAGTTATTAATTTTTATTAAACGGAAAATCGTGAATATGCTTTTTTTCCCTACCACATAGGCGTTGTTTATTTGACACATTGTTATTTGTGATTATTGCAGTTCGCGACGTGTGAAAAATTTATAACTTATTTATTTAATTATGGAAAGTAGACATTGTATAAGTGACCCAAACTCGTTCTGTTACATTTGCGGAAGTTACTTCAGTAAGAAACAACGCCAACAAATCACTGAATTTGTGGTTAGTACTTCTTATGAATATTTTGGACTTCATGTCAAGCATCAACAAAAAAAATGGATTCCTAAGAGTGTTTGTTGTAGTTGTGTTGAATCATTAAGACAGTGGAAAGAAGCATAATGTGTCGTTCGGCACTTCTACGATTTGGCGGGAGCCAAAAAATTGTTACGCTATGAAAACTCAAAAAGCAACACGGCCAAACTAACTCAACGGCGAGGAGTGGGCCTAGAAAAAATGTCTCTTCCTTACCTTTATAGATCACTAAAGGTCCTTATCCTGTTTCAGATTCGGGGTTTTATTGGGCGTCACCCAGATCTTTTCTAAATGAACAACAAATGCTTACTAAAATCCGGGAAAAACGTAAACACTCAAAAGGAAACGTTTTTAAAGAAAGAAACACGAATTAAGTATGGTGTTCTATTGAAACGCAAGTTTATCATACAAAATCGTTGATTACACCACGATCGTGTTCTTTTACATTAAACGCATTCTAAAAAGATTACATAAAAACTGTTTACAGATTCACAAAGTTTGTAATTTATTGTCTTTATTTAAAACAAAATATTACTTTAACCTCAACTTGAAATTCACAACCCCCGTTTCATTTCAAACAACAAAACAAATAAACAAAAAAAACGCATCGGCGTCCTAACTTAATTGGTTTATTCTTAAATGCGCACCAAGCACCATACACGATAATTCTCTGAAGTAAACAATCAATTTACTTACAGTTGTTTTCTTCTGATGAATCCCACAGTCTGTTAGTCGTTACACTTAAATTCTTAACAGGAACAGTTTAATTACCCCGGATTAATCGATAAATACCTTAAACGGTATTGCATTTCTATTTAGTTCCCAGGTATAAGAGAAACTCGAAGTGTCCGCAAACTAATTTCCTTTAACTTCGCGAACCGTATTGTTCCTTGCACTTTATCGTAAATATTACTTTAATACTCGCATACAAACAACTTTCATTAGTTCGTACGCAAAGAACTTTACGCACACTGTTCAATATTTAGCGATTGTTAAAAGTAACAATTATGATCCGCTTCAGTTTTGTACTTGTTTTTAGTTACCTAATAGACCTCGTAGTTTTGAATCTGTTTACAGACTAATTTCAAAAATATAAACAGACAAACTAGGGTAGTGCGTCCCCCTCTCACAATTTCTACATACACAAAAAACCCTACAAAGAATTAACACGTTAACAGTTCTCAGAATTTAACCGTGGAATGTAATTTTACGTCTAGACAAAATAAATATGAAATACTTTCAAAAACAAACGATTTACACGCTCTGTCATGGAATAAACAAAAAAATGGTGCAGATCTGATTAGATTTTTGGCATAATCTATTAAGCCGAAAGAGCCATTAACCTAGATGGATTTTCGAAATCTTAGAATATTTACAAAAATATTTATTTTACACATTTTTGTCCCCACTATGGGAATCGCAGAAGCGGTAATAGATTAAAGGTCGGTTAAATGAAAAAAAAAAGTGCGCGCGTTTGAGAATAGTATATTGAAAAACAAGTGTCACAACAACACCGACCGACCGAAGGGAGGTCTCCAATTGTCAAAGTAGTTGTGACCCGTGTTTTCATACTATTTTTTCTATTTCGCAAAAATTTACTTCAAGAAATAAATGTTAATATTTGATCTAGTATTTTTTTGGTTTAAAGCTATGTTGGTAGAGTAGTTGATATCCTAATAAAGTTAGCAACAAATGCTGTTGAAAGTTTGCTATCTTCAAAATAATGTGTTGAGATTTTTAATTGCCGTTTAATTAACGAGTTAGTTACAAAACTTTTCCGTCGACCATACTTTGTAATTTTAATAAAATTATATACTCTAATAATTCTAGAGAAGAAATGCTATTGTGAACGCACCACAACCACAAATTTATAACCTAACTTCATCGTTTCTACTTTTTTGTGAAAGCTTCGTCTTTTATTGCCAACAGTATTTTAATATAAGCTCACCAAGTTGATGGAGAATTAAATTAAATATAATAGTTTTCATCACAGTAAAACAAGAAGACTAAATTTTTTTGTGGGAACAGATTGGTGCTTAATCAATATAATGGTCCACCTACAAAGACAACACCAAAAGCGTTTGACAATGTTTGATATATCATGGATGTAACTTAGCACATCTCGAACAAGTTGAACTTTATATAATGACTTGTCGACATATAATATTGCACGACCGTCGTCGCATCATACCGAAGAAAGATATTTATATCCTTACTGTGTGCAAGCAGGTTACCAACTTATTGAGACAATTATCCTGCACATATTCAATACTGTCAATGGCTTTGCAACACTTTTATCAGAGACATATTTGCAAAAAGCCTCCTTATCGATGAAGTTTGATTTTACATTTTCCGTTCTATAATTTCACAAACACGTGCAGGTAGAGTTTACAAAAAACATTTTGTTAAAGTGGTTCCTCTTCACCTCCAAAAGATCTTTTCAGAAGTCGGAATGTTTACTTTTTATAGTTTTGACTTTTTCTTACTTAAAGAATCTAACTTTTGAACAATAAGTAAATAATATTGAAGAACTGCTGAGAGAATAGTTTGTAAAATAGTTGAGCTGAACACCCTTAACATGTTATTAAACGTTATCATTGGAATGTTGCATACAGTACAAAAATGTCTTAAAAATCACTGTAAACAAATTAAAGATTTATTACAATTGTAGATTAATGTCGATTTGTTATTATTAAAATTTGCTTTGCTACAAATTACGACAGATTTTTTATTTATACTTTCACGTTGTAGTTCATTGAAGATAAAACGGCAATATGTATGTATAGTTGTCTATACTAAAATCAATTTTGTTTACATTAATGTAAGTCATAAATGCGCGGTCGATGGAAGAATATTGTTTGTTAAGTTTTGTTTCATAAATTAACATTAAATTTTCTTTGAATATTAAAATCTACTTAACGTCAAAATTAAAACTGTAAATTATTTGGTTATACACTAAAATTTATAAAATCCCTAAAACAGTACGGAAGAGCTTCTATTTCCGTATCGTGTACAATACGGAAACAAAGCTATAGAAATTGCGAAATAGAAAAAATGTATTTGTAAAACTCGAATATTACTGTTGACTTTATTTGAAGAGATATCAAAAAAGGAACAACACATTTCATTTTCACTTTTCTAGCTCTATTTAATGGCGTCATCCAATTTTTTTACAACGATTCGTTTTTAGCAACCAATATTTTTTTTTAAAAGCACGAGAAAAATATTTTCACCAAAATATGCATTGGCACTTATGCAATACATGATTGTATAATAATTTTACAGTTATCTAATGTAATGATGACGCTATTAATAGAGCTAAAAAAGCGACACTAAAAATGTGCTGTTTTTTTAATAATATCTCTTCAAATAAAGTCAGTAAATAATAAAAACGAAAACAGAAATTTAAATTTTTTTTTAATTATCTCAAAAACTAAAACATATATTCGAGTTGTACAAGGACCACAAGAACAGAAAATATAGTGGACATCCTTGTTTACTGTGTTTTTATAATATATGTTTGTACCTATTAGAGACGTAATAAAATTTTAGAAATAACAGAAGAGAATTTTAAAGATACAATTTTCAGTTTTATTTGGATTACTTTTCAAAATATTTCTTATACCTTTCTTTTTGTTTGTAATTAAATTGTTTGACCCAAGTAATATCACATGACCTTTATTTAACAATATTTTCTATAATTAATTATGTACCTATATAAAAGTTATTGTAAATTACGTTTTCTACAACATTTCGTTAAACTTTTTTTTCTAAAAAACTATCGGTTTGACATGGAGTCTGTGACCAAGCATTTTTACAACCGGTCGGTTGTTATGTGGATTTGTGTGACGTACCACTTGCTTTTACTGTATGGTTTTGATAAACGTTTTTGTTGTATAATTCAAATTGCAATAACATCTGATCATCAAAAATGATTGCAAAGTTTATTCATTCAATGCGATAACTATATTATCTTGCAAGAAATTATGTAATAAAAAATTATTCGCATCAACAGGAAATTTAAATAGAATCGGTTTTTTAAATTTATTTTATTATATGTTTGTAACTTTTTTTAACATTTGTCATGCACCTATGACAAAAACAAAAATTGTAACCGAGTCACACGAAACACGAGTTTAAAAATTCAATTTCTTTGTTCAAAATCTTAATTCTTAACGACATAAGAAAATTGTGTTAAGTAAATAAATCGTATGATTATGAATCACTATAATTTTTTTAATATTAATCGTGTGACTATTCATTTTATCGCTTTATTGAAACTTGAACTTTGTCCGTTGTCGTTTCTTTACATACCGGGGTAATTATATAAATAAATTTCTAGATAAACATGTATAAATTTTAATTTTTTGGTGAAACAAAAAGAATACAAAGCTACATCTCACAAAATAAAATTTAAGTTCAGTAAACTGATAATATTATTGATAATTGTTAAATAATGTCGATATTTCTTTTTTACTCCACATATTATAAATAAGATTTGGAGTTATGCAATGGTTTCCAAGCCCCTTTTTTATTTTGTCCGACAAATTAGAGTTAGTACGTTACAAAAAAAAAACATCTGTCTGAAGGCCGGCCAACCGGCTGTCCGTCCGTATGTAAAAGGATACTAAGAAAATCGCAGGTTCAATTTTTATGAAACTTAGCATCAGTAAAGTTGCCGATTGTGGAATACCGTTTTTGTTTATGTAAATAAAAAAACATTATTATGGTTGTTATCTTAGGAGTACATTACCGTAGGAGTATTACCAACATCATACCTAATGATTTTTATGCAATTTCTGAAGCTTTTTCCCACTTATTGTTCCTTCTTTTTAAAATGATAATTTTTGACAACAATCAAAATGAAATCCTAATTTGGAATATATAGGCATATTAAGTGAAATACCACTAGCCTATATGTTGGGTTAGATTCGGTTAGAAGAAGATAAGCCATATTTAGATAAAAAATAGATAACTTTACTCGTCAAAAAACATGCCTTTTCGGCATTTTGATGAAATAAATCAGGTACTTCACTACTGGTGAGAATGTCCGCTAATGTGGAACATCCTACATTAACTTCTGCCGGGTATTCAACAATAGGGAGCCTGTACAATAAACAAATAAATTACCATACGATCAACAGTACAAAATTTTGTGTCAAAATTACGCATGGGTAGAAGCATTGCCGTCTTGAACTCCAGGTCGTCAGGTTGCGAGTCAGGTTGTTTATTGTGACGTCATCGTAAGAGTTTTAAGATTCCCGCGCATCGTTGAAGAATTTTGTATTTTTCTTGGTGTTTTTGAAGTTAAATTTGGTATTTCGTTGATTTTACGTGTTTTGTAGTTGTATATTTGTAAAAATTAATTTGTGTTGTATTGGGCTAGTGTGTAATGTGTTTTTGAACGATTGTAGGTTAGGGCATTTGTTTATAATTATTTAAATAAATTCCGTTTTACTTTTTTTTAAATATTAATTTACAATACATAAGCAGGTAATAGTATAAATGCATTTTTTAAACTTAACATCCTTACCATGTTATGTTCTTCCACTTCCAGAAAATGCCTAAATAAGTGTTGTGTGTGTCTATGTACCCATGTTTTCGTTCCCTAATGAAGAATCCCTACGTTCATTATGGTTAAAAAAAATACCTCAAAGTGATTTAGTTGTTTCCAAAAACACTCGTGTTTGTATGAAACATTTTCGAGATAAAACTATAATAAGAAACCACGAAGTGATTAAAGATTATGGTTATTACATTTTATTCTCATTAATTGTCAAACGAAAATTAAATACTTATAACAAATAAATTTTAACCTATTTCAAAGTTTGACCTATTATTTCTCGGTGTAAGTAGTCCCAAATTTAATAAAATTATATGCTACAAAGTCACTTACTATTCGAAGTTATGAAAAATTCGTGGTGAAGGTAACTACTGAAATTCCGAGGTGATCACAATTCGTCAGCATGAAAATTATAGTTAACCATAACTGCAACATGTGGAGTTTTTTTAGACAGATTCTACTATCGTTTAGTACCTCAAACGTAGTACTCAACATGATTAGAATTAAGATTATTATCTTCCGGGTTGAGCCGTGTTCGTCCTTCCTTCCTACGTTCTCTGCTTGACGTTTTGCTAACCATGCTGTTACCTTCTTCAGAAGTTACTCTAAAGACTGATGTGGTTGTCTTCTGCTCCTCGTTATATACTTATGTTCCGTTACGGTTGGTAGATGTCGATCAGTGACAGGTGGTTGGTTTTCGATGGTTGGTTGATCTTCTGTTTGGTATCGACTAATTTTGTGGCGACATTTGTTTTCTTTGTTTTTGTGAAGAGTTAGTTTCCACGTGTTGCTTAATCGGTAACCGTCTTCTCGATTGAAGTTGTTTTATTTTTCATAATTTCTAAGGATTCTCTGATTATCCTTGGATAGTAGTTGTTAGTCCTTGAAAGAACTTTAACTTCCTCGAAGTTGATGATGTGTTTTCCTTTTTCGTGTAGATGTTCTGCGATTGCTGATTTATCTACCGCTCTGGACTTGGCGTCTCGGTGATGTTCTTTTAATCTACATTTTATGTTGCGTCCGGTTTGACCAATGTAGACCTTTCCACATGAACAGTCAATTTGGTAGACCCCTTTTGTTGAGAGTTTCGGCAGGTTATCATTATTAAAAGGTAGTAGTTGCTAGATTTTTCAAACCGTTCCAAACCTGACACCGATATTCTTCTTCTCGAATGATTTTCTTAATTTGTCAGTTACTCCACCAATGAATGGCAAACGAACCTGTTCCTTCTCTTTTTCGGATTTTTTGCGACAGGCGGTTCTTATTTCTTTTCTGGTATAGCCGTTCTTCATTAGGGCTTGTTGGACGTGTCGAAGTTCTTCTGCCTTGTGAACCTCGTCAGGAACCTTGTTAGCTCTATGCAATAAAGTTTTGGTTAGAGACCGCTTCTGCTGTGGATGAGGTGGTTAAGAAATACAGTAAGTGCTTCTTTCCCATGAGGCCATATGACAAAGGTATCATCCACGTGTTTACTAAGATATGTCAATCACGTGATACTACTTGTTTTAACAATATCTCCAAGAATATTAATGATCTAAAAAGTTAGGAAAAGAAAATGTTTACTTTTATTTGAATTATTTTTTACAAAACTCAATTTTCGTCTTTTTCGAGCGTTTCGAGTTAGTCTTAAAACGTGTACAACGAAAAAATCGTGTTTATTTTTCACGGGGGAAGCGAGTATAAAAACAAATACGTACTACAACTTAAGTTGGTCTAAACAGTTCATTGTTAAACTGTCTTTACGGAAAGACAATAATACCTAAATTACGTAACATTTTAGAAAACAAATATTTTAATGTTTTGTTTTTACAACGTAGATACCGGTATATTTTTCACTTTTTCTATCAGAAGTTCCACACTATCTATACGTTTTTATACGTTAGTATCGGGGCCTTCTGGCCATGCGGTGTTCTGCCCTATATTTTTTTTAATATTACAATACAAGCGTTTCGCGTAGAACTCCACATCGTCCTGATACTAACAAACGTGTCAAAAGTGTGCGGTGATTAATCATTTTGCTCGAAAAATAAAATAAACGTCTAAGAGGGTCAACACGAGGTACCGTGCGAACTTTCCTTTTAAGAAGGATAGAAAATGAAAGAGATAATGAAAATTGCGGTTTAGAAAAAAAGTAGTTAAAAAAAAAAGTTATAGACAATAAAATTTCCAATAATTTTTTTCATATCTTTTTTTGTATAATTAATATTGATGGAGATGTTGTTAAAACAATTACTGTTACGTGATAGTCATATGTCAGTAATTAATTATTGGATAAAAAATAGGTTAAACAAAAGTTGTGTATATATATGTGTATATTATTTGAAGAAAAAATGTGCAAAATGAATATTTTTGTAAAGATTGCAAGATTTAGAAAATCTATGTTAAAGGCCCTTTTGGGTTGATAGAGTATGCCAAATCAGATCTACACTAATATAAATAAAACCCATATGCAAAGTTTTATAAAAATCTGACCGGTGGTTTTCCTGACATCTTATTGATAATATGTTGAGTAAAAATCCAATACGTTGAGGAAAACCACATTTATGAAGGAAATGTGCACCACAAAGCAATTTGTAAAATAGAATTAAACATTTCAGTAACGGCCAACAATAGTTAAATGAAGTCCTTGTACGAACGCTAACTACTCTACGTCAGGACAAAATGAGTTATCGCGCAAAATTCTAGCTCTCACAAAGCGAAAATGAAAATTGCGTTTTAAAAAAAAATGTTCAAACAAAAGTTATAGACAATAAAATTTCAAACAACTTTTCTCTCATAACTTTTTTTATATAACTGATATTGGTGAAGATATTGTTACAACAATTAGTGTCACGTGTTTGTTGTATCTCAGTAATTACCTATTGTATCAAAAATAGTTTAAACAAAAGTTGTGTACAACTTACAAACAACTTTATTTGAAGCAAAAATGTGTAAAATAAATATTTTTCTGAATATTTAAAAAATCTAAATTCTGTATAGGTCAACGGCTATTTTGGTTTGATAGATTATGCCCAAAATCTAATCACATGTGCGGAATCTATCTAATATACTACAATCGAAAATTTGTGTCTTTGTTTGTTTATTGGTTAGGTCATTTATAGACTCGGCTCCTGTAAATCCTATTATTAAATTGTGGGAGAGAATGGGGGTTTGAAGAGGGAGGCCCACCGGGGGGGCTTGGGTTTGTGGAGTGGAATTTTTTTTTTTACATAAGCTATATTTCTACCTCAGCATTGAATTGCAGGCGAGACTGGGGGATTCGGGGAAAAGGATTCACCACGTGGGCTTGGGCTTAAATAGTGGAATTTTTTTTTTACCATTAATATTACACAAATAGGCTATGAAAACAAGACAATTATTTAAAGATTTATAATTAATAACTCAAAATTGACAGCTCTAACATTTGTTTTCAAAGCCAACTCATTGTAATACAATAATTTTTAAATTCTCGGCAATTTATTACTATACCTAAAACCTAGATTGTTGTAGCACATGATTGAACGCAGAAAAGAAATTGAAATTTCTAAATAAGAATAAGATAAGAATAGTTTATTGGTGTTGCTAACTAATATCTTTTACACATTTTAAAATCGCAATGAGACCCACTTAAAAAATAAAGTTTGTAACACTATCTCAAATAATTATTTTTTTGGAAATTATTATGAGTTTACGTTAACGAAACAAGCAACTTTTTTTTTCATGACGTTCACGGGAATATTAGATTTTTTTGAAAACAGAATTTTTCCAGTTTTTTGGAATAACTTCGGAACTGCTCAAAATTTTTGTGTTTTCTCAGTAGAATCTGAACCAGCATAATAAACTGTACATCATTGTCGATTTAATCAAAACTGAATCTTCATTAATAATAAAGATAGCCATAAATCTCACTCAGTTTGGGACACCCCGTAAATATCACATTTCAAAATTAAATACATCGCCTTCTGCTAAGCATTTAAGTAAGACGCATCCAGGTAGTAATATAGGGAATCTCGAAAATGGTTTAATATTTTTTTAGGAAATTTATAAACAAGTAATAGAATGATGAAGGGACATATTTAAACATATTTTTTGACATGTAAACTAAGATATTTCATAATAAAGCAATTTTCAACACAATAGGATTTTTGTAAATTGTTACTAAAAGTTTCACTTTTGTCGCAAGTTTTGAAATTGATAACACCGCTCATACTCGATTAAAGTTAGAAATTGACTGCTTATATAACTAATTGAATAATATAATATTGTAACAAATCTTATCTTTGTTTTTGTTCCGCATTCACAACCGCAAAAATTAATAAACAGCCAGGATCGAATTACACTATTCAATGGTATTAAGGAATTATTTATTTAAAACAGTTCTTATAATTCAGATAAAAATAAAATTACTTTACACGTTACAATTTATATCCACTCGCTTTAAATATTAATACGCACCAGTCTGAATAAATGTATGAATCGCTTTTATACTACCACTCCAGTGGCGTAACAATACTATTTCATGAAATTCAAATCTACCAAGATGTACTCATAAAAACTGTTTTGATAGATATGTAAATGTAATGTAAATTTGCGTTTCCCACAGAACTCAACATCGTCCTAATACTAATAAACATGTAAGAACGTATAGAAAGTAATTTGTATAGTCGAAACTTTATTTTATAACATTAAAATACTATATCGTGGTCGATTCTATGTAAATATTATATTTCGAATTATGGGTTTTTTAAATAAAATGAGAAGTTTGATTAGATTTTTGAACACAATCGCATCCGCCAAAAGGACACTTTACAGAAAAAAATTTTCCATTTTTTTATAAATAATCTGAAACTATTTCTACTGCGTAATTTTCTTTTAAATACAAATTGTTTATAATATAAATACACAATTTTGTTTAATGTATTGTTTTAAGCAAAGTTTAATCATTAATACTCAAGAGGGGATGCTATGGAGTTAAATATAAGAAAGCAGGTATTTATGACTAATGACCAAATTATCTCATAATTTCGGCTTCTCAAAGACAGCAACAAAAATCGGTATTGATTCATATAAGCAGTTATGATATTCATAAGCTTACCTAAACGACTTTTTAATACTTTTTAGGACATGTTAATTAATTTTTATAAATTGGTTTAGGCTTTCGCGGCCTGTTGGTGAACTTGTGTCATCCAGATTCGGACCTAAAGGTCATTTTGTAACGTTTTGCTAACACGAGTGGTCAGGTTTATCAAAGGTCCATCCATTTCTGATATTGGATGTAGACTGATGATTAAGAGCAATCATGCGTGTTTGATTTCTCTCGAAGAAAGGACAGACAGACACGCTTGCTTCCCCTCTCCTCGAGGAGCAACCCCCTACTGATAGCTACTTCAACACGGAAAAAGAATATGTACCTGCGTACATACACCGAGAGTGTGCTTGAAGGAGGAGAAATTAAGAAATTGATAAAGAACAGAGGAGGTTATTGCTCAAAATTCACCTGCTTATAAGTCTATTCCTATAATTGCCGCGAGAAAACCTATGAAAAACTCACCGCAAACCAGCTCACACTGAATGTTCGTGGTAGGAGAGTTATACCACTTGGCCACAAGCCTGGGTATACTCGCAGCTTGTATTTATACTGGTTCTGAGGGGGCGGGTCCTGCTTCGCACCTGTCAAATACGAATATTCCTAAGGTGTCGTTCGGGTGTTCTTGAGTTGGGTGTTGAAGTTTACTGGATCTCGATGGCTTCTTTAACCAATCTGTTGTGATAACCGTTAATAGTAAACTTGAAGCTCTCAAAGAGTGTCTGCTGATCCCCATTGCTAAGCTCATGTTCTTCTACCGCTGACTTCTCTGTGTGTCCCAGACGGCAGTTTACTCGATGTTCTTTAAGCCTCGTTCCCATCGATCTCTTGGTGGAACCGATACGTATACTTTGTCACAAGAAGAAGGCATTAAAATCCTTACAGGAACGTTTAATAATGTCAAATAATTTTAATGATTTACACACGATATTGTCAATGTGAATATGGAAGACATGGAACATCAGACCTTTCTAACTGAGAGTAGTTGGAGTTGTAGATAGTCAAGTGAAGAACTAATGACTTTATATATTTTTACATCGTCAGCAAACGAGAGAAGAAATTAAAATTTTATTACTTTGACAAGGTCATTTATGAAGATTAAAATTAAAATGGTCCTAGATGGGAACCTTGAGGTACACCTAATGACACTATTATGGGATATAAATAATTGGAGTTTACCTTCACGATTTGAACACGGATACTCAAATATGACGAAAACCAACTCAATAGTGAACTTTTTTATAAGAATTTTATGGTTAACCCTATCAAAAACTTTACGAAAATCTTTGTAGATTGCATCCACGTACGCACCGTTTTGTAGGCCAGCTGTAACTCTGTTTATAAATATGCTAAGATTCGATTCCCTGCTACGGTCAAATAAAAAACCATGTTGTTCGACAGCAAAATATGGTCTGAATATCGGATTTAATTTATGTAGTATTACTGCCTCAAAAATTTGACCTAAATGGGATAGTAAAACGGTAATTAGAAACATCGGAGATTTCTCCACTCTTAAAAATCGGCTGCACATAAGATAGTTTTCCACTTTCGAGAGAAACAATAATAATAATTAAAAATTATTATTAATAAGCTTCAGGAATTCCATCCGGTCCAGGGGCCCATTTACAAGTACTAAGTTTGAGAAGTTGAGTAAAAATTAATTCTGTGGAAACCTCTAAATTGTTAAGTTCATACTGGTAGTAGTAGTAGTAGTTTGACACTGATAGATCTCTAGAATTGTCGGCATATGTGGAGGAAAAGTAATCAGCAAAAATATTTACCAATTCAGGAATATTTTAGATGACTTGCCATGTAATGTTAATGTTTTAGAAATACCAGGAGTATCTCTAATGTATTTAACATAGTATTTGGGCTTATAACGCAGATATTGGGCTGCTTTATATTGAAATAGTAAGAATGACAGTTCAATAAGGATTTTAGATTTAGCGCAGCTCTTCATATATATTTCTCTGGTAATGATACTTATTAGATTTTCATTTCTTATACGCTCTATCTCTTTTTTAGAAATGTAATTGTCTCCTTAGAAAGTTCGGAGGGATAAGAAGAAAGTTTGAACTTCTTTTTGGTACGAAATTTTCAAGTATAGCCTCAATGATATGGTAAAAAACAATCTACATTCAAATCTTTGTATAATAGGTCCCAATTTTGAAAAGCTAAGATTTGGTTAATTTTGGAAAAATTTGCATGAGAGTAATTGAATACCGTTTTTCGCACCGGTTTTTTCAGATTTTTGATGTAAGAGTTGTAATATTAATTAAAAGTGCCGGAATGTAAAAAAATCCAATCAAATGAGAACAGCTGTTAGCTTGGACTTCAAATTTGAATACTAGTGGATCTAAGTTTGGAAGAGATGGCACTCGTGCATTTAGACTATGTAGATGAGTTACGATCACATCTGTATACTGAAAACATGTTTCCAAATAGTTCAAAATTCAGTAGATCATCTTTTAACCAATATGTCAAAATTATGTGAAAGAAGCGCATTATGAAAAGTTGAAATTTTATAATTTAATCCGCGAACGTTCTGATGATATAAGTTAAGAATCGAATTTTCTAATTTTCTAATTACATACTTTGTCGGACAACGAATGATGTTAAAGTAATTAGTGCCTTTAAAAGAATTACTATTATTTCGATAAGGTCTATTCTCAACAATAACTGAAATAGTATACATTTAAAATTCAGGTGTTTATTTTTAGAAAAACGCTTGAACCCGTCGATTTTTATTTTTAGATACGCATTTTTCTAGTTTACTATTATGTATACAGGGTGTCCCTAAAATAAGTTACAACCATCAACTTCCATTTTTTCACTTTCTTGTATTTTTATTCTATTTTTCTTAAATTTCTGAACATTTTTCATATTACATGTCCTATACCTATATTAACCGTTTTCGAAAAGTTTCATTGCATTAATAGTAATTGCACAAGTTGCATTGTCTTTGTAAACAATTTGTAATAAAATCGATAAAATATTATTAATATTGAGTGTCTAAACTATTTGCTTAAATAATAAAATGACTTGGTATCAATTTGCCATTTCACCATATTTCATCAACCTTAATTATTGTGTAATAAAAAGCAATGGGGAAAAAAACAAAGTCGCAATTTAAAATGTATCCGCTTTATTGCAATGTCATTTCCAATTGAAAGTTTAAACATATTTTTGTATTCGAAAATATATAATTAATTAACTGTTGTTGGGATCAGAAAATACAAACAGCTATTGATGATACGATACGTTTGCGTCTTAATTATAAAAATAGAAGGAAAATCATAAACTTAAATTGGAGTTGTTTCAACAACCGTACCTATAAATAAATTATGTATTTGTTTTCGGTGTGATAAAGTAATACCCATTCTCAAAACAGTTTAAAAATATGCGCATTTTCGTTAACTGATGCAATAACTGGTTTTGTTTTTTTCAAATTCGATTAAAAACATGCTTTTTCCAACAAATATTTGAATATTTATTTCTTTGTCAATAGTTATCGTGTTTGAAAATATTTACAAAAGAGAATTATCAATATGAAGTGATCCTCAACATACTCGAGATTGATAAAAAGTGTTTATATTTACTTTAACAACATTGTTTATGTTTTTAAAGTGAGTAAATTTCATTACAGAAAGAAGAGAATATATTATAAGCCAATAATAAAAATAAGGTGCAACATGCAATAAATGAAGGAAATTCAATAAACCTTGTGTTTATAATACACGTCAATGATTTTGGGAAATGTGCCCGGGAAAATCCGCAGTTTTACACGTGATTAATGTGTGTGTAGTTAATCTTGGAAATGGAATTGCAATGATGTTGATACTTTTGACCTAGTTTGATATATCTATAAATCCTTCTCGAATATTCATTTGGTACAAAATTCTACCGAAAAATGAACTTATTATAACTTGAACTTGACATATTTTATTCTTAATAGATACCTTTAGAATAAGTACCCACCTAATAGGAATAATCATTGATTAACAATCAATGGTATAATCAAGAAAAAAAAAATAACGGTTAAGGATGTACTAAACAAGATTAACTTAATCAGAATACATCTTCATATCATGTTTTTCTTGAGTTTTTATATCAATATACCTACAAAATTATGAACGAACTTGGTTCCTATTCCTATTTGGTTTTGTAGAGTCATCTGTTGACAGTTGACGTAAAACATTAATGAAATCCGCTGTTATTACCATCTGTTAATTAAACAAATCTTGTTAATAATTTATCTTAAAAAAAATAATGCGTAAAGAAAAATATCAAGTGCCATTTCACTTGAGCGATTTTACCCAAAATCGTCGTTATACAAAAACAGTAAACGGTTAACAGTTCATAAACAAACTCAATTTAATTATCTTAAATTCTTGAAGTAGATTTTTATCAATACAACTCCATTTTTCGCAGGGTATAGGCATTGATTCTTTATAATCAATGGTATAGGTAAGAAATAACATCAAATTAAGTACACTGTATATAAATGAACTAATTGAGAACAAAAATGTTATAACACAACTGATTTCAATACTACACAAGATTACGATACGCTAAAGCGTATAGAAAGTGTGCAGCGATATTAAATCATTTTGCTTGAAAAATAAAATAATATGACATACAATGTGTTCAAAACGTTCCATTATTTTCGTTATTTAAAAGGAATACAAATTTGAATGTATGCATTCATACAAGCTGAAGAATAGGTAACATTTTTTAAGATACTTAACTGAAATCTGAAGTTTTGTTTTGAATTTGAAAGTACAAAGTTGTGCTCGTCCACGGCTGGCATCAGGCAACTTAAAATAAACGCGTGACCTCCGGTCACGTATCGTAAGAATAACGCACAATTAATACTACAATTTACGTCTATTACAAGGCCTTATGGCCTACTATTATAACAAGAACGAAATTAAAATACTCTCTAAAACCCCAGAAATCTATAGGAACATAACTAAAAGATTAAAAAAGGAAGATACGTAATATCACACATTCAAGGTCAAACAAAAACGGGGTTTCTGCATTTTCATCAGAAATTTACATCTCTCCACCAACACAAATGAATTAAAGAAGAACTGCAATCGCTTGGTCATTCCGTAACTAACATATTATGGAACGTAAAGTAAGGCGCCACAAACATTGATCTGCCTCTTTTCGTCGTAGAACTACGCCCTTCAGCTAATAACAAAGACATTTACAACATAGGAAATCTAACGCATTCGATTGTAAAACTTGAAGCACCACACCCTAAAAAACCACTCCCTAATGTCCAAGTGCCAAAAATAAGGCTACACAAAAAAATTTTGTAATCGCTTACCCGGATGTGTCAAATGCAGTGGCATACACTCTACCTCGCAGAGCGAAATAAAACCAAATACAAAAAAGTCACTTGCGTAAATTGTAACAGGAACCATCCCGCAAGTTACAAAGTGTGTCCTACTTATAAAGAACTATACCTGAAAACGTTTCCCCCATCTAGACCAAAAATAATTTCAACCACAAATACATACCAACCAAGCATCTCTTTTGCCCAAGCAGTCACCAGAATACCCAATACAAGACCATCGAAACAACCCACCTATTGAAACCAGGTCCGCAACAAGGCCAAACGACATAATAAACTAAAGCAGACAATGAACAACTGATGGGCAAATCAGCATCATGCTGAACCCTGCTACTAACCACAATCGTAACCAAAACTCACAATAGCTCAACACATTAATATAGCCGTATGGAATGCTAGAGATGAACTGCATGAAATGCATTCATTAATATTCACTGTCTCGACATATTATTGATTTCAGAAGTACCTTTTACAAAACGCAGCTAGCTTAAAATACCAGGTTTTGACATTACGTAACGCAACATCCAGATGGATGTTCATGCTACCATTGCCATAATTATTAAAAACACGATCAAGCACCACAAACTCCTCAAATATAGTAAACCATACCTACAAGCCACATCTATAATCCCCGAAGACTGGCTAGGTCAACTTACTCTATTGCACTATATTGCCCACCACGCCACAACAACAAACAACAAATCTACGAGCGCTACTTTTATTCACTAGGCAACAGATTGATCTCCGAAAGTGACTACAACGCAAATCACATCAATTGGGGTTCACAAACAAGTACCAGGGAAGGTAGTTAAATGTTGAAAGCCATAAATGACTTGGGTATACTATCTCTGTCCACGGCCGAATCTACGTATTGGCCCACAGACCTCAACAAGATACCAGACCTCCTCAATATTAAATCCTGGTTGGACTATTAGCCGATACTAATAACACTAGGTACCAACATAGTACTGAAGGAGAAAATACCAACACTCATTAACAAACATACAAACTGGGAACTCTTTCGAGAAATAATATAAAAAAACCTGAATACTTGTATCCCACTAACAAACCACTAAGAACTTAGAAGACGCAATGTTACTCTTTAATAGGATCGTAGAAAATGCCGTTCGCTAAGCCACACGACTATAGGTCAAACATATGAACTCACGAAGCTGCCCGATTATATGGTCAAAAGAAAATCGCAGGAGGATAGGGCAGATATTAAAGCACCTGCTCGACAAAAGAAACCCAAATGGGCCTCCGAGAACTCAAAAACCTCCTATCTGAAATTAGAAACCAAAATTTACAAAAATACTTGAGCCACCTCTTTTCGCTCAAAGCTAACTAACAACTATACCCTATGGAAAGCAACTCTACCTAAAACATCCCCAACAGCACAAACGCCAATCAAAACTACTAATTGTACCTGGGCCAAAAGTGATAACGAGAAGGCAAAGGTCTTCGCTGAACACTTAGCTAACGTGTTCACGCCATCTTCGACTGATGAATGCGAAACAAAAGAAACAACAACTGCTCAAAATGCCTTATCAAATGAGCCTACCAATTAAACCATTTAAAACTTCTCAAATAAAAACCATATTTTGCAAAAGCGCAAATCCACACAAAGCACCCAGCCCAGATTCAATAAAAGGGAAAATCCTTCATGAACTACCCCATAAATGGTACCAATTCATAACGTTACAATGGAATACTAAGACTCTGACACTATCCCAAAAAATGGAAAATCGGATTGACTATACTTATCTCCAAGATGGGAAAACCAACAGAGCAAACGTCAGCATACCGATCAATTTACCTACTACTAGTCATGCCAAAGGTGTTTGAAAAACTGCTGCTAGAGAAACTCCCCCCAAATGATCTTGAACAACAATTTAATACCAGACCACCAGTTTGGTTTCAGCAGATATCACCCAACGATAGAACACTCAAATTCAGTGCAAAACAGACTATACTCAGTATACTATTGGCGCGGAGTAATAAACCTGTCAGAATTATCGAATCTCCCGTATTTCAGTGGCGTAGGTACCTAATACGTTTGGAAAATCATATTTTTAGTAGGTAAATATATTGTAATAGTAAAATCTACTTCTATATGTTATTTATTTTATTTGTATAGTAGATCACATTACAAATTTTACTTCTTGCGTATCATATACCATTATTTTTGTATCTTGGTATAATACCCACATCTACGGCTATGATTCTCGTTTCGTCAGTACCTAGGCTGATGGCAACGTGTTTACACAGATTAAACTATTGTTCTCAGACCCTAGATGGGTCGATATGCTGCAAGAGCGGAACAATGATCGTATTTTGGTTAGAATTTATTGGTTTTTACTTAACCGTAGAAGTATCGCTTTCACAAGAAAATAAAGAATTATTTCAAGTAATTATGATTTATTACTCCGCGCCAATAGTATACAGACTTTAATTTGCTTAATATACCCGCGACAATTAATTTTTATATTTAACTACTCACGCATAAGTAGTACTGTACTACTTCTGTGAGTAAATCCATTGAACTCACTCTTATTTATTTCTGTTGTTTTGCCAAACGTAGTTAATTTTATTATAAACAATAGCTATTATATTATTGTCCTGTTTATATTCCATCATAGGCATTTTTTTAGTTGGAAATAAATATATTATTATTATTTATTAATTTACACGAACAAGTTTCTCAAAAAAAAAATACAATCCTCATCAAATAAAGCTAAAACGATCAAGTTATAAACGCTCTTGTAAATATTCCTATCATTCTATTCAACATTTTCTAATAGTTAATTTAAAAGTTTTCATACTATCAAAACAGATTATCGAATATTTTCGAGCTTGTTTCCAAGTAGAAACCGTCAATCATTATAATAAATCACAATACTTTTATCTTGGTACACTTCAGTGAAATCTATATTTATATATCTACTTTGGCTACAGAGTAATATCTGTGCTTTGGCAATAAAATTATCGTACGCAAACAACCGTAACAATACTTGTACATACTTGAATGTGTTCTACTTCACGTACAGATAATTCATTATAGGTACAATTTATACAAATATACAAGTGCATTAAAGAAAAAAACATTGATGCATGTGTCTTAAATGCGGCTATACAATAAAAAGTATTGAGAAGTTTAGTTATAAAAATGAATTTGGGCGAATAGTTCTATACTAGGTACCTATTATCTCAAATTTGGTTTTATGTTCGTAGAAGGCGTTCATATAATATCTATGTAAATGTGTGTAGTATATTATAACAAGGGATTAATTTTAGTAAAAATGAGAAAATATTGCGCACGGGGAGCAGTTGCATCAAACGTGTGTCGATATCAAGAAAAAGAAAACACCAAGAACTATAACGTAACGATTATAGTTTTCGAAGTTTTCTTTTCACCTTTGGATGTTTAGTGAACAGCGTAATTTTGGACAATTATGAAGCTACACTCGAATTCTCTTACTTCTGAAGAGTCTCAAAAGGACGAAGAACTGTCGAGTGATTCTCGGTGTTTGTTTGCAATTGTATACATAACTCTTGCGAATTTACATCAAATGATTTGAGATTGTTCTTTTTAATAAACTTATAATTAATCAAGAGAAAACGTTTTATGAGCACATAATCAAAAAATTTTTATTCACTTTTAAATCAGTAATCAATACAATTAATTACTAGTAAAAGATCCCTTCAGCACACAATACTTTTTAAGGATTCATCCTATACCGTGTGTCGGAAAAGCTGAATAGGCGTTTTCCATATTAAATTCAAAATTAATGCATATCTTTTTTCTGTCACAATTTGAGCACAATACAGGAACATTATTTTATTAGATATATAAATGAGAACAAATTTATGTGGTAATTGGATTATTCAACATAATATATTGTTATATTGTGTTCCAATTCGGCCAGAAAGAAGAAGAAAAAGAAATGGAAAGATGCAAGGCGCGTGGTGAAGCCGGCCACAAGGCGTACGAGTGCCTATCCTCTAGGATGGAGTCAAAGAAGCAAAGGTGAAACTCTTTCCACTTTCAGGAAGTTGGCTTTAAAACGACATTGATACTGGGAATGAGGTGACGATTATAACCAAGACGGTGGGGCAGCGGTGTGCACTCGCGCGTTCTAAACAGAACGAAGGAGTAGACCTGAAGGGGCTTGGTGGCGACAGCGTGAAGACGTTAGGCGAGGCGAAGTTTTTATTATGTATAGATGGAATGGAAATTCCCATCGTTGCGTTGGTGGTCGAGGCGGTTGAACTCCTGTTAGATGAAAACGCACTCCGAACTCTGGGCGTGAGGTTAGTAATGCGTGGCGATAGGGCGGATTTCTCCTCCTTCGTTGAGAAAGTGGAAGAGGTGCTTTTACAACTCACTCTAGGTGACGGTCAGGGCGCTCCACGGTACAAGGTGATCTTGTCGGAAGACATTGTCCTTCAGCTGTGGATTGCATAAGATTTGTGGGAGGAGGTGGGCTCCACAGAACGCTGATCTGCCCATTCGATGGCGTTTTCATCCACATCCAGAAAGCCATCTGCAGATTCTTTCCGGAACCATCACAGGCGACGACTGTCGGGCGAGATGGGACTGTGTGTCGATTAGAGGGCGCTAAACGCAATTACAGTAAAACTTCTGTATACATTACCCATGATTACGGATCAACTGGATCAAGCGGGTAAGGAGTATCTTACCACTCTAGATTTGACGCAGGGATATCATCAGGTCTTGCATGAAAATGCAATTGAGAATCGTTTATTACTCCTGATGGTCAGTACGAGTATATGGAGGTACCTTTTAGACTGACTAATTCTTCGGCGGTGTTTCAACGAGTTATCAACAGGATGCTTGCCGATTTGAGGTATAAAAAGGTGTTGGCGCATATGGATGATGTTTCGATTTCAACGTCTACAGTGGTTCCGGGTTTGGAGCTGAAGGGGTACAACTAGGGGAACGAAAGACAAAACGAACCTCACAAAGGTACTTGAGGTGTGCTTTTGCACGAGGCGAAGTGCTTCTGCATTATATAGAAAGGTGGGTCCTTTCGTACGTACGTAGTGGTACCAGGAATGCATACTTGCTTTTGGTGGTGGATGGATTTACTAAGTTCATTATAGGAAAACTTTGCAAAACTTGACATCGTTTGGGGAATTAACAACACTCCAAATGCGAGCACTCGGTAATCCTCAGCGGCGTTAATGTTTGGCTTACCAAGGGGCGTACTGACTGACTTGGAGGGAAAGGAGGAAGGTCTGCGAATACTCTACACAAATTGGTGATGCAAAGGTGTGCGTAAACAGCCTTTCAACACTGGCGGAGTGTGGGTTCAGGTGTGGTCAGATGGCGGGAAATCGTGCCATGACCTCCGAGAATACCAAACGAGCTGCGCAAAGCAGATAAGATGCTAGGAGGCAAAAAGCGACAGGTCATTTGGTGCTCTGATGGCACGAATATAGCAGGTGCAGGCATTAACTTTCAACTGGTGAATAATTTCCATGGTCTCCGGCGTTATAGTAGCGTAAATCCGGGCGAGACTGATGGCACCGACATTGATGGCAAAGAAGAAAGCTCTACTCGGCGAGAAGGCGAATTGTCTACGGATGATCTAACGGGTCTGTTAGGCAGTTAATTGATGGGGACATTAATGGTTGCAAGAAGGCCGGATGGTACCGCACCAGGTGAAAACGCAACGTAACTATCCGGCGGTTAGCAACGGTTTCAACAAGGCTCGCGGCGATTATTTTTTTATCGTTATCAATGTAACTTAAGTTGTCAGCGTCAAGTTCAAAATTTTCCAGCGTATCGCATATGTCATTTTAATTCAATATTGTTTTCAATTTTTAACAAAACGCGGGAAAGTAGAAGAAATAAAATTTTTACTATTATCTCAAATGTATTAGAAAAATATTATTATGTTTTTATAAAAACCCTATTGTAATATTATTTATTTTATTTATTTAAAAAAAAACACAAATTATATTTTTATTATATGAAATATAATTTAGGTAAAGTGACTTCTTCTCTGCAAACGGTGTTAACACAACACAATTTTTGTGGCTGCTTCGTTTTCTAGTGAGAGAATAGCTAGTCCATTAATCGCATGGAAGACATTGTACTTCTTAAATAGCTTTTGATTAATTTTTTCTGCTCTAACAACTGTTACGGGAATCGTCAAAAATAAGCAAAGTTCAGAAAAATCAGAAAAAGTACTACATTTAACTTGGAGGAACCAAAATAATTATGAACTAAGACTAATAACACTTACAAGTAATTTTATTAATGGCCTTATTATATTATTATTATTCGACAAATAATAGTTGCGACGTCTAGTGGCGTCTCGTGATATCGTTGACAGCACGCATTTGTACAATAGTTAACTTACACTCGAGTTTTCTAATCCTGAAGAGTCCCAAAAGGACGAAACAGCTGTCGAGTGATTCTCGGTGTTTGTTTGCTATTCTACAATCTCTAGCGAATATACAGCACGTGATTTGAAATTATTGTTTCCAAACTTCGTTGGCTAGAATAATCGAAGAATCGACTTATGTAATTGTTCCCACACCTGTCGACAAAGTTGTATTATTGTTATTATTATTATTATTATTCATATTATTATTATTATTATGTGCGTTAAGAGCCCCTTTGAGCGCTGGGCCTGAATGCTTTAAATCCTCTGCATCAGCCTAGTTACGACAATCGCAGGCCAGTGAGCGGTAACTGAAGGAAGTTACATGCACGCTTTTCTTAGTATTTATGCACTAATGCTAAATCATTCACCATGCATTTTTTAATTTTTATATGTCATATCATATCTAATTAACATGGCGTTGGGAGGGGGCCTCAGATTGGCATTGCGGGCTTATACCTCCGAAAAGCTAAATGCGACTGGCGTAACTACATTTCATTGTCATCGTGTAATGGTGGCTTCTGTGTTTTATGTATTTTTTGTTATTTGGATTTCTTCATTTGTCAATTTGAACGTAGTCGTTTCATTAAAACTTTCTAACAATACGTTGATTCCCATATACAATTATTTTTGAATTTAAAACTATTACTTCTTCTTTCATTGGATAATTATATTTAATTATTTAATTTCAATTTTCAATTTAAGTCGAATACCCTAAAACTTTATCTTCTCCGCTGAGTTTAAAGAAATTAGAATAAACATAATGTAACAATTAACAAAATAACAACACAAATCAACAATAACAACAACGGTAAACAATAACAAGAGCAAATAATTATAATTAAACAAAATACAAAGATCACTCAGAAGCCGGAACAGGGTGTCAGGCGTTTCGCATACCTTCTAAAAATTAAAAAACTTGATCAAACCCAAAGTGTGACGTCGTTATATTTTAGACTAGACCGTCAAGTTTGATCAAATTCACTGATAATGTGACTAGGGCTATAGAGATACGAACTGGTTAAATTAGCAAACAATTTCTATGTTATATCACTATTAAAATGAGCGAAACAAAAAAACAAAAAACACACTATACAGGTTTATACTGATCTTTTGGGGCACCATACATAACACTTACATCACAATAAAATAATAAAAATTTATTTATTTATTTATTTAATCGTATGGTACATTTTAAATATTGTATTGTGATGTAAGTGTTATGTATGGTGCCCCAGAAGATCAGTATAAAATCTGTACAGTGTGTGACGAAACCGTGTGCAATTGTGGATTAGTTCGTCTTGGTAAAGCATTTACTTCAAGGTTTAGGAAAACCACTAAAACCTAAACATGCCAACCCTTACCCACCCTAGTATTCACATGTAATAAGTGTTTTGTGAAATTGTGTTGTACATTTTTTCCTAATTATCCGGAAGGGTCTTGATGACCAGGTCCGGAAACCAAAGTGGTGATTCTCAGGAACAACATGTTTTTCTTGTTGACTATGGAGTACTCTAAGGTACCATAGATAAATAAATAATAACTAATAATAAATGTACCATACGAATAAATGCTGTTGTAGCTCCTTATATTTTTATTTATAAGTAGTTGTTCCCCCAGACAGGAACGGCCTTCTTTATAGGAGTTGGAAGACGAAGATCGGTTTTTATCAAAACATTAAAAAGAATTGGTGATAATTAGGCACTCCCATAAGGTAGAAACATCTTTGGTCCACACATAAAATATATAAAAACTGATAATTTTTAATTATCGACGTTTAAATTTTATAATTAACAATAAATAACAAATATACTTGAAACTTACACATTCAACACAACAATGAAATAATAAATTTATGATGCAATGAGCATTTGTAATGCTTGCTATTTTAAGACACGAGCAACGCCATGGAACACCATGTATATTTTTTTAAATTTAAGTGCGTGTAACTCTAGTGGTACAAACCGTAGCGATCTGCAGTGTCATAAGATCGTTGCCTAAAAAATTTTGTGGTCTATTGTAAGATATAAATTTTCGTAACTATTTATTTTTCGTAAATCTTTATATGTAGAAATCGCTTAACCTAAAAAAAATTGACGGAGTTTTAGAGAGAATTGCAAATAATACTAATCTGTGTAAAATGTTCCGCTGCCATCTGCTCATAAGATACGATCTTCCGATACAGAATTGCAGAATAAATTTTTATATTTTCTAAAAACACTTTCTGACTTCTCAAATATTCTAGCATTGATTATAAAACTTATGGGTCTAGTCAGTAATTTTTGGGTAGGCAGCGGGAATGCTCACAAAAAATATTTCAAACACGCCCCAGTTTGAATTTATAATGGGCGGAGGCATACAATTTGCTATACAAAGATCCTATATTCGTTGTTAACCCTCCGTTACTAACATGGCTTGATAAGACATAGTCGCTAACATCGGTCCCTAAGACCGTTAAATAATTTTTTGCTTCTCAGTAGTGTATCTTCGTTTTAAAACGATTTTAATAAAATATTTGTTTACTGAATACACACGTTTATTAAAAAAATCTATTGCAATTGAAAAAAAAACAATGTCCAACAAAAATCATATGTTAAAGTAGCAAATGACCAAAATCATAGTAAAGGTAATGAAAAGAACATTATAATAAATGAAACAAAGTAAAATTATTTTTAAACAATATTTTAAACTAACTACGATAATAATAAGGTAATAAAAATATTTACTCTTGAGGCATGCTACATTCTCTGCATATGGAGGTTATGTGTTCCAAACACATATATCTACGGCAACAGTAGCAACTATATTTTGTCTTTCTGTTTTTTTGCTGGAACAGTAGCTGCATCTACCATAAATACTGCCTAATGGTTCATGGGATTATTCCGGGATACTTAACATTTCCGACAATCTAGAGCGAATTGTTCTAGGTACATTTTCTTGTACTGCTCGGCGTCTTATATGGTCATTTACCAAATCAAATCCTAGATTTTCTAGAAAAGCCTTTCTACTTACGTTACTTCCAGTTATATTATTATTTGATTTAAAAATAATGTATGCATTTATACCTGCTGCATTCAGTGTGCAATAAAATAAAACTATTGGCCAGCGACAAGTAGCTCTGGCGCAATTGTATGATTCGGACAGTTTGTCCACAACGTCAACTCCACCTTTAGTGCTGTTATAATCACAAATAATTTCAGGTTTTCCAGTAGATTGGTCTATGGTATCAGAAAATGCATTGTCGATAATAGTAAAACATTTTTGTTCTTCCTCGGAATGTAAGAAACTAGAGTAGCGTGGTCTTGAAAAGCAAACATGCTGGTATGCTCTGGACGTTGAACGTTTACTAGTGTAGGTGGGATGTGTCTTTATTTTTTCTCAGTGTTCCAATTATAGTTAATTTATGGTCCTTCAACAGCGTCTCTGCCAATTCCATTGAAGTAAAGAAATTGTCTATGGTTACATTTCGTTTAGTTCCTAAAATTGGTCGACACAATCGAGGCACTAATGCGATATTTGATGTATCAAGGTAGTAGGGACCTTTAGGTTGTTTTCCCAAGTACACTTCCATTGAACTTGTATAGTACATTTTAGCGTCAACCAATGCGTACACTTTTACACCATATTTTCGGGGTTTATTTGGCATGTACACTCTAAAACTACACCTGCCCCGGAATCCTTGAATCTACCGTTGTAAATGAAGATAATGAATAATGTTTAGGTAGATTTGCCGTAAAACTGTCAAAGTATTCGCGAATAGGTGCCATCTTGTCAAACTGAGCACGCTCTTTTCGTGTAGTTTTGTCGTCAAAACGTATGTTTCGCAAAAGAAATCTAAATCTCTCCAAGGACATAGTTAACCGATAAATCTCCATTGACAGTCCATTTGTTCTAAACAAATCGGTTGCATTTTGGCGATTACTTTTTGTCACACCAGATATGTAGAGAAGACCTATTAACGCTTTTATTTCGATTACATCCATTGCTTTGGCGGTTCTGTACGATGAGTCTATGACATCAAATGTATGTACTTATTTGTACACTCTACGGTTCTCTCCAACATGTCCTCTGTGATAAATAAACTCCAAATATTTAACGGATTCTTTTTTTCACGTGCAATCCCCTTGACACCAGGTAGTTGTGTTACAATATTTTGATAACGTGTTCGAATAGCTGATTGATTGATACCTTGTTTTCGCCATTTAGTAATACCGTCTTTTCCATAAAAACATGGGAATGTATTGGAAGTGCTTTCCAGTGCAATGGCTACAACGTTTTCATTCTCATTATCAAAATCTTGCTCAGAGCTTGTATCAGTGTCGATAATTTCCATCTCACCATCTGTTAGACTATCGCAATCATCAATTGTCTCCCCAACATCCGGTTCATTCTCTAATTCTTTCCACATCCGCATTAACCTTTCTTGTTCTTTCTCATAATTTCCTAAAGCCATCTCCAATATTGGTTAACTAGTATTGCAATTCAAACATTAATAGTCACTTATATTTTATTCCGCAAATACTAACATCGGTCACAGACATCAATTGAGCAATAAAATTTATTATATGTTAACTATACTTTAGAGCTTTAAACAGTGAACTACTGAGCATGATTTAGAAGGTACCGAAAGTCGCAACACCCCCACTTTTATTGTTTAAAAGTCATCGACAATTTTCGGATGGATCGGTCTCTTAGACCGCATGTTAGTAACGGAGGGTTAAAGTCCATTATGTAAGTAGTTGGTATATGTTCTTGTCGGCAAAGTCTCTCTTTCTTAAAATCGACTATCCAAAATTACGTTAACTTACTAGTTCTGTTTTCAGCTTCACCATTTCGTTTTTCAGCAACTGAATCTCGTTGTCTTTTTTTGCATATTTCAATGTCTTTAAGGGGGAAAACTTACATGTTATTTCACCATAAGGCGTAACGTTAGTTAAAATCGCGTATAACGTAATGGTTTACCTTCAAATTCATGCCAAGTATAAATCAATCTTTTATTAACATGACTGTTATATAATAATTAAGCGCGCAAAAGTTTGCAATTTCTTT
Source organism: Abscondita cerata (assembly GCA_030710515.1). Taxonomy (NCBI): domain Eukaryota; kingdom Metazoa; phylum Arthropoda; class Insecta; order Coleoptera; family Lampyridae; genus Abscondita; species Abscondita cerata. The sequence goes on along the minus strand of JALBCR010003474.1, from coordinate 269,137 downwards.
AAAAAATAAACAAATAGACGACGTTATGAGTGACAAATTTCTTATTGTAATTAAGACAAAACCAGTGGCTCAATTTGTTGGTGATTGTAACACGTTTGAAATATTGTTATCTAGGTGACGTAAGTCTTTGGAGAATATTCTAAAAGTAAAATGCAACTGTTATTAATGAAAGTTTATTATTGCTCATAAGTAATGTAAATCGTAGTAAAAAATGTTGTCAAGAGATAGCGCTTGTGCCTGTAATTTTTAGATGATTTTCTCATAATATCAAAAATATTTTCCATTTTACCACGTGAAATCATTGGTTAAAACCATAATATTCTCTCCCTGTTTTAGATTAGCATTTCATGAATAGCCAGCACAGCCCCGGATTACACATAAGGCCGATTAGGCCCAGGCCTAGGGGCGCCGGCACATTAGGGGGCGCCAACAAATTGGGTGTTAATTATATATATAGCAGCGCCGGCGCTACCGACAGTGCAACCCGTGCATTTGCATGGGGCGGCAAATTTTTGTGGGCGGCAAACAACCGTAAATTTTCAGCCTTGTAATGTAGGCAAATTATCATAAAAAATATTGAACAAAAATAAAGAACCAAAATGGTACTGTCCTGTTAGAGCGTAAGCGCGAACCCGATTAGTAATCGCATTCGGTAATCCTATACCTACTATTTCTTTTGAAAGCACGATAAAAATTATCGTTATTCAGAATTAGCGGAAGGTTTGACAACCGCAGTTGATATTTCAAGCACTTCAGAACTGCAAATTGGTAACAGTAGCGATTCTTTTAGGCCAATCTTACAACTTTTTTATTTTACATACAGACCCAGACACCGCTCCTGACAATAACAGTAAAAATGTAAACTTAGATCCAGCTTTTTGGACTGAAGGTGATTTAGAACAAGTTACAAATATCGTAATAAAAATCATCCAAGACCTCAATTTTCTGGATTTTAAGCAATCTAAAAGAGATTAATAATTTTTATCTAGTTACTTTTCCAATGTATTTATACAATGTAATATTTTTTCTATGTCGCTCTATTGATTGTTCTCTAATAGACAGTGTAAACTGTGAATCAGTTGCATATTTTGTATGACTATTTTTATGGAGCGGTATTCTTTATTTTACATGGAAAATTCTCCAGTCACTAGATGAAAATCATTAAATTATAAACAATTGAAAAATTTACCATGATTACGGGAAATTAAGATCAAGTAAATGAGTAAAGTAATATATAATAGCTAAGGAGCTGATGGTGACAGATTCTACACAGAATTGCTTTGCAACATGACAAATTGTGGTGTAACGTTGGTTGCATACCAATTAAACCAATAACTTACACAATCAACGCCTACATTTAAAAATGATTTTTTGTTGACAACTGTCGAGCACTAAAGCGTCACTTTTACTGTCTCTGTCTAAGCTGTCTCTATCTAATGACTGTTTGTGACAAAATTTACGAAGCTAACTTTAAAATAGGTAATATTACAACAAGAACAATTTATTATTATAAATATTAACATTTACAATAGTGGATTTTTTTCAACATTCGTTTTAAGTATTTCGATTAACTCATTTCTAACAATAGTGTTTGTGACAGATGTTGTAACTGCATACTTATATTACTATCCGTTTATAAAAACTTTTACACTTATTTTAGATTTGTTGGCCACCGCGATTGATTCTTCAATGTATCATTCAACTACATACGTAGACCTATATAAAAAACAAAGCAGTATTAAAAAAATACATTTTAATAAATAGTCTTACCGTCAACCCCCATGCCTTTTAAGCATATTACTGTCTCCACTAAGAATGTTTTTGAAGTCCTACTAAAGAGTGATTTTTCCAAATTTATGGAGACCAATACATTGTTTGTAGATTTTTCTACGTGAATACTTAAAAAAGAATCACAAATTTAGGTGGTACTTTTTCTAAATATTTGGCTACAAACGATTCAGGTCTCTTTGTTTTTATGTTTGGCAATATAATCAACAATTTGTCACCCAAATCCTGAATATCTTCTAGTCACATCTGCATGCTCCTAAAAACCAAAAATTAATGACACCTAAAACATTTGTATGTAAATAAAGTTAAGCTGTTAAAATAAATCTTACCTTTGTATACAAGTTATCGTTGTCAGGTTCCTTTTGATGAATGTTTCATCATGTTGTAATACCCCTGATATTTTGCCCTGTACCTGTACTCATTTTGCCTCGCCTCTCAAAAAAATGTGAAGGGCTTTGGTATTTAGACATACCAATTATCTGCTTGCCTTGTTGTGTATTGTATTTATTACTTTTTATATTTTAAAAATAAATTTGAAGGACACGTGTAGAAAATTTAATGTGTCAAACAATTTTTATTATAACATTTTTTTATCGACCTAATTCAAAAATTTTACCTTTCCGAAAAATGTATCAATTTTCTTTTAAAATCTACACGGGTTTGTATTGCATACCTATACCTTATAAAGCAGGACAGAATTCTTTAAATCTGCTTTTTAAATATAGTTATAATTTTAAAACTAGGGCAAAATGTTAATTTTTAAATATACTTAAAAATTAGGGCAGAATCCTTAAAAAGTGTTGTTCTCATGTTCCTAAATAGAAACACTACCTATCTCAGGTAATATATTTTAATCAAATACTTTAAATTTTAGGATGATGTACTAAAATAGATGTATTTTAATAGACATGCACATTTAAATCGTTTGTTGTACAGAGTGTTTCAAAATTATTTGTAAAAATGATATATTTTAAACTTGAAAAACTTGCCTGGAAATGATCTAAACAGCAACCTTTCAAAATAATAGAATTATTATATTAAAGGAACAAAGAAAAATCATGTTGATGATGAGATAAGTAAGTAAGTTTGTTTTAAGTAACATTCTTAGTTAGTATGTACCTTATTTTTCTTTGCTTTCTTTAATACAATAATTTTATGGTGTTTTAGGGTGTTTTATTTAAAATAAATAAGTTTTTCAAGTTTAAAATATATCATTTTGAAATACCCTGTACAACACACGATTTAAATGTGCATGTCTATTAAAAGTACAATTATTTTAGTACTTTATCCTAAAATTTTGAAGTATCTGATTAAAATAGTGCCTGAGATAGGCGACTTTAAGAAATTTCCTACAGGCGATTAAAAATTTAGAAAAAATTGAATAACGCAACGTTGTCACTAACCCTTATAGTGCGTCACTGGTTAAATTTTTGAAAAGTTAGTTTATGTCAAAATATGACTTTCTTAAAGAGCACCAAATTTGAAAAAATGTTTAAATGCATTGTTGACTTATTGCAAATTTTTAATTTTTATTTTAAACTTTCAACATCCTGTATCTCAGCAACTAAGCCGTTTAAGGGTCCTATATCAAAAATCATCAATTTACGAGACCTCTCTGGGGTAGAGCGTAGAGGTCGAATATCATTATCCTGTATAAGGAGTAGTGTTAACTGAAAACGCCGTGCGAGATTGGCTTGTCAAGAATGGTTACGGTTACTAAAATATTGTTATTTTCTACACAATCAATTTTTTTTGTTATTACTTACACCTAATTTCGAATGTTTGTATTTCATTACTGTATGAAAACGTGTCTCCTACTTGAACAATGTTATAGAAACATTTTTAGTTTAAAGATATATCTACCAAATAAAGTAATACTGAATGCTGCTTAGTGCATAAGGATTTTTTAAGAAATTAAAAGTGCACCATACCTAATCCTAATTTATTAATTGAAGGGCTTGGGGGAAAAGGGTAATAAGCCAGACTTTTATAAAAACTTACATAATGACGCAAAGCGCTCTATAATAAAGGTAACAAGCCCCTAAACAAATGTTGAATCTAGTGAGTAATAGATGTCGCTAGTATGAAGAACTTTCCTTTTATCTAGAGAAATAGAAAATATTTTGTTGGGAAAAAGGCTATAAGCCACATAATATTCAACATGGCTGCTACTCGTGAAATGTCATTGAAAAGGAAATTAGTGTTTCAAGGGAAAGAATCATTCGACGAGGATGATCCTTTTTGCTCAGATGACAGTGTAAAAGATAAGAACTACGAAACTGCCGAAAAAAGCGAATCATCTGATAGTAGTACAGAAAATGATGTAAGTAAACATTTATGTGGCTTAACCCCTTCGTTCCAAAATTTATGTGGCATATACTTTGTTTAAATTATTATACTGGTTTTAATAACTAAACACCTTTCTCATACATGTTTATGTTATTAAAATAACACAAGGATCAAATTATATGGTTGATAGTTTTATTTTTATAAGATAGTTCATTATAATGTCACTAACCACAGTTTAGAAGCCAATTTCTTGGCTTATTCCCTTTTTGTGTCAACGCATGTTTTGTATTACAGGATCCTACAGACAATAAAGAAAATACAGACCGGGGATACATCAAAACCCCTGATAAGCGGCCACCATCTAGATGGAGAGTTAAGAATCTAGACATCAGGAAGAAAGAAAAAGCTAAAAAAAGACGCAATTTGGGGCATGGTTATGAAACACCAAAAGGCGTTCAGAAACCACCAAGAATGTTAGGTCCACACTGTAATTGCAAAAACAAATGCTCGGAGCTGCTGATTGGGAAAGAAAATGAAATTTTCTATTCGTTTTGGAATTTAGAAAATTACGACAAGCAAAATGCTTATTTGTTTGGAACAATCCAAGGTGCTCTTAAAAAACGTACCTATCTCAAAAAAGTTAAGCGTCAGCATTCTTCTAAATCCGTTACTTTTAAATATTTTATAAAAATCGCCAAAACTCAATCAAGCGTATAAACAATATTTGCAAACAAATAAAATAAGGAAGATCGACGCCTAAAAGTGATGGTCGGGGTAAGCATCTGAATCGAAAGAATCGCGTTTCAGAGGAGACTGTGAAATCGGTTCATGATCATATAAAATGCATCCCGAAATATACAAGTAGGCAGAGTAACCTAAACAAAGTTTACATTGATCATCATTTGTCTATATCTACTATTTATAAAAAAATACTATATTCCATGGTGCAAAGAAAGGAATATTAACCCCGCTAAAGAGGATCGCTACAGAAGAATATTCTGTACCGATTATAATATAGGATTTAAACTTCCGCGTAGTGACACCTGTTCCACTTGTGACGAATGTCATGTTTTAATGGAGAAGTATAAAGATAATTAACCTCAAAAAAGAGAAATTGCTCTACAACTTGAACTTCACCAAAGACGAGCAGAAGCTATGCAATTTAATTTGAAGTTGGAAACTGAAAAGGCAAAAAAACTTGAAGTAGAAGTTATATCTTTTGACCTACAACAAGTCTTGCCAGTTTCTGAACTTACAGTAGGAAAAGCTTTTTAGCTCAGAAAGGCATGGATGTACAATCTTGGAGTTTATAACTGCGGAACAGGTGAGGGTTTCATGTACATGTGGACAGAGAACATTGCTAGCATCTTATATAAATATTTCACAGACAGTCCCCCTAAATCAGACAAACTGATTGTATTTACAGATAATTGCGGGGGGCAAAACAATAATTGGACGATAATGTCCCTTTGGTTACAGTTTGTCAGAGAAAAAAAATTTAAAACTATAGAGCATCGCTTCCTATTGGCGGGGCACACTCATCTACCTTCAGATCGCGACTTTGCCCACATAGAAAAGTACAAAAAGTTTTTACCACAAATATATTCACTTGAGGAATGGTTAGTAGCAGTAAAAGAATCACTGGTAAAAAATCCATTCCATGTCAGTGTTTTATCAAATTTTAGAAAAATTACCAAAAATATGTAAAAAAAAAAATTTTTACTGAAACGAACGATTCCATCACATTTTCAAAGATAAGGTGCTTTAAGTTTGATGTGGGATACCCTAATAAAATGTTTATTAAACACCTCTTAAACGAAGATTTCAAAGAGGTTAATATAGGAAAAAGAGGCGTGAAACTCATAGCAACTACAACAGTTAGTGAATTATTAGAAACAAAATATAAGGAACCGATCAAATTGGATATCAAAAAACTAAAAAACTTAAAGGCACTTCTTCCTTTTATTCCACCAATTCACCATAAATTTTACATAGACCTGGGTTTGGAAAATGTAATAGCGGAGGAGCAATGCAATGAGGAAGTACAAGTCGAAAATATAGATAAACCCTGAGTTATTGACACTATGCACGAGTTTAATGTGTGACTTTTTTTGTATTATTATTATTTTTCTCTAAATATAGAACAATGATCCTGATTTTGTATTATTATTCCTTTTCTCTATTGTAAGAATTCAATGTGATATCCTACGTCTCTCTAGATTTTGATTCTTCTCCATTACCATAGATTTATTAGTAATTCTATTATCATTAATACCATTATAACTTGAAAATTAAGTTAAATTTTTATTAAGCAAAAAAGGTCATAAGCCACTAATTTTTGCGTTTTAATTTTATTCGTAACTAATTTTTTTTGTTTCCTATAAAAAATATAAATTATAAACATTTGCTTTTAATACAATAAGAATAAAAACATGTTCACTCTCTTAGTGCGTATTTATCATTTCTGGATTTGAATGAACATTTAACCATCAGTTTCTCAAAATAATGTAAATGTGGCTTATTACCCTTTTCCCCCAAGCCCTTCAATTGTTTCCGATTGAACTAGAAAATGTTTCGAAACAGGTTGTATACATACTCAAATCAGAAACAATTACTAAATAAGGATTATGGTGCACTTTTAAAATTATTCTCACCTAAGAAGTAATTAATTCATACGTAAACGTATGTACGTAATGTTCAATCTAAAAATAATAAGTGGAAATAAATTAAAAAAAAAATACGCTAGGTCACAGTAACTGAACATTTATTTGGAATGCAAATTTAAAACATGTTGCAGATATTTGCACTTGAAATTATGTAAATTGGTGCTAACATCAAAATGATTAACATAAATATATGAAAATAAAAACTACGACTCATATTAAATTAAAAACCCTGCTGAGACTCTAATCTATTTTGAATAATTTCCAACTGCCGTTTTGCTTCGCACTGGGGAAATTCTGTAAATCATAGTATTGTGGCGCGATCTTCAGTAACCATTCAGCTGAAAGTGCGATAAAGTTAGTTAGTTAATCGATCGTTTAGTATGGTTTTCTTACCTTTAATGTCAGTAACTGTGCGAATGTAATTTTTAGTAGTTAGTACAAATTCGTTATAAATCACCCATTCCGGTTTATGGTCCAAACACGTGGACGGATGTAGTTGCACCATTTGATTATCTTTTATAGTAAGGTAATGGCCAGTTCTTTCCAAATGAGCTACCTAGAATTTATGGTGGTAATTCACAATGAACGAAAATAGGTTCGTCTTCTTACCTGCATAAAAAATCCGTTAACTAAAGCTTTCCGAATATTTATATAATAATCCTTGCTACTGAAGTCTGTTGACGTCCTTTTAAGATTGAAACGATCCATAATTCTAGAGAGTTGTTGTCGAACATTGTCGGCTGATTTTAAGGAACGATAATTGATGAAATTATCGTAACACCATTGAGGATCTTCCATATCTAGATTAAATAACGTTAAAAATTGTTTTCTATACAATGTATATTTTAGATTACACCGTTACTAAAATGATACGATGCACTTTTGCTACAAACTTTAAATATTTTTTATTTCTTGTCAAGTTAAAACTATATAAACACTAGACAGTATTTGACCACATTCCTAGTCCTGATCAACGTCTATATAGGCAAATATCAGTCAGTGGAGATTCTCAGTATTCTAAACGGCTTGTTTACTGGAAAGTGTTTGTCAAAAGCGAAAAATAATTTTTAGGTTTTCCTCATATTCTAAAATCTAAATTAAGTTAAAGCTAGATCAAACACCAGACAATATATAACCTTATTTCTAGTTCTGTTGGAAGAAGCTTTGAAAAAAAAACAGCCAATTAACATTGACAATTACCAGTCAGTCAAGGTTCTTTGTATTCGATTGCTTGTTTAGTCGAAAGTATTTGTTAAAAACGAAATGGAATTTCCTTGACGGTTAATCTTAAAAGCAATGCTTAAATACAATCGTTGCTATGGCTTTAACAGTTTAATTAGTTTTTATGCATTGCTTAAGGTTAAGTTATGTTGGTGCAACCAGCCATGAGATATTAAAATTATTGCGAATGTTAATTTATACAGGGTGTTTCATTAATCAGTACAGAAAATGAAACTGGAGATTTCTTGCAAAATTTAAAGGGGGTTTAACATAAAAAAAATTTCCTTAAAGCCTCCCTGAAGAGTTACAGCCCCTTAAAGATGTGTAAAAATTCACATTAATCGATTTTTTCTGAAATGACTTGAAATAAAAAAAGAAATCTAAACATTCAAATACTACTACCAAGAAGCCTCCATAATTTCATAATTTTATTCACCCTTGTTCTCTTGCAAGGGGGTCAGTCTTACTACCCCTTAGAGTTTTTACCAGAACTTTTTAACTAATTTTTTTTCAATTTTAAAATTCAGATTTTGGAGGGCCAATTCAATTAAAAACTTTTTGTCTCTTAAAAATTTCACGTAAACTCAATACTTTTTCACCAAAAAAATAAATTAAGCGAACTTGCAGAATTTTTAATTAATAAGTTGCGTATGCAAGTTTGACATAAATAACAATATTATTATTAACTATCATTTTTAATTTAAATTAACAATATTATTTTAGAGAGTGTTCAAAATGGGCACCATTTTCTTGAATACAGGCTCTTATTCTTTTGAACAAATTTCCGTTAACGCTACCTAGCATTGCTACAGATTGTCTAACTCTTCAGGGAGGCTTTAAGGAAATTTTTTTTATGTTAAACCCCCCTTTAAATTTTGCAAGGAATCTCCAGTTTCATTTTCTGTACTGATTAATGAAACACCCTGTATAAAAATGCAGCATCAATATTTCTGAAGATATAGAAGACTTTTCTGTTTGAAAAGTAAGGTGTTGAACGAGAACATATTTTTAGACCAGATTACTTTAATACATAATTGTTTTAAATTAATTTCACATAAAAACTAGACCGACAGTGGGAATTCGGATGTCGTTGAACCGAGTACTGATTGTATCATTTCCTGTGTTATTCGTAACAAATAAATTTAGTAAATTCTTTAAAAGCAAAACTGAATTCAAATATAGCTATTTACTAGAGCGTGTAATCGATAAGTAAATAACAATTGTCAATAATTAAAAATGAAGTGTAAAATAACAATTAACGGATTAGAGTAGCGGCGAGATAACTGTGAAGATAAAAAGAATACTGAAATAGGAAAATGATGATAACCAAGTTAAAGAAAAAGGGATAGAAGAACAAGTGGGGGAAGATGTAAATAATAAATCAAACGATAAAATTTTAAATGATGAATGATATGTAAATTTGGATTTCCCAATATAACACGAAAGAAAGACCGAAACCAAGAGAACTACAGATGAAATTTGAAAACTTACTAATAGGAACTAGAAGAAAAAGCATAACGTAAAATCAAATAAATTGAAGTCATGACTGCTCATGAATGGAAAAAGAATATAGTACTTAACTGAAGATTAGAATGAATAGAGAATTAGCAATGAATTTATGGAAAAGACAATTTATAGTGAACAAAAGAGCCGTTAAAATAAATAAACAATAAAATAAAAAAATTATCAATGTCGAACTAAAACAAACTGCAAAAGGTTTTTTCGTCTTTTACTATAATTTCGCTTTTTGTAATATTCCCTAAAATACGTAAAATAATATACTTCGGCATTTTGAAACCCTCAATCATCTATAAATGCCAATAATTAAGAAATTTATAAAATTTCTAGACAACACCGATTTATACAGGGCAATTCATTGGTATATGCACATACAATTAAAAAAAATTGTGGGGGTTGCTACCACTACGAAGAAGTTCACGGCAGGGTTGAAATAGTCACGTTAAAAAATTTTATATTAACAACAAAAATTGACGTGTTTCGCCAATTTTCATAAAAAGGAATAACGCCAAATATTAATTTATTGGTTATTTATGCCGCTCACGGTATATGGGTATCCTACAAAATACTTACCGCTCATAAAGCTTTATCATTTTTTTCAACTGCAAACCATTAACAGCCAGGTTCGCATATTACAAGAAGACCAATTGAGCGTAAAATATGCAACAAAAAGAGACAAAACTATCGGAATTAATACAACCATTATGGAAGAAAACAGAGGTGAATTGGAAAGTATGATAAAAACTTTTAAGGGGCAACAACGACAAGACTCGCACATAAGTTGCGAAAGGAGTTACAAACAAAAATTGCATGATCTATGAAGAACTGTTATTTAAGTCAAAAAAGAGCAATGAAAATGGGTGGTTAGCATATGTCTCCCGAAGTTTAGAAAAGGAGTTGATCAGTTATTATCATCGAAGTTATGGACACTTTGGTAGAGAAAAGTGTGCCAAAACCATTAGTGAAACATGTTACATTCCAAATTTGGAAAATAAAATAAACAAAATAATAAGAAAGTGTGATACCAGTCGAAAGGCTAACGTTAACAATCAAAGTAGAGAAAGAAGAATACAAAACGTATTAAAAAGGAAAAGGGAATGTGTGTTAATTTTCATGCTAGACGTCTTTAGAAATCATGTAAACTTTACCTACTGTAATTGAAAATTATGGCGCCCAAAATTTAAATTTATTAACGGTTGTATTTGCGCGCGAATATAAGTAGTGCGGTGTATTAAGTAATTTCGGGGTGGTGTTTTTTTTTCACCCTCTTGCTTCGGCAACCAATATAACGTTCCGTCGCCCAATTTTTCAAAATTTTGACATACACGGTGCCTTTTTTTTAGTAGAGAAATAAAGAAATTAAATCAATATTTTGGTTTATAAACTACAATATGTATTTTAGAATCCCCTTGATGTCCCCTATCTGTTCTTAACGTATGAGCAATTACCAATGAATCACTATAGTAGATAAGTAGTACCGTTTCTGGCTCACTTTTGGCACGAAATTTGAATTTGGGGAGAGGGCATTTAAACTTCGGTTGCCCTCGTTTGTCGTCGGGACATACGCACACGATCGGGGTCGTTCGAGGCCACTCGGAATTGATCTTGAGGGCGATGAAGCAAGGGGCGAGGGGGCTGTAGGCTTTACCCTCAACTTTGTAATTATTCGTGAAAAAACGGTGTGTAGTATTTCAAACCGGATATAAAGAGAAGGATCAATTCAGACAGTTTATTTAATATTTAATTTGCAATCAATTAGAACATAACAAATGTTTTACTTCGCAAACTTAAATAAATCCTTATTTAAGTGCAAGCAGTTTGGTATAAGTTATGTCAATAGACCTCATAGCAATTCAAGAAAAATAAAAATCAAAGCGTACTTTTGGGGCAAATAAAAAGTGAATTGACTGTAGTTTTGCTTTATCACAATTTCAGTTGGCAGAATTTCAAACGAAATCAACAGAAAAAATAAAGAACAACTCGTCTGAAGTTATTGTAGTCGAGTATCGAAGGAAAAAAACTACTTTAAAACTTTTCTTTAAGTTGGTAATAAAAATAATTATATTGAACAAGAAGATAAAAAAGCTTGATTAATTGTAAAGAGAAAACGTCATACTATTTAATTTATTTCCTCCCATTTTAATTAGTTAATTTTTACTTCAAATTGATTAATAGTCGCGTAGGTGATACGTGCTGATAAGAACGAAATAAAAAATGTGCATCGAGGTCGTACTAATTGACAGATAATCTTTCCCAATTGCAAATTGGGGTTTCATTTATAAATAACAAAGTAAATTTACAATTGGTAAATTATAAGAATGAAAGAACACTTACTTTGCTTGAAAGCGTGGTACACGTTGAGGAGTGTCAGATGATCACCATCAATATGTGCAAATCGCATCTTGGCATCGTCCGCTGCTTTCTTGGCGTCATTGGGTCTCACGAAACACTGCGGGACTAAATATTGGAGAAGGGCAGTCGCCCGTATCCAACCAATATAGTGGCCACACAAGGCATTCCTACAGAGCTACCTTAATTAGAAAAACTTTGAGCAAAACAAAAACTTCAAACTGTTTTAGAATTTGTTAATTGCTTTGCCCATAAGTTTTTATTCACACATCCTGATCATAAATAATTTCGACAATTTAAAGTTATTAAATTATTACTCATAATTGCAGCATTAGTTGCAATTATTAGAAGAAAAAGAGAAAATCCAAAATGATTCATCTAAAAAGGTAGCTACTTGACAATACTTTTAAACCACATAGACTATTACAAATTAAATACCTGACAGCATAGCAGTAACGGAGAGAATTTCGTTGGAACAGTTGTGATTGCAGCTAGCTATAAGCATTTTGGCAAGTTGTGGATCCAAAGGAAATTCCGCCATAACTGCACCTAAATCTGTAAGATTTCCGTCATCATCGAGTGCCGCCAAATAATTCAATAACTCTAAAGCCCTCATTAAAGTTTCCGGAGCTGGAGGATCCATAAAATCGAAGTGTACTAAGTCGTCAATTCCCAATTTCTTTAATTGTAAAACGACAGAACCCAAATTTGACCTTAAAATTTCCGGATATGTGTTGTCTTGCATTTCATTTTTATACGCCTTCTCGGTGTATAAACGGAAGCATTTTCCAGGTCTGGTACGTCCGGCACGACCAGCTCTCTGTTGTGCAGAAGCTTTACTAATAGGAGAAACAAGTAACGATTCAACGCGTATTCTGGGATTGTACACTTTTTGTTTGGCAAATCCAGGATCAATCACGAAAACGACTCCATCAATAGTAAGTGAAGTTTCGGCGATGTTGGTAGACACCACGACTTTTCTTCCAATAGCGCCATTCGCTTTCCTCGGAGGTGGATCATCGAAAATTCTTTGTTGCAGATTAGGAGGAAGCGTCGAATATAACGGTATGCATCTCAGCTCCCCTACTTCTGGTCCCAAATTATCTATTTCTCGTTTTATCCTCTTACAGGCCGCTTCAATTTCTTCTTGTCCAGTTAAAAACAAAAGAATATCGCCCGAAATTTCTTCGCACATATGAATTTGAATAACAGTTCTGATAGCAGCTTCCAAATAGTCTCGTTCGGGTTCGGGTGTGTAAAAAAATTTCTACGGGATGTGTACGACCAGGTACGTTCATTAATGGGGCATTATCAAAATATTGTTGAAACTTTCCGGCATCTAAAGTGGCAGACATAATTACTAGTTTTTAAATCAGAGCGTTGTTTAATAACTTCTTTAAGAACCCCCATTAAAATATCGGTGGCTAGTGTGCGTTCGTGAGCTTCGTCGAGAAGTATGCATTGGTACGCTTCTAGCATGGGATCACTCATTCCTTCTCTTAGTAACATACCATCGGTCATATACCTGTTAACAAAAAAACAGTTAATATTCGCTTCCAATAATCAACACTATTAAACAACATTCATGCCTCATTCTCACAATAATTAAATGCATAAAGAGTTAACAGAACGTTTTTAAAGTTGTGAACCAACGCGAATATTTTGTAGCTCAGCGAACCTTATGCGCCTAATTATTGGTCTCATACATGAACACACCCACACAACATGGGGAGTCAGTTTCGCTCGCGCGGTGTCAAATAAAGAAATTAATTAATTAATTCAAATGATTAAAAAATATCCAAGTATTTACGTCATCCAGAGTACAAAAATATAAGAAGTAGTACCAGGTTTAAGATGAAAATTAATGAAGGCGGTAGTGTTTAAATGATAGCACTGGTGTGACAGATCGAATTAATCAGAATTTTCTACCACGTATTTGGCAGCGTTTAATTTATATCAAGGAATAACTGTTAATGTTATCGAAAACAGGAAATGCGTAGACCACAATTATTTAGTGTATGTGAAGTTTGAATTAATTCATACACATATCATGAAAATTGTGAATGAAGATAATGTTCCTCATAGATTCATAATTGCAAAATTGTCTCCAGACAACAAACTTCGAGTAACTGCCCAGCTAGTGAACATACATAAAAAGAGCTCACATGGTTAAAAAAATTACCTAATTGAATTTGAAAGGAACATATATTTTTCTACATTAAAAAGTATGCATTGGTAATTTTCCATGAAGGTTTTACGTCATGCTCATCGTATTAAATAAAAAATGCGGCATTCTATTTAAATTAGACATACAGTAAACCACGCTTATGTAATCGACAGTAATGGTTATAGTTCATGCTTAAGAAGTTCGTCAAGAATTCCTGTTTACCTACATAAAGTTTATATACTATGAACTTCCTATATTTTTGAATGTTGTACAATCAAAAGTAATTTTATCGAGTGATTGTCAAAGTAAGATAATTGCATGTTATAAACACTATTTCAATTATAAGTCTTAATTTTATCGTTAACCATGTATAGGGATAAATAAAATAAAGTAGTTTTATTAAATTTGGGGTTAGTTTTGTGGTAAAAAAATTACACTTGATTTTCTTTATAATGTTTAGTTTATGTTAGTTTAAGTTTAAGGCGGCTATTATTAAAGTTAGGTGGGTTACCGAGTTAGGTTGTGGTGCCCTCTGTTCGACTTTTTTAAAATATCTGAGAAATTCTACATTTTACTAGATTTTACATTTGACAAAAATATAGTATACTACTTCATAAAATATTAATTAAATTTTTCTTTTAATTTTGACAAAATTCAAAGTACCAGGTCACGACAATGCGACATAAAGAAAATGTAAAAATATTGTAGAAGGTGTTCAAAAAATCACTCTAAAACAGCAACATTTGAGAACAAGTATTTTTCCTTTTCAAATAGACTTTTCTGTTGTATTGTGTTAAAGAATAAGAAAATGTAACACAAGTGCGCGACTTTCATATACGTAATATTTTTCAGAGTACCCACCTTAAACTAAATATAAGTACCTATAGACAAGTAACATGCACTTTTATTTTAAAGTCGCGATGATAGAAAGAGAGGTGCAAGGACAGTGCTATCACGGCCACGTGGTGCGTGGAAAAATAACAGAAACTACTTCAATTCAGCATATGAAAAGGGTAAATTTATGCTCCGGTCTGTTACTGTTAACCTAAAATACATGTCAACTGTCACCGTTAACCTACAAAATACATGACACATCCACCTACAAAAACTTCCACTCATCACGTGACATTTTTAGTGTCGTTCTTCAGTGCTCTCTTTTTAGCATCCCGGCTTCATTTTTCGGTCTAAAGCGAATATAGCGTTACTCGTCTAGGTGGTTATATTGACTATTGGTAGAAGTGCGTAACTTTTCCATGACACCCATTTCTTAAATAGAAAATTTTTTTTATTGATACACTACTACACAAATTAAAAAAATGTATTAGTCTACTACTCAACAAAAAACAAATAAAATTAACATACACCCTGTAGTACGCGGGTCTTATATTGCCTTCAGAGTAGATTTTTTCAAAATCGGTTTTGACGATTATATTTCCAATCTTACAGGGTGTCTCACTTTCATGGACCACCTGTCAACTTTGATAGTTTAGATAGAAACATATATTTTTTATTCTGAACCTACTTAAAAAAGTATGGTGCCCTTATCTATATGAGTTTTACTCAAAAAATTATCCTTCTCGAGATACCAATTTTTAAACATTTAATTGGGTCAATATCAATCTTCAGATAGTTCACGTTTTTTAGGTTATTATTTGAAATATCAAATTCAAATTTTATTCACACTACCCTAACTGTCCACGATTTAAAGTTTGACATCGATTATACACGGTATGAGAAAAAAATATCAAACTTTGTAATGGAAAATGATGAATAACTTAATAAAATCAAATGAAACACTATATATTTTTTGCCAGATCGATGTAAAATTAAATTCTCTACAATTTTACTTGTTTGTCTACCAAAAATCCACTGTTAACCGTGAGACTTGTTTTTATCAAAAATTATTATTTCACCGCAAAATCGAATGGAAGTTGTTTATTGCCAGCTCATAACTATAAAGCAGATAATCCGGAACTACAACGATATCCCTGAACTGAGATTCAAAAAACTACAATTGTCAATAATGTTAAAAATACTATGAAATACAATACAATAAAAATGTTTTGATGAACATCATACAATTCAAAACTAAAAAAAATACAAGATGATCCATTTAACATAACCCAATTTTGATATGGTACGTGTTTCTGGAGCACCCTGTACAATTCAAAACATTTTAAAAATCTGGTCTCAAATAATATCGATATATATATATATATATATATATATATATAATTTTAAATCATATATATATATATATATATATATATATATATGACTTAAAATTTCTTACATTATTTTTCGTTTTAATGGTACAGAAGACCCTTCAACCACTCATTCGTACCTTAATTTTCCGTTACGCGTTTAGTGCCAGAATTTCAAATTACTGCTTAAATAGATACTTCTTTCCACTCGTACTTTCATATACTAGGTATTCCATGAAAACTTTAAAAATGAAATTTGAAACGTTCACTCGATCAAATACAAAAATTAAAAAAAAACTATGGACATGTTTGCCAAATTTTCTGTACACGGATTTTAAGCATTGATTTCCAAACTTGTATGTTGAATGGCTTTTCCAGAGTTTAAGAGTTATATAGTTTTGGGGTTGATGGGTAAGTTTACATTGCTAACGTTTCGTTAATTTCGTACAGTTCCTGAGGGTCTTGTTAACAAATAACCCAATAGTGTTCATTTTTTGATTCAAATTTTATCCAATAATATAAAATTGGAATACGGGACGTTTTATTTAAATTAACAAAGTTAAAAAAAAGTTAATAGTGGGTACTCGTAAGTTTTCTATTACATTAAACAAAAAATTGGAAGGAAGAAACGTCTATGGTTTAGTTAAAGAATCTGATAAGGACTATTTAACTGTTAGCATCATTTATGGTGACATCGGTTGACATACTACCATCGTTTATCGTTTACCCCTACATGAGACTACCAAGGCTCTAACCATTACGGGGGAGTAATTTTATGAATTTGTGAAGAATATATTTTATCAGCAGCTTGTAACGATTTCCGATCGATCTCTTGTTTTTTTTTTGTTATTTCTGGGCAAATATCAAGTTTTAACAGTTATCTTCTAGCTAATACTCTCACCAAACTTGGAAGTAGGAGCACGATACTAGGCAAATAAGCTCTTCAATGTCTCCAGACATCACATTATAAAGTTCAAATCATTATAATAGTCCTTGAAATTCTAAAGAACAGATAGGATTCGTAGAAAATACTTTATTTGTATTATCTGTTATGAAACAAGTTTCATAGGAACAATGGAAGTGGTTGGATAACGGATCCTTTTAAGATAAGATTACTTCTATCACCGTCCATACCGACGGAATCGGGATGTTTCTACTTCTACTTTACAAGTTTGGTGTTATGTTGGCTTATGTTAACTCTAGTGGACTAACTATTTCATTAGTGTTTACTATGTATACTTAGTTTTGGAGGCAATACTTTTTTTTACTTTAAAATTCAGTCAACATGTTTATAGTATCATTTTTCGATAAAATCATAAGTAAGACATATCTTATCAATTGATTAATTGCAAAATATCTAATCAAAATTAAAACAATTACACATTTATTTTTGTTTATAGGGAACACAATAAAAGATGTAGGAAACTCAAAAAAACTAAGCATCAGACAAGCATCCAAAGTTTACAATGTACCAAAAACTACTTTAATTGACACAATCGGCCCCATAGTTCTAACAAGTTTAGTACCGTAGTAGATATTAGAAATAGGCGATTGAGGTTTGCCAATAACGAAATCTGAAGTAGTGGAAACAGTTTCAAAGTTAATCAAAAACTTGAAATGAGAAAATCCATTTAAAAATGGCATTCCTAGTAAAGAAATGGGATACTTGGGAATATTTAGTAGTCTGGGAATCATTGTACATTTTTTTCACAGTGATTGACCCCTCGTTATTAATAAAGGCTTTCGTCATTGTCTATGACTTTTAATATGACTAAAAATATATTGGCTTGTTTTCTGACATACAATTCAAATGTGTTTAAAAAAGTGGGACCTTGCTGTCCAGAGTTAGGCACACCTGTCCGTAAAATGCCAAATAGCGTTTTTGTGTTTCCCTGGCCTATAGATTTTTGCCATCATTATAGAAGGACAAATATACTAAATTCTAACTAAAGAAATGCTAAAAACTAATTGGTTGGGAATTTCAGCGAATATAATCACGTTTACAGTATAATCAACATTATTCACATTTAGTATGAACTAATTGTCCGAAAACGGCGAAAGAAATAGATAAGAAGTCGAAATGCGTAAACAAAAGACTTATCAACCTTTATGTGTACGTCATCAATTAATATTTGATAAATATGTATTGTTTTGTATTTTTTATTAAATTAATAGATTTATAATTTTATTAGTTAACTTATAGCACAATTTAAGACATGAATGATTCTAATATTTAGCATAGGTCGGCAACGAGTGCCTTAAAGGACGGTATCAGAAATAGTCGGTCGTTAATAGGATCTATTCGACTATTTGTCGATACTTTCATAAAACATTTAATTAATTGCACTAATGATTTTAACTAATCATGTTTATTACAAGGTTGATCTATCCTTTAAACTGAACTTTGAAAGGGTTCTTTCTAGTTCAGTGGTTGATGATTGGAAATCAGTGTTAATTCGTTACATCTGAATAATCTGCATTCCCTTCACTAACTAAATTCTATCTACCCGCTTTCGTTGTGCTTGGCATCGACTATTAAAAAAAACGCATCCAGAACTGAGTCACCGAAAAGTCACTATTGTCATTCAAAATGATGACAGCAATGTTAAAATTTTGTAACAATCTATAAGTTACCAGTGGCCAAAGAATTTGGTTGCAATTATTACACATTTTTAATTAAGTTGACAATGAACTCGAATAATTACAATTTAAGTTGCAAACTTGTGCAACATTGGGAAATAACACACTTATCAGATAACTTAATTTACAAGGAAATCCAATTATGTACTTACTTTAATATTGTTTTTGCTGAAGAACAATCTTCAAAACGAATACTGTAACCAACTTCTTGTCCTAGTGTCACATCCATTTCTTCAGATACACGCTGGGCTACAGACATAGCTGCTACTCTCCGAGGTTGTGTACAACAAACGCCTTTCATTCCAACCGATTTTGCATATTCAACACACCATTGTGGTATTTGGGTAGTTTTACCGGAACCAGTTTCACCAACTAATACAATACATTGATTCTCATTCAAAAGTCTCGTAAAATCTGCTCTATATTCAAACACGGGTAGTAAAATACGTTTGCTATATAAGTTATGATAACGTTGCGTAAAAGGTAATCCTGTTAATGAATTAATCGACGAATTAACTTTAGGTTGCGTATGTGTAGTTGTTAGAGGCACTCCACGTTCTTCCCTGTAAAGTACAATAAGTATTAATATAATGTGAGAATAAAATTGTTGGGTTACCTTTTCTTCTTGATGAAGGGATCTATTATATCTATTCTTCGTTTGGACATTTTGTATAATAATTAATATGTGTTAGTGCAAAATATACTTTGAAATCTTTTCAATATAAAATAAACTTAACTTTAACCATAACAACCACGTTATTCACTGAACAGACACGAATTGTCGTTTGATTACAGGATTACAATCTCGATTTGCCGAATGACATGCTTGATCCGCAATTTAGTGTTACATTGTTACCACACTAACCTTCATTCTTACGCGCGTGATTTAAAATATAATTAAAAATTTTACAATAGTGTATAAAGTAGGTTCTCTCGGTCGTTCAAAGAAATCTTTATGGCGCGATGCGTTTTTTAGGCGTCTACTCTTTTTTGTAAAAATAAATTATTTATAATCGTTTATTCAGTATAATTTGCTATGCATAAACAAAATAATACGTTGTATTGTTATGCACACATAAATATTTTTACTTCCGGTAGGAATTCGTCATGAATTACTAAAGCCAACTAAAATCTAATCAAACATGGCGCATTAACGGAAGTAAGCATTAACTTTGTTGGTTTAAATAGAAACGAGTAGTTTTTCATTTTTTATTTGATTGTATGTTGAAAGTTAACTTTATTAAGATCTTAGGATTAAGAAATTAATTCTATTTATAAGCACTTAGACGGCTGTATTCGTCTCTGTCTTATACAATGGATGAGTACACACAAAATCTTTCTAAGCACAATGCTCGCGTCGCGCTTTACTATTCAACCCAGTCTGTCACTCCCTGCAGTAAAGTACATGTAGGACATAGATAGATAGATAGATAGATGCTCAAAAGTTGCATATTTAAGGTAGAAAAAAAATTCAGAATAGAAAGATATGGCACCTATACCATCTTTTTAAGAACACTTCAAGACACTAGAATCTCGTTTTACGACTTTTCTCTGTGGTACTGAAAAAAGTTATGACCGTTTAAACTCAAAATTTATGTTTTTTTTCATGCTATAGGTGTTACAAATAAAAAATTTTTCGGTATTATTCATTAACTTACAGAGCTGGTTCCATTACATATGAGTAAAAATTGCTACCCCTTATCAGCATTTTGTGGTACTTTTGTGTTGTATTGTGGGTTGTGATGGAGGGACTACAAGAACTAACATAATATACAAAATCTAAGAAGATACAATTACATTTTTAAATTCAAATGCATTTGATTTCAAATTCACAAGAACGGATCAAAATGATAAGTATAATTTCAATATTTTTTCTGAGAAGAAAGAAAAACAACCATTCACGTCATACCTACGTTTCGAAATCAATTTATAATAAAATTTTAAACACGCCCCTTTTTGCGTTTTCTCGGCGAATTAGTGTTGATGATTAAATTAAATAAAAAAAAGTCCTGCATTTTTAAATACGATTTCAACGTAAAGGGATTGCATCAAATGGGAAAAATTTTTGTAGTTGAGATATCCGAAAATTTCTTATGGCAAATGAATTTACCATATCGAATGACAAAAAAAGCACTTTGACAAATGTCATGTGGCCACTGTCATGGCGGCAAATTTAAAAAATAACTCTTAAATATGTAAAAAGTGAGGTTAGATGACAAGATATTGAAAAATGCCTAAGAGAAAAGTTGTTCAGAATTAGATTATACGTCTATGTGCAATTTTCAAAAAAAATAACGACTTTTCAAAAATATCAGTTTTCCGGGATTTTTTATGTTTTTGTATGAGCTTGTTATCCAGGCAATATTGTAAAAAATTGTTTAAATTGGGTTTAGCATAGAAAAATTGATCATTTTAGAACTATTTTAAAGTAATTCTAAATTTGTAATTTCAACCTTATGTTTTCTGTAGGCCATTGCAACAAAGTCCGTCCTAAAAAAAAATGTTTTTTGTTCTTTACCGTCCATTGGTAGACTAATAAATAAATATTACTGGATTGAGAAGTTTATTTGCTGGTTTTATTGTGTTTTATCCAAATCAAACGCAAACAATTTTGTTTTCTCAATATTTCCGGAAAAAATGCCGGAAAACTGATATTTTTAAAAAGCCCTTATTTTCTTTTGAAAATTTGCACATAGACGTATAATCTAATTCTGAACAACTTTTCTCTTAGGCATTTTTCAATATCTTGTAATCTAACCTCACTTTTTACATATTTAAGGGATGTTTTTTAAATTTGCCGCCATGACAGTGGTCACATGACATTTGTCAAAGTGTTTTTTTTGTCATTCAATATGCTAAATTCATTTGCCAAAAGAAATTTTCGGATATCTCAATTACAAAAATTTTTCCCATTTAATGCAAATTCTTTACCGGTCACTGTGTGTTAATTTTTGAATGAAAAGAAAATCATAGTACAAAAGTGAATATCTTTCATTCAAAAAAATTTCATAAATATTTATAAACCATTAAATTGTATAATATTAAAATCTTTTATAGATAAGTAACTCAGTTACATAATACAATAATACCATATACTGTAACTATTAAATAAAAATTAATATTCAATTCACACGACGAAATTTCCATATAGTTAGTCTTCATAATATATAAACCAAGGCAAAAGTTCATGAATTGTTCGTTTATCTCACTCACTCAGCCTTCAAACTAGACAAGAACTTTACAATTCTAATATAAATTTTGATTTACTCCTCATCGAACGGTCAATAATTTAAGGCCTTGATTTATTTTATTGGTTGTTTAAATGCGAATAATAAAACAAATAGAAAAACAAGAGGAAACGGTTTCTAAAACAATGTTCTACCCATTAAAGTTTACAAATTATACAAAAATACTATTTCTGATTTTTTAAACTTTTTATTTTTTTAATGAAAAGTTATTACAAAATGTTTAACTCTTCAAACAATATTCTACACACGAAAATACACGGTGATTTGTAAAATAAATGTATTTGACTTTAATCATGAAAAGAAAACAGATTTTTATACTCATACTTTCACATCTCTCATCAAAATGTCATGATTTTAGGTTTTGGTGGAAATAAACCAAATACAGTCCATAGTTCAAAAAAAACAAACTCAAAACTCAATTATTCAACTTAATTCAAGTTAACCCTAAACTTGACAGCGTATCTTTCCAGATACATAGTTTAGAAAAATTCCATTCGTCAACTAGGCCTAATGTAACTGGTCTGTGATAGAACAATAATGGAGGAGTAAAAATATACTTATGTAATGAAAATATCATCTCTATTTTCCACAGGAAAATCTCTTTTTGTGGAAATAGCGAGGCAAAATCTATGAAGTTCCGACTTTGAACATGCTTAACTTTTTTTCACGATATGGATTTTAGTTTTTTTAACATATTTCGTTAAAATGAAACATATAGTGGCGTTTCAAAAATAAAGTTGTTATAATCAGTTTAGTTTAGTTTAGTTTATTCATGTTAATAATATAAGTATTTTACATTCGTCAACATTAGAACATAGACCTTCAAAAGGTAAAATTTAGAAAATCTAATACAGATAAAGGCGTATTGATAATGAGGTACTTTTTAATTGCTGCTTTAAATTGCTTTATCTCTAGTGCTTTTATTTTCCGACAGATGGTTGTAAAACTTTATCCCATAGAAATTAGTCGCTTGTTGGTTTTTTTAAAGATGAGTGTAAGGTTGATACAGATTACGGTAACATAATGAAAGTAATTTTTGGGCGTTTTTATATCTTTGATTTTTTGAGGTAATCCTGTGAATGCATAGTCTGTATTTTTTAGAATATCATCAGTAATTGTTGAAAAATAAGTATTAAAGCTTCGGGGAGAAATCTTGCAGTCAAATTTTTCCTAATTTTTCTTTTATTGTTTAATATATTCCACATATCTTTGCTAGTGTTCTGTGAAGATTTAATATAAATGTCGTTGGATCGTATTTTACATTTTTTAATTTCTGATTTGTACTGATATTTTAGTGTTTTTAAACTATCACCTAATTGTAATAATGGATATTTTTTATGTAGGTCTGCTATAAAGAAGAGGTTGTCTCGCATATGTTTTAATTTATCTGTGAACCAATTTGTTTGTTATGTAGATATAGCGCCAGAACCAACGTGATCGCCGTGAGTGCGATAGAGTACGAGTTATTGGGCGAGAGTGGGTATTGGACAAGGAAAAGAATAAGTGTATTATTACTCATTAGGTTCCAATTTCTTCGAACTTGCTGTCCTTTGCAATTTCTTGGAGTTTTACTTTGAGTATTGCAATTGGGTAAACATAATTTTTTTGGTTTTTTTTTTTTAATACTTATGTGTTTGTATGTTATTGTAAATCACATTAGTTTTACAAAAGAAAAGAAATATTGACATGTAAAGCATATTACTATGGTATCAGTTGTTGTCGTGATGTAATTTTGAAATAAATTAAAATTGTCGTCTAATGATAACAAGAATTTTTCAATAGATATAAACAATTATTTATTTATTAATTTTTTACGGCACCATTAAGGTAACTTCCCCAGCACTGCAAATAATATTAACTTGGACAAAAATAGCAGTCGAACAATATAATTATTAAAGTATTATCTCCAACGACAAGTATTGAATCCAGAGCCAGTGTCGGTATCGACAGTGAGCAAAATAAGGTCACTTGGGTCTAATATTTAGTGTTTTTATATGAAAGTAGTGCTTTTCATTGCCTCTAAGTTTAGGTATAATTTATACTGCCGTCCTAAGCAAAAACGTCGAAACTACATTTTTTTTGTAGAATGAATTGCAACTCTATGTTGTTTCCTTTTTGTTTTCGTGTAATAAAACTCATTATAAAAGAAAACATGAGATGAGTCCATTAAGATTTGTATCAATGTTTCTCGTTAATCATTTTAGAGTAGCATAAAATATTTGTCTTTATAAATGTGTACACCTGAAAATGAAGATACGGCTTTTTTGATTAACACGGCAGTATAGTTGAGTTTAGTAAATTTTTGATCTTAATGATGACCTTATACAAAGTTTCTTTTGTTGTAATCAGGTAAGAAACCGCAAAAATAGATGGTAACTTTTGTCTTATTTGCAACGAAAGTGTTACCGGAGACACTTCCAACAAAGTCATACAAAAGCCTAGAAGTGTAGGTATTCAAGCAATTCTAGACGCAAATTGGTCTCCACAGAAAATTGTTGCAATCAATGAGACATAATTTTAAATATCACCAAGAATGTTACAAACCTTTTACCAGTCGTCAAAATGTAGAATACCAGTCAAAACAAAATACCATTAAAAAAAGCGTCGTCGTTAATAGCAGCAGATCAAAAGATTCATTTGATATCAGAAAGATGTGCTTTATCTGTAATAAGACAGGAACCTTGAAAAAAAAAGAAGTTGATCTCTATCAGTACAGGAACTAGTGAAAAAACCAGAAGTAAAGTTTGAAAGGCTGCTATAAGAAATGACATACCTACAAATGTTGGAAAAAATGTCGATGTATTCTGATTTGTTTGCAATGGATGCTAAATATCATCAATCATGCTATAGTCATTATATAAGTAATCGCAATTTAAGATATTGCAAGTCAAAGAAACTTATCACTTCCGTACCAGACCAGGAATCGAATGATATTAGTGACAATATTAGACAATATCACTACGTGATATTTATCACCAGAAAGTATAACATTGAAAAACTGTAAAAATGAAGTACCTATCAAACTCTTACACTTTGTGTCTTGGATTCTAAATGATCAAGATAGTGATAAGGCCATAATGAAACCCTTTAACATTTGTGACTTTGTATGGGAAAACGTTGATGATAACTTTACTAGGCCGGTTCTAGCAAAGCAACCACCAATTCCCGGTGAACTGTGGCAAATGTTAAATATGTCATGTAAGGACAAAACCTGTAGAACAAACAAATGTGAATTTTTCAGAGAAAATTTAAAATGTACAAATTTTTGCAAATGCCAAGAGTGTGACAATATTTGCGTAGAAACAAACATTAGTCGATGAAGAAACCGAAATGAATTTAATGTTTATTTAAAATATTACTATACGTAAGTTTAATGTTACATTTAAATGTACTCCTTTGCTATTTATAAATTGCACAAAAATACATTAATATTTTCAATCATAATAATAATAATAATTTGTATTAAAATTATCCCAGGCAAAAACAAATCCTTCCTAATACTGCGCTGCCGTTGATAGGTACTGATTTATCTCCTTATTCAACACTCATTGTCGGCCTATGACTCGTACTCTGTCGCACTCACGGCGATTTCCTTAATTCTGGCCCATTATTCTATATAGCAGCTAATAACAACTTTATTTTTGAAATGCGACTATATGTTATGCGAGATAGTATGCTGCCAAAAAGTCATTTTAACTAAATATGTTAAAAAACCTAAAATCCATATCGTGAAAAAAAAAGTTAAGCATGTTCAAAGTCGGAACTTCTTGGATTTTGCTCCGTTATTTCCACAAAAAGAGATTTTTCTGTGGAAAATAGAGATGATATTTGCATTACATAAGCATATTTTTACTCCTCCATCATTGTTCTATCACAGAAAAAAAACAGCTATGTAAGTTAATGGATAATAAAGAAAAAATTTTTAATTTTTTTTATTGAAAAAAAAAACATACATTTTGAGTTTAAACGGTAAAAATTTTTTCAGTACCATAGAAAAAAGTCGTAAAACGAGATTCCAGTGCCTTTAAATGTTCTTTTAAAGATGATAAAGGTGTCACATCTTTCTACTCGAGAAAAATTTTTGTTCACATTTTCCAGCTAATACAACGTTTCTGCGGTAGAATGATTTTTTCTCTGTCTCACAATGGCTCGTTCACCACGTTAGTTTTACCTACGGTTAAAGCGTTTCTCAAAGACCACATTTTTGGTCCAGTGATTTTGCCTTACTCGACTGTCTCAAAGACATATAAAGCAAGGATATTTTGTATATCCACTTTGCTGACCAAGTAAGAAGTTAACCAACACAAATTGAGCATTGATGTTCGTCATAATTTATTAGATGAATATTCTGATATTCTTCTTTGGGTTTTGTGAAATGGGCAATTGGAATGGATTTCTATTGTGCAGTAAAACATTTTTTAGACTCCTTTTGGAGCTGCCAATTAAGAACTACCAATAACTAGGTAATCACTGTTGTGAATTTGATACCACACTTGCTTCTGAGAAAGTTAGGATAGTTCCACATTTTATTTTTATTGAAGCCCTTGACGTCTACTACACAAAAGTAGGAATTGTTGAAATGATTTAAGCCTGGGCGTTCTCCTTTCTTCCACAGACACAATGATTCCACACAAGATTTACAAACCTTAAGGGCAATCCGGATTGTCAAGTGTACAAGAGAGACAAAAATAGCGGAAAAGTATATAGCCGTTTTGGGAAAACTATTGGTCAAAATTTAATGTAAACGCAATCATTGTAATTAAAGGTGAATTACGAGTAGAAAGTGCTGCAACTGTTACTTTTTGAATAATAAGTTTTAAACGTGAGATAAATAAAAAAATATTTGCAATAAAACAAAAAAACTGTAAAACTGTTAGCCAGCGACAGTACACCTATAAGTTCACTATATTCGGTAGATTAATATGTTAATCTTTTATATTAATCTACTGTGTTATAAGTATACAATAATGTCAATTTTTTAAATAATTACCAATTTGTTATCTAAATATTTTATTAATTAGTTTCTGAAGATGACTTGCCTAATTTATCATAGTCGAAACTAGTAAAATCGTCGAATAAGTTACTGTTAGAATATTTGTCACCACTTTATTCTACTCTAACTAATTTTTAATTGTTAAAGAAGTTATCGTTAGAATAGTTGTATCCACTTTATTCTATTATAACAAGTAAATAAGTATTGGCCAATGCATAATTTTATTAATTGACTACGTATAAAATCTAAGAAATCTTTATAAATCAATTTGTCAATAAATCTAGGAAATCATTACGCTTCGATTTATCAGTACGAATTATTTCACGTACGATTGTATAGTGCAATCATTATAAGAATTCCGTTTCGTCACATTTCCCTGCGGCATCGAAAGAGCTGATCCCTCAGCTCGCGTTAGTGACGACCCAAAAAAAATTCGTCTGCTATGAGTGCTGAAAGTACATCTCTTCCTTACAAAAGCTAAAAAAACTAAAGTAAATATTACAACTTCCTAATCTATTCTAAAAATATCTAACGGTTCTTTTAACCACACTGTGTCCTGTTCAGTCTCAAAAAAAAAGATAAGTGTTATAACACACACTCATTATGTTTCGCGACGAACGACTGTTCACTGGTGTTTATGCACTTGCTTATTGTTTTTCCATAAAAAATTTGTTCATCGGTACATATTGCGATTTATTCATGGGTACGTGATGTTGTCGGGGTTGTGTGATTGCAGGAGTAGTAGTAAGTGTTGTAGGCGTAGAAATCGTCGTTAGTGGTGAACTGTGAGAGCTTCCATGGTATGACGTCATTGTCGTCGTGAATAGCAAATTTATTTCTCGTAGTGTTAAATAGTGGCATTCTTCTTCTTCAATAGGATTGGGTAGTGGCCGATCTTGGGGCCTTGTAAATGATTGCTGTGGCCGGTTGAATTTTACGGCATTTAGTTTGAAGGTACTATTCTCTATTGGACTGAGTTCTTGGCGTAGATAGTAGTGGAATTTTCTGCGAAGGTTAAAATACAGGTAAACGTTAATACATATTACGCTTACAATTACAATACGTTAATATCGGTGTTGAACTATCCTTAATGTTTTCTTCTATCCAATTTAGATCTAAATAATTTTGTAAACTGTCGAATTGAAGTAATCGTGAATCCCATGGCGATAATGTTAAACCAGAGACTTGTGACCATACAGCTGTAAGTAAATGTTTCCGACCGTACGCGATTGTCTTATCAACACAACGATATGTAGGATAGATGGTGTCGTTAGAATTGTCTTTAAATTTACATCCACAAGGAAATTCTAGCCACAAAGATTTAATGTTCGGATTAATAGATAGGGAGTAAGTTTCCCTTTGACACTGTAGCACTAAGTCTTTTCGTGGATCTTGTCACTGAAAACTTTTGATTTCCCATGTGGGTAACAAATTGATCTTGTTTGCCAGTTTCGCGGCAAGTAACCGGACATACGGCTTTGAATTGTTTAATCGTACCAATAGTTAACACTTGTTTAACACATAATAACGGTAATGTTTCCGCACTTCGAGTTTCTGTCACTAAACACAGTTCTTCTTTAAAGGGGTCGCACTTAGGAATTAAAATTGTCCATCTGTCGTGCGTTTGCGTTATGCCAATGGTAAAGGATGGTACGTCTACTGAAGAGGTGTAGTCGTTCCATGCATAGGTAGGTGTAACGATCTTCTTCATAGACAGACCGATTAGCTCCTTCTTGAGTAAGGGAATATGGATTCCTACAACTCCTACTGTTGGTGAAATTATACATTCGATTAGTGGCATTGTATAACATTCCAAAAGCGTACTTAAGGTTAATACATATTGGCTTTTAACTGCCTGTTGCTTAATTATTTCTAAAGCATTGTTTAATTCAACCATACTAACTATATCCAATTGTAATTTCTTATTTTGACACATATTTACAAAAGAACGTGTCCATTCGTATCTTTGTTTATAATCTAAGGAAACTAAAGCTAAAGAATTTTTATCTTTACATGTTTCCTCTTTAACACAATCATCTAGATTACTTCGGCAATGTCCTTCGTGTACTATAAGATTTTCGCGTTCAGCTATTCTTTTTAATAAAATCGTAATTTCATATGAACTCGTAAACATACGTTTTACATGATTTCTTGTTGCATATTGAAAATCAAAAATTTTTCCGTCATCAGCGAGAATTTTATCGTTATCGCTAATGGGTCGTTTAGATGTAACGAATCACAAATTTTTTTATTCGTATTACAAAAATTAATAAAATTTAATCGTTGATACAACGGTTTCGGTTTTGCGAATCGAAATAGAACTTGCGTTGTGGTTTGATAAAAACTAATACAGTATTAGCCAAAATAAACAGTACTGATACTGTATCAGCTGTAATTGCCTTCTCAATCAACTAAGTTAATTGTTAATTGTTGCCACTGCTTCGTGTTCATTACTTCTTTCTTATTTGAGGTTAGTTTTTGCTAACATGGTGCTAACAACGCTAGAGAAAACTTTTATGGCAGAGCATTATTTTCGCTCATACGGAATTAGACGTGCTGGTGGGCCAAGCTTGTCACACACTGCATTACGTTTTCAAAAACATTTCCACAAAAACCCGCCTAGTAATTCTGTGATTCTTAGTGTTGTTGAAAAATTTCGAAGAACGGGTAGTGTTTTGACACAGCGAAAGGGTTTTTCAGGTCGCCCAACCACTGTCTGTAATTTCAGTACTGTTTATTTTGGCGCATACTGTATTAGGTAATCTCTCTAAGTATATCCCGGAACTAGCATAAACTTCAGCGTTCAAATAACGCATTGTTATCATTACAAACAACTTTACAAAAATTATCTTTTGACTCATTATGTTAAATTTTATCGTCTCTTCTCTAGTGTAAAATCAAAACAATTTCTTCTCCGATTATAGATTGGTTATTAAAATTGTAACTGAAATTTAGAGATTGGATAATTACTACCGTCCCAGGGCCCAATCTGATTTTCGAAATAAATTGTAGGTCTACTTTTCAGAAAAAAATTCACTAATCTTTCACGACGTAGAGGTAGATTGATTAAAACTTAACGGCGCGCTTGAGTTTCATAAATTAATAATACTTACAGTTTTTGATACTTATACTCTTTTATTTTCTTATACTCGACTAACCTGTGTGGAACATACCGGAACGGGTTCGTTGGGATTTTGTTCACTAGGGTCGTTGATAAAGACGTTTCTTCTTGGTAACTTTTCTAAATCCACGGCTTTTTCTTCTCCTGTGAATTTACTCCTTTTGACTGCACTCCTTACTGGTGAGAAACGTCTCGTTTCAGCTCGTGTTTTTGGCTTGGATACTAGGACCCATTGCTTTATACAGCATGTAAGTAGGGCTAATAAAAGTACTAAAACAAAAAAACATAGGGATATACAACTGGCATCCGTTAAATTTTTGACCTCATCGTCATCTGTTTCAAGAACAAATGCAGGGTGTATAAGAGCACTTAGGGCTCCACCTCGTCGATTTACTTTAGAGAACAGGTAGATACAAAGAAAAGACAAAATTACATTCCATACATAAAAAGTAGTGTCACTTTGAAAAGAATAAAGTGAACTTGGTGTGTTCGCGATGGCGAACTCGAGAGATTCCTTTAACTGTCCTATGATCGACGTTGTCGATAAATTTAAATGAGGGACAGTAGTTGTCCAATTATTATCGATACACTCGGACATATTATTAAATACAATTTCATGTTTAACTGAGTTTATAACATAAGTTTTCAATTTCGACCATGTGGCTGGCAAGACATGTATTAATTCAAGGTCATTTACTCCGTTAGAGGAACAAGGAAATCTTGGCGATATTACTTCTTTCGCGTTAACAATTAATGAACATTGACAAGGCAATTTTATCTGTAAAGCTCCAGGTCGCATAACATATAAGTTTCGTATTTTGGATGAGTGATTATAAACGTATCACTATCTATCTCTGATATCAACATTGATTGTGACGCGTGACAACGAAATGAACAATAAGATTATTATCTTCCGGGTTGAGCCGTGTTCGTCTTTCCTTCCTACGTTCTCTGCTTGACGTTTCGCTAACCATGCTGTTAGCTTCTTCAGAAGTTACTCTAAAGACTGCTGTTGTTGTCTTCTGCTTCTCGTTATATACCTATGTTCCGTGACGGTTGGTTGGGGACGATCAGTGACGGGTGGTTGGTTTTCGATGGTTGGTTGATCTTCTGTTTTGTATCGACTAATTTTGTGGCGACATTTGTTTTCTTTGTTTTTGTGAAGAGTTAGTTTCCACGTGTTGCTTAATCGGTAACCATCTTCTCCATTGAATTTATTTTTCATAATTTCTAAGGATTCTCTTATTGTCCTTGGATAGTAGTTGTTAGTCCTTGATAGAACTTTAGCTTCCTCGAAGTTGATGATGTGTTTTCCTTTTTCGTGTAGATGTTCTGCGATTGCTGATTTATCTACCGCTCTGGACTTAGCGTCTCGGTGATATTCTTTTAATCTACATTTTATGTTGCGCCCGGTTTGACCAATGTAGACCTTTCCACATGAACAATCAATTTGGTAGACCCCTTTTGTTGAGAGTTTCGGCAGGTTATCTTTATTAGAAGGTAGTAGTTGCTGGATTTTTCTAACCGTTCCAAACCTGTCTAGATAATTACATTCCTGGAGAGACAAATCCCCATACATTTTTGAAAACGTTTAATCGAGCTGCTAAGGCGAACCACTGGAGCACCAGCAATAAAATCAATTTTTTCGGTAATTATTTACAAGGCACCGCTTATAAATGGTATAACGACTACGTCTATTTATTAATAATAATAATAATAATAAGTTTACTACCCAACAGGCAAGAAGCCCAATTACAGAGTAATACTGACAAATAATTCAACTATAATTTAAGTAAAATAATTGAAATAAAAGTGTATTCGTGTATATATAATATTCGTTAATGTTCCTAATATTATTTACGTGTGTCAAGTTAAAATATTTTCTAAATTCTTTTTAAATTCTAACAAATTTACATCAAATAAATCAATACTATCCGGTAGTCTATTGTACAATATTGACATCTTGAAAACGGGGGCGTTTAAAAGACAATTGGTATTAGGAGTAGATACTGACAAATAACATTTTAACTTACTATGTAACCTAGGAGCTCTAATGCCAATCTTTTGTAGAATATAATGATTATCAGCTTTACCTGATAACAGTTTATGCAGACAACACAATATTATTATTGTCTTGGGCTGATTGATTGTAGGACTATTACTATAATACCTATTGAAATATTCATGCTGATGAAGAAGATAGGCGTTGTTTTCGCGGTAATACTTAATCTTTAAGAACCTATACCTAATATTATCCAGCATATTTCTATATTTGTTGTACAACGGGTACCATACTATTATAGAATATTCTAACTTAGATCTTACATAACAATTAAATAGTGTTGTGAATGCTGATGACGATTGAAATTCAGATATAGATCTGATAACAAAACTTAGAGTTTTGTTTGCACTTTTTACAACATTTGTTACATGAGTTGAGAAACTGAGTTTACTGTCAAACCATACACCTAAATCACAAACACAGTTTTTATATGATAACAGATAGTTATTTAAATTATTGGAAGCCTTCACTGGATACACTTTTCTATTAAACGATACCACAAAGCATTTGTTGACATTCAATTTCATGTTGTTTACATCACACCAGTTCACTACACAGTTTAAGTCTCGTGGAAGCTTGTTTACACCTTCAGTGTCGTAAATAACGTTAAATATTTTTAAGTCGTCTGCATAAAGTAGAGCTTGAGAAAACTGTATACAGTCTACTATATCATTAACGTATAACAAGAATAGTAATGGCCCCAGATTGCTTCCTTGTGGTACTCCGGATAAAGTAAGAAATGTTTGTGCCTGGTAATTATTAAATGACACATAGTTATATCTGTTCTTTAAATAGTCTGCTAGTAAAAGACATAAACCAGATGACATACCATACATATCACGCATTTTCTTAATTAGTAGTATATGACTGATTCTATCAAAATATAACATCTACTTGCAGGGATAAATCAATCTTTTCACAAACGTATTGGCTAAAACAAGTCAGGTTGGATACTGTTGATCTATTTGGCATAAACCCATGTTGCCTTAATGAGATCTTATTTTTATTTGGACAAATATGTGTTCGTACAATAATTTTTCAAAAATATTTGCGGGCGTATTGATAATTGATATGGGCCTGTAGTTTTCAATTTTTGAGCGACTTCCACTCTTATGTATGGGAATAATTCTCGATTCTTTCAATAAATTAGGAAAGATACATTTATTTATGCATTGGTTATAAATATGCGTTAATGGTTCAGACAACAATTCTATACAGCCTTTATAAATATAGGCTGGAATACTATCCGGGCCTGCACAAGTACTTTTAATTTTTTAGAAGCATCAATTACTTGCGTTTTAGTTACAGGAACTAGGTTACTAATATAATTGTGCTGGAACATATCGTTTTGTGAATAATACATTTCAAATGCAGCTGTATTAAGGCGATCTTCAACATATACAGAACGAAAGTAATCTCGGAATGCATCAGCAATTGTTGTACCACTGGATATAAGTTCTTCATTTACTAACATTGATGCCGGAACAGAACTACATGTCTTCTTTGAATTAATAAAAGACCAAAATAGTTTCGGATTTGATGTGATGTTAATGTCGCAGTTATGTATGTATTTGTTGTAGGCGATTTTGATTTCAATTTTAATGATTTGCGAAGAATTTTGTAGTTACTGGCGGCATGTTCAGATTTAGTTTGATGGTATGATTTCCTAAAGTGATTTTTTCTTTTAATATTATTAATAATTGATGTAGTAAACCAGACTGGATATTTATTTGAACTCCTGTTTATTGGAACAAATTCATTAAAAGTTTCCTTCAGTATCCGATAAAATTATTACAGATTACAGTTGGGGTCGCTACTTGCCATACATGTCTTCCAATCAATGTTTTCCAATCTCTTATATATTGAGATGTAATCAGCTTTTCTAAAATAAAATTTTTATAGTTTGTATTTAATCCAATTAGTTTTAGTTCCTTTGAAATTGTTAGTTTTATACTCAAGAATGGATGGTGTAAGTCTTCTTTCACTAAGGGATTTTCATCTTTTATAACCAAAACAGCGTTATCTGCATTAGACAGAACTAAATCGAGAATAGCATTTGAAGAATTTGAAATATGGTTAAACAGTCTTAGATCCAGTAAATTCACTAAATTGTTAAGTTCAGTGACGAACTCACAGTTATCGTTTACATATAACTGAGGGAGATTAAAATCACCAATAATTAAGATTTTATTGGAAAACAGGAATTTATTATTTACTAAATCATTGAAAAATTGTATATAATTTGTTAGAGAGAGTTTAGGTGGTACATAAACAACAATTATGTAAATGAATCCTTCCAGTAAGCTTAATCGGACACAAACAATATCAATATTTGGTATAGTTATAGGTATTTCAATATTTGTTGTTTCAAGAGTATTGTTTATTGCAATAAAAACACCACCACCTGTTTTTTTCTTTCTCACTTCTAAATTACGATCCGCTCTATAAACATTGTAATTTTGGTAAATAGTTCCGAATCATTTACACATTCTTGTATCCATGTTTCACATAAAATTATTATATTTGTATAAAAGTCTTTAATTTTTGTATTTAAATCCTCTAACATTTTGGTAACATATTGATAAGCTAGATGTTGATAGAATACAATTTTTAAATGGTTTAGTTTTTTAATTTGATGATTTTCGGAACACCTCGTATATAACGAATAGTAATATCTTTTTCGTTATTAGATATTCTATCTTGCAATTGCATTGTTGTTAGGTCAGAGCGTACGGAATATGTATCATTGATAACTTTAATTTTTTTGGTATTTCGAAGTACATATAATGCTTCATCACTATTCTTGAATATAATTTTAATGGGACGAGGTTTATTATTGATGCGAGATTTACCTAAACGGAATACCTTAATGTAATCTGTTGAGATCGTAGAAATTTGACTAATAATATTCTTTACGTCAACATAATCTTGTTCGTAGTTATCATTTTCATTTAGATTATACATTATCACATTATATGACCGGCGTTGACGTTCAGCTACCTCTGTAATAATTTCGTCGACTGGCATGGTTACATTTTTGCATTGACATTCAGAGCCTTTTTTTAAGAGTTCAACTTCTCTTTTTAGATCTAGTATTAATTGACGTAGATCATGGATTTCCGTTTTTTCTTTAGTACATTTATCACAATTATATGTGATACTGTCCTTCGACATAATAAGTTGCATTTCGGTTCTGGATAATCCAGAACATGTTGTATGTATTGGCAACATACAGCTATCACAACGGAACTCTTTATCAACATTCACTTCTTTAGCACATTTAAGGCACTTATTTGTTATCGGCATATTTTAATCAATTTTGATTATTCGATTTGATGTATTATGAAATATTAAACACACCTCTCATTTGTTACACGTCTCACTCATTATACGTCGATAATGTGGCTAATAAAACTAAAACTTGGGAAAATAATTCAGCAGATTTTCTTGATTACTTTGAAGATTCCCCATTTTCAGTCGATTCATTAGATCGCAATCAAGCTCCTAACGAGCTAGTACTGAAGTATTTCCATGATTTTAAAGAAATTGCCGACGAAATGGAACCACCCTTAAATTGTGACTATTTGGTGCAGCATTTTGGGAGTGGACTTCAACCAAGTTTGCAAGTCTCATTTTTAAATAGATTCCCAGTGAGAAAGGGATGGACTCTCAATTCTTTTAAAGATGCTGCAACAGCACGTTCATATATTCGGCAGGCTAAAGTCAAGCATGAATTCTTTACTCGCTTGTGCCCTTAACCAAGTGAATAAAACGATTACTTCGATTCCTCCTAAACAATATGCTAACAATTATCAAAAAAGGTACGATAATTTCGATGCCAATATAAAACGTAACAATTATGGTGGTAATTTCAATGCTGGTCGCGTCCTATTTGCTATCAGTGCAACAGAGAGGACATTTCGCAGTCTCTTGTAATAATAATAGACCTAAATTTTTCACTAATAATAACAACCGTTCTAACTTTAGATTTAATTCAAATTTTCGTGATAACAATACTGCAAATCGCAATCCTCAACGCACTGTTAGTTTTGCAAATAATAGAATTTTTTTCTAATAATAATGACAATCGTCGTAATAACTTCAGGCAAACGCAGTCGCCAACTCCGTTCCAAAATGAATGTTTCCGTGTCCCAAACGGTCAACGGCGGCTCGACGCAAGTCAATAATCGGGTCCGCCAAACAAGTACATTTTCAAAGACATATAGTTAACCTATATTTGAACAAGGCAAGGTATTTTACCTTTTTTCTGGTTATTGGCAATATGGTTTAGATGCAAGTAGTCAGGAAAAAACAGCTTTTGTTTCGCCTGACGGACTTTTCGAATTTACTAAAACGCCTTTTGGTCTTTGTAATGCTCCAGTTACTTTTATGAAATTTATGGATAATGTTTTTTCAGGTTTAAAATGGAAAGAACTTATCGTTTATCTAGATGACATTTAAATTTTTTCTGAGACTTTTGAAGAGCATTTAATTCGGTTACGACATGCTTTTGACAGAATACGCAAAGCAGGTTTAACGCTTAAACCTTCCAAATGTGAATATACAAAAAGTGAAGTTCATTTGTTAGGACACATAGTTTCAAATAAAGGTATTTCAACTGACCCAAGCAAATTAGAGGGGCAATCAATAATTTTCCAATTCTCAAGACTGTTAAAAATCTTCAAAGTTTTTTAGGATTAGCAAATTATTATCGCAAATTCATCAAAAAATTTTCACAAATTGCTCGTCTATTATACGAATTAACTAAAAAAGATTCCGAATTTAAGTGGAAGGACGAACATATTTTTGCTTTTCAAACCCTGAAGGAACGTTTAGTTTCCTCACCTGCCCTAGCATATTTCGACCCTGAAGCACCAAAAGAATTACATGTAGATGAATCCGGTTTAGGTATAGGAGGAGTTTTACTTCAAAAACAAAATAATGAAATGCACCCTATCGCTTATATTTCTCGAAGTTTGACCCAAGCTGAGAAAAATTATTCTATCTCAGACCTAGAATGTTTAGCTGTTGTATGGAGTTTAACGCACTTACGTCACTTAATTCACGGAAGACCTATTACAGTAGTTACTGATAATAATGCAATTTGTTTTCTTCAATCACTAAAAAATCCAAATGGTAGACTAGCCAGATGATCTATTAAGTTGTCTGAATTTGACTTCACAGTCATTCACAAACCTGGTTCAACACATAGGGATGCTGATTGTTTATCGCGAAATCCAATGTATCAGCCTATAGCCGAAGAACAACCTGATGACATTGTTAATCAACAACAAAAAGACCCAAAATTGTTAATCTTGATTGACGCTTTGAA
Organism: Abscondita cerata; assembly: GCA_030710515.1. Taxonomy (NCBI): domain Eukaryota; kingdom Metazoa; phylum Arthropoda; class Insecta; order Coleoptera; family Lampyridae; genus Abscondita; species Abscondita cerata. The sequence goes on along the minus strand of JALBCR010003474.1, from coordinate 231,539 downwards.
GGATCCAGGTTCAGTTTCAGTAGGTACACGAAAACAAATTTCCAATTATGTCTTAAAGCATCAAATCCTCTACCGGAAAACTCCTTTACCAGAGGGTTCTCCAGAATTATTGGTAATACCAAATGAATTGAAATACGAAATTCTTTATAATCATCACAACGACCCACTTTCAGGACATTTAGGAATCAAAGATCAAAATCAAAAATCGTTATTATTGGGATAATTTGCTTAAAGATGTACAAAAATACGTAAAAGGTTGTGCAGATTGTCAAGCCCGGAAAGGGGAAACACATTTAAAGCCAGCAGGGTTATTACAACCCATACCAGTGTCATTACCTTTTGATCGTATCGGAATCGATCTTTTAGGACCCTTCCGAAAAAGTAAAAATGGGAATACCATGATAGTGGTAGCCACAAACTATGCTACGCGTTGGGCAGAAACTAAAGCCCTACCTAGTGGTAAAGCAGGTCCAGTAACGAAATTTCTTTTGCAAAATATTTTAACGCGACACGGTTCACCAAGGTTCATGCTGAGTGACCGAGGAAAGACTTTCCAATCGGAATTAGTTACGGAATTATTGAAGATCATGGGAGTACGCAGTTGTTTCAGTACCTTGTACCACCCACAATTTAATGGTTTAACCGAGAGATTTAATAAAACTTTGGCAAATATGTTATCTTTGTACACAAACACCGCTCAAACTGATTGGGACCAATATTTACACCAAGTCACTTTTGCGTATAACACGGCACGCCAAGATAAGAGACTCACAAATTTATCAAGAGTAAACAAGATGTAAGGCAAATAAGAGAACGAGCCCTACAAATCAGAAATGAAGCAGTGAATAACATACATAATAAACAAATCAGGGATAAAGACCGCTATGATGGAAAACATAGAGAAGTACATTTTGAGGTGGGAGATCAAATAAAGTTTTTACACCCTTTAGGAAGGTAGGAGGGAGTGAGAGGCTTCTTTTACGATGGTTCGGACCATATAAAATAATTGGAAAGAGAGGAGATGTTGATTACCTCGTACAAATGGGGCCAACATCGAAGGCAAAGGTGGACGTAGTTCATGTTTCTCGAATTCAACCCTATAATAACCCGTGGACCTTAGACCCATAACTATTAACTCGTCATTACCATCTCCCCCTGAATATATTATTTTTTTTTTTTTTTTAAATTTCATTAACAAATAAAATATATATAAATATAATAATAATATTTACCTTACAGATAGTCTCGATTAACCGCTCCAAAGGGGAGTGAGTCCCTCCACTATCGTTGACTGTTCTGTTTCTTGGTATTGTCTCCACTCTATTGATGTTATATTTGTTACCATATTTCCATTTCTTTTAGTGAATTTCAAGATGAATCAAAAAATTTTATTTTTTTTTGTACAGAAATCGTAAAGCTTGTCGAACCAAGTGTCAAGTAAGATTTTTTTTTTTTTTTTTTTTTTTTTTTTTTTTTTTTTTTTTCAAGTAGCCATGTAGATAAATTCCGAGAACTCAGGTGGTTCCGGCACGTCGCCATTATCACGACTGTGCTCAAACTACTGCCAAACCCTTTCATTTTTTTTGTTGTTTGATGAATGGTGCACAGAATTATACTCACGATAATTTAATTAGTCCTTTTCAAATTCATAAAAATTCTCACTGATCCGGTGTGTTGAAACTGATCTCAGATCAAAGTCGCATCACACCGACCTACAGGACCCCTGTATTAGAATAGTACAATCCCAACGCAGAAACTTGCTATTGCTAAATGATGTAAGATACACAGGATGTGACATAGAGTGGAGAAAACATCACTAATTTTAAAGTGAGCATCTCTCCGCACTCTACGTGAACAGCTGTCGTGCATGTTTTCACTTTTATTATATCACCTTTATTTAAGCGAGAAGTAGAGACCTCGGTGAGAGGAAATCATGTGGACAATATATCACTATTATGAAATATAACACGACCATCCACATGATACAACACCGCCGAGTTACGTAATTATTATCCAGTACAGCCATAGCTATCAATTTTATTAATTAACGAACTAATTTAACGTTCTGTTCACTAGTACTAAACAATGTCTAAAGGGCACCGAGAAAGAATTGGTGGTCAAGGAGCTGGCCATCAAGCACCCACAAATGGGTATAAAAATATTCATGTTCAAGCCGCCCTATCCAAGCGACAGACTGGACGAAAAAACGCTGATCACGAATGCCTGGGTTCAAACGAATTTCCACGGGATGGCGTGGGAGGATGGCAGAGTACCATATACGCTGCTACCCGCAATATTAAAATCTGTAGTGGGAAAATCTGACATTCGACTGCAAGGTGAAGAAAAGGTCAAATTCCTAAAGGAACTCTTACCAGCACATCAAGTCCTGAACGCTAACATCACACTATCCAAAAACTAAAACCAAAATTTTTTTTTGTGTTTTTCGACATCGCTTTATGTATTGCAGATTATGCATAATAACCGTAACGACATCTGCAATTCCGGTGCAGATAACCACAGGAGCATTTTGGAAGCAATTGCCGAGGTAATACGTATAGTACCACGATACCGCTCACGTATGAAGTACGATGGGAAACCAATCTCTTGGACCGACCCCACGAAAATAGGAAGACATCGTGTAACCAAAACGATGTTACGTGTAAGATAGGTAATGAAATCGATAGCTTAACATCAATACTTGACCAAGAGATAACAAGGATCCATGAAGTAATCACTACCAAATACTTCGAGGTGTCAACGAAGCAAGAAATAAGTAAAGGTAAACCTGCGTTAGATTTTATAGGAGATTTTTTCGCGTGGTGTTGCGGTGTCGCAACCGAACGCAAAATAGACCAATTAGTTCTTAGTTACGAAAAAATGCAAATATTTATGAAACAACTATATTCAGGTTTAGAAAATAGTCTTGTCCAAATTAGTAATAATTCAAAAGCTTTTAACGATTATCATAATCAAGTAGAAAATAACTTAAGTGAAATTAGAGAAAAGATAACTAAAATTCAACAATTTGAAGCGGAATTCAAAAATAAGATAGGAAAGACATTCAGCCTTACGGAAGAAAAAATTCAACGTACAGTCATACATGTGAATGATGCGATAATTAGAATCTCAAATTTAGGAAGAGTAATGAGTCAGATAGAAGTATTAAATACGTGTAAAAGTCACAAGATTCCATCAATAATAGTAAATCCACAGAGTTAGTAGTCGATTTAAAGAAGTTGTTAAGTTGCTAGTTATTAGTTATTAGTTGTTATGGTATTGTTAGTTAGTTGTTAGTCCGACGAGTCGTCGAGGTTTTAGTTCGCGCCGTTTAATATTCGCGCCTAATAATGCCCTGTGCTGTCATGTAAGTCTTTGAATACTTTATATATTTATAATGCTTGCTAAAATAAACTTGTAAATGCTTTCCATAAAACCCGTTGATTGTACTCAAACCCGATGATCCCAGTTGAAAGTCACGAGCCCCTCGTAAGTGCCAAAGCTAAACCCCCTATCGTGACATTATTAAGCAGTATTTCCATAAGACAAATTGGAATTACCCTGAACTTTACTAACTAATGGTAGAGAGTACTTTTCTTTGCCTTGGTGAAACCAAAATATGTCGAAATAACATTAACAAAATAACAATCGTTTAAGCTACTAACAGAAAAAAGGTAAATGAATAAATGAAGGAATTTATAACAAAAAAATGTCTTATCTATAAGTCTGGTTCATAGTAACTATTGACATGAATAATTTATATGTACAAACGGATTAATTATATTCAAGGAGTTTTATAGAAAATATATCATGCCTGCCAAGAGTACCTTGCAAATTTATTTTTATTTAATCAATTCTTAAACACAGAAACATACACATCAATGTTATATAAGGTTTAAAATGAGCTTATCTTAATCGTGGAGGTTACTCAGTTTTCCTCTAGGGATGAAAAAAGGATGCAATTTACTATATGAGAGTACTGAAGTACACTCATGAAATTTAAAACTTGGACACCACAATTTCTGTAAACAAAAGTTTGCACATTGTGAAGCGGGCTTAAGGGTATCATTTACAATTTGTAACGGTCACTGTGAGTTAGGCAACACCCAATGCAAGGGGTCGAGGTGTAAACGCGACATTTCTCCGTATTCGCTCCTTAACGAAAATTTTGGGGATTTAATTCCCAGAATTCAACTTCCGCGTTGTCCTAATTGGCCAATACATTTTCGGTTTCTTCAATTTCCGCCTGGTGACAACCACCATCACGTCGTGCTACATGAAATTCAAATTTGCCTTCATCTGAGTGCTTAATCGTAATTCCGTCAAATTTTCTAGTGGTATGTATAGGACCCTGCAAACTTTCAATGTATAGCGGTATATTTTTAGCTGGGGAAAGGATTGATTACTCGATTTTCCGAAGTTTATCTTAGGACGGATGCGTGTACTAATTGCTTCTAATGGTCGCTCGATTGCATTCAGGTACGACAAATATTCTTCATGGCTTCCTCAACGTTACACCGTGCATAATTTTCAGATAAGGCGAGTACTCCGGGATTAAAATTACTCGGCTGTAAAGGTTCTTTTGACCTAAACAAAACCAATTACCTGGCTGATTAAATTCATCGTGGGATCTCTTTCTACCTGTTATTGTCTTGTCGCTGCGTGTGTCGCATACTTGGGGTTCGCTGTTAAAATTGCTGAAGTACGGGACATCCTACCGAAATTAGGGGTCGCCGCAGCCGGCACCGACACCACATATCTGTATCTCCTCCTGTGTGTCAACATCGTAAACCTCTATCTACAACATAAGGTCAGATCTTTCTAGTTATACTTCTACGCTGAAAACAAACCATCTCCGGGACGTCACACTGCTACCGAAAACGTCTCAAGCGTAACACCTAAATAAGTACAACTTGTCTTGGCACCTTAAGTGCAGTTAAATATTTGGAACTCGAAACGTATTTGTTCACGTATTTATAATCTTTTTCTGTTAATTCACTACAATATAATTAATTAACTTGTTGTGGCGCATATATTGGCCCAATCTATACACGAATGTGTACCGTAAAGGCGCGAACTTGCTTCATTTACCCACCATTGCTTGGGGATCTTTAGAGTAGAAGTGTAATACCACGGAAGAGCGCTCTTTTTGGGAAACACCTAAATCTCCGATACTTTTTTGCTAAATATTGCAACTGCGAACACTAAATACACCTTCGTATTGTACGGGTGGGGGTCACGTCGCCATCTTGTTAGATTATATAACGCCAGTGGCGTACCACATAAATTAATAACTTGCTATTAATTATATATTGTTTCCTTCTTTTGTGTACGAATATATATAGGAGTACGAACGAATACGCTTCGTAGAATTAACTTAAATTGTAAAGGGATATATATTTAAATTGTGCCCTGTTCCTTTTTTTATGGTGTGTTATTAAATATAACGTTTTGTAGGTTACTTGTGTCTCTCTCTCTTTTTATTGTATTTATTGCTCCTTTAATTTGTTACGGTTGATTGTTGCGTCTGTTTCTTTAGTTCGGAAGCAGGTTTGTATCCACGCATTAGGACTATGGCGCCCTCGGATTAATTCAAGACAGTTCTGAAGAAGCGGTGGATCCTTTTTCTCACCCACGCCCTACTCTTCGGCTGCCGGCAACACTTATCTTTCTTCAATTAACCGTAGCAAGAAATTGGCATCCCAACTTCGGGGCTCGATTTTCTTCTCGTTTCTTTCTTTTTGTGAAATCGGATTATCAGTCAAGGTTGCTCGAGTATTTTTCTTTACTTGTCGTTCGATTCTCTTTGGAAATTTTTATTTTCTCTCTCTCTCTAGTACTTAGTGCTATTGCTTGCTTTCCTTATTACTATCAGTTTGATCAGTAATAGGACATTTACTTAAAATTGTTTTATTATTCTAGGGTTAGTATTTTAATACTGTTTTCTCTTTCTTACTTGTTGTTGTGGGTTCGAGTTTATTCTTTTTTTGTATTGGAAGCTAGGAGATTTTATTTAAAATGCCGAAAGTGTGGAAATTCGAGGTCAATCGCCTTAAACAACACGAACTGCGATACGAGTTAGCTTCTAGGGGACTTAGTGCTGACGTTTCGGTGGAGGGTCTTCGGAAACTGGTCCGTAGTGCTCTTCAGCTGGAAGCGGAAAAATCTTTATCCGAAATTAAATACAGCATCGAGTATGAAACCGATGTAACTGCGGTAAATGTCTCTTTAGGGGAGCTTCGTACGTTCGTTGATAATTTCACTGGTGACAGCACAACTTCGGAATTTCTTCGTTTTTCTACTCTTTGGACTCATACTATTCGCAGGTGCAAGCTGATGGTTGCCACCTCGACAGAACAAGCTGCCAATAGGAATTCTCTTCTACTTTCTCTTACCGATCTTCATAACACTATTGATTCTATGATCAAGAAGCATCGGCATACTACTTTTGGGTTCAGTCAAGCTGTTACTTCTAGTCCTAAATTAACGGTTACTGAGGACGAAGGTGAACCTGACCAACTATCATCGGAGTCTGATGTCGAACCAGAACCAACACCTGTTGCCTCTTGTAGTGCTTCCTACTTTTCTAAATCTGTTGCTACAGCGAAACTAAACTTAACTTTTTCTGGGGATGGTAAAACATCTCTTTCTGAATTTCTTACTCGCTTGGAGGAATTAAGCACGGCTAGGGGAATTTCTCTGACGCAATTGTTTCATGGTGCTCCAGAACTCTTAACTGGAAAAGATCTTCTTCTCTTCAGGGCTCATCGACAATCGCTGTCTTCGTGGAAGGATGTGGTGCGTATTTATTTCCAAACGGCCTTGGCTCTTCATGATGTCTCAACCATCTCGCATCTATTGTCGCTTGGGAAAAGATTGAGCATAGTCAATTCTTAACCCAATCTTTCAAACCACCACCTACTAGACGCGTGACTTCTTTGCTGGAACCTAACCTAGCTTACGTCGCTCCAGAAACTTCTTCTTTGAATACTTCTTCTTGTTCTTCGGTCTCTTCGACTATTCCTTCTAGGCCTCTCAACTCTTACAGGGGACCTGTACGTTGCTGGAATTGCGGGAATACGGGACATGTTTCTCCTCGTTGTCCAAACCCACAGAACCTTCATTGTTTTGGCTGTGGAAAGGCAGGTGTTACCAAGCCTAAGTGCTCCCAATGTTCGCCGCAGGGAAACGCACGTCAGAACCCTCGGACCGAGTCGTAGGTTCTACTTCTCTCTCAACCTCGGATTCTTCTTTTACTGATCTAGACCACTCTCAACAATTGTTACTTAACTTTATTTTTGCTAGCGTTCGTGGTGATGAACGACCTTTTCTTAACGTATCAGTGCTGGGCATACCTTTTAAAGCCTTACTGGATACAGGATCTTCTAGGACGATACTAGGAAGTATCGGTTGGCATTTGCTTCAGTCCCTTAAGGTGTCCTTAAAAAATCTACTTCGACTTTTTGTAACGTGGCTAATGGTGGACAATGTGCCATTTTGGGTGTTGTTTCTCTTCCGTATACCTTAGAGGAAAAACCAAGGTAATAGAAACCTTAGTGGTTCCTGAGATTTCTCAAGGGTTGATATTGGGAATCGACTTTTGGAAGGCGATGGCCTTCGTACCAGATTTCAGCAAGGGTCATTGGTCCTTTGGTACTGATGCGGTTGGACATGCGGTTCATTCGAGTGCGCTGAACATCAAAGACGACTTATCAAGGTCGCAACAGTCTTCGCTAGAGGCTGCTATCTCTGCCAGCTTTTCTTTACAGCCATCTGGTCTAGGGTGTACCCAGCTCGTTCAACACAGTATCCATACCAAGGCTGAGCCAATTAAACAACGGTACTATCCTCTATCACCAGTACTATCTCGGATTGTCAATGAAGAACTGGACAAGATGCTACAGTTAGGTGTAGTAGAGCCATCCACCAGTCCATGGTCCAGTCCTGTGGTCTTGGTTAGGAAGAAAGACAACTCCTATCGGTTTTGCATTGACTATCGGAAGCTAAATCAGGTCACGGAACGCAACGCTTATCCTCTGCCGTATATCACTTCTATCTTGGATCGCTTACGGGATGCTAGATTTCTCTCGAGTTTGGACATTCGTTCTGCTTATTGGCAAATTCCTTTAACTCCTGAATCCAAACCGCTTACTGCCTTTACTGTTCCTCATCGTGGATTGTTCCAATTTACTAGAATGCCGTTCGGTCTGCATAATTCTCCTGCAACCTTTCAGCGGCTGATCGACCAAATTATCGGTGCAGAGCTGGAACCGTTTTGCTTCGCCTACCTGGACGATATTGTTATCGCGACACCAACTTTCGACGAACATCTTCGAGTACTGGAAAAAGTTCTGAAACGATTATTTGCTGCCGGTTTGACATTAAATCAGGAAAAATGCCATTTCTGTCGTTCGGAGTTGAAATACTTGGGCTACGTTGTGAATAAAAATGGGTTGCTGGTGGATCCAGAAAAGGTGACTGCCATACTTAACATTCCTATACCGACCACGGTCACCGAAGTGCGACGCGTGATTGGCATGGCTAGCTGGTATCGCCGTTTCATACCGAACTTCGCTTCTCTTACTTCTCCTTTATCTGCTCTTACTCGGAAAAATGCTTTGTTTGTGTGGACACCGGAATGTCAATCTGCTTTCGTTTCTCTTAAAGAACACTTAGTTTCTGCTCCTATCCTGACTTGTCCTAATTTTTTCTCTGCCATTTGTTGTTCAAACTGACGCTTCGGACTTTGGCGTGGGTGCGGTCCTTAGTCAGGAATCGCCTGAGGGGAAAAGGTTATCAGTTACATCAGTCGCTCCTTAACTAAAGCGGAGAGGCGCTATAGTACTACGGAAAAAGAATGTATTGCAGTCTTATTCGCCATTCTTAAGTTCAGACCGTATATTGAGGGCTCTCACTTCACCATCATTACTGACCATCACTCGCTGGTATGGCTTAACCGTTTGCAGAGTCCGTCTGGTCGTCTTGCTCGTTGGTCCTTACAACTCCAAGAGTATGACTTCACCATCAGACATAGGAAAGGCAAAGACCACGTTGTGCCAGATGCGTTATCTCGTGCTGTTCCTGCTGTTGGTGATGAAGCTGAAACCACCTCTCCTCATCTTGATTCCTTAGCTGTTCCTTCTTCTCTTGGTCTTGACTTACCTACTACAAATAAATGGTATAATAACTTACTGAATCGTGTACTCACAACACCTCACAAGTTGCCTCATTGGTCTGTCGATAATAACATCTTATATCGCAGAGTGACTAGTTCTTTACCACTTCTATGGTGGATCCGAATGATGAATGGAAGTTAGTCGTTCCGGCTGAACAAAGGAGACGCATCATTCAGGAGAACCATGATCCTCCAGTTGTTGGCCATGGTGGAGTAACTAAGACAACCGCAAGAATTCTGCAACATTATTACTGGCCTCGATTACGTGCAGACGTGGCTCGCTATATCCGCCGTTGTTCTACTTGCTCTTCCAATAAGGTATCTCAAGCAGCTCCTCCTGGAATGTTTGCTCCTCGTGCTCGTCCTACGGGACCGTGGCAAACTTTATGTTGCGATATTGTTGGGCCGCTTCCTCGTTCTTCTAAAGGCAATTGTTACGTGTTTGTGGTTGCCGATTGTTTCTCTAAATTTGCCCTTTTCTTTGCTATGCGTGTTGCTACTGCTGCTGCGGTTACTAAAATCCTGGAAGAACAGGTGTTTTTTACTATTTGGAGTGCCGCAGTACCTTATTTCTGACAACGGAGTACAGTTCCGCAGTCGTGAATTCACTCAAATGTGTGAGAACTATCATTGCACCATCCTATATACTGCCAAATACCATCCGCAAGCAAATCCGGCTGAACGGATAAATCGCGTTCTTAAGACCATGATAGCGTCTTATGTTAAGGACAACCAGCGGAAATGGGATGTGAAGCTCCCTCACATTGGATGTGCAGTTCGTTCGGCGAAACACGAAGTGACTGGATGTACCCGTACTTTGCTCTATTTGGTCGTGAACATGTCATCTCTGGCAATCTCTTCAATAAATCACGTCTTGAACCAACTGACTCAGAACCTGATCATAATGTGTCTACTCGACGTTACGCGGCTATCCAGGAATATATACTTCAACGCCTTCGGAAAGCCTATGAAACTACCCGAAATAGGTATAACTTACGCCGCCGACATGTCAAGTATAACGTGGGTGATCTGGTGTGGCGTCGTAACTTCCAACTATCCGACGCTTCGAAGCATTTCAATGCGAAACTCGCACCTAAATTCTTAGGCCCGTTCACGGTGAAAACTGTCGTGTCTCCTGGACGTATGAACTAGCTGATTCTTTAGGAAAGTCACTAGGTACGTGGCACGTGAAAGACCTTAAGCCAGAACCTCTCTCGAATTCGGAAGAGGCTAATGCTGAACTTGCTGTGCTGGAGCCTAATTGTTTAGATCACTCTTTACTTTATCCTAGACGGAAAAAGCGTCGTAAACTTGCTTGTACTGCCAGCTAGAAGACACGGTTCATGACTGGATTTCTACTTGGACACGACTTATTTTACTTGACTATTTACTTTTGCTGATTTTATCATATCTGTATTATTTTTTTCTCCACGGGTTTCTAACGAATTTGCTCGGACTATCTTCTTTCTAGTAAGGAGAAGTTCGTATTTTCTCTTATATTGTTGCTGAATAAATTTCTTTTATTTCTGCCTTACTGTAGGTTGGTTATTAATGAGATTATCGATGGTTTCTGGCTCTATTAGCTACACGACATTATGATCGATTTACATCGAAATCTCTGATTTATTTGGTGCTCTCCCGTATATCTTTATTTTCTTTCTGCGAGAACTGTATATACGTAGATACAGGTTCTTTTGTTTTTGGTTTGAGAAGCTTTATTTTTTTGGGGATGCCTGTTGACTTGAGTACAAGTTGAGCGTGCTCCTGCTCTTGTTGACAATGCATCAAGATTGTTGGGTTTTCTTTTTCTTTTTCTGGGAGATACCAAACCGCTTCGGCGAGCTTAATGATATACTGACTCAGTTCTAATTGAGTTAGCTCATAGTTATATTTAATTTTTTTTCTGGAACCATAATGGTTCACATTCGTTAGAATTCCATGTGATATGGGTAGGTTGGTTGGGCACGTAGGGATTGGACCTTCTCAGGTAAATAATACCAAAATTTGACCTTGAATTGGATTTCGAGCTTCGAGACTTAGTTTCATGAGTTCACGTAGTTGTGGGAGTACCGTGATTTCCCGATCCCGTGACGGATTGAACGCCCTCTCCTATATGGCTCGTTGGTGTACGTCTTCGCCAGTTTGGCAATCCTTTTCAAAGCCGAATTCAGACACCTGAATGTGTCTTGTCTTGTGTGAACGTCGTTTTTGTTGCTCTCTGTCCTCTCGAGGAGGGATAGAGTATTTCCCTTTCCTTGTCTTTGCTATCATCTGTTCCTTCTTTCTTTCTTGCGTAGGGGGTAAACCGTTCGCCCCTTAACCTCCGTCAATGGATCACTGGCCGTAGCCACTGCAGAACCTCAAACTGTTGACTTGTTCCAGTCTTTTACTTTTGGAAATTTTTGGGCAAAATTTTGGGATCCTTCCTTTCATTCTTCCATTATGCTATAGGGTTGGGGGTTTATCCTCGGTTTTCAGAGTCGCACTCTTTAACTGCATATCCATTAGTCTTGTGGTGTCGGGAGTATCGGCCCAAGACTAAATCCTTTCCTGGGTGGGAGGACTTTATTTTGGGAAGGCTCAGTACTAAGGGTCGTGAATGGCGAGGGGTGGATTTTCACTGGGGCCCAATGACGCGAGTTTCCATCCTTCGCGAGGGTCTTGGTGGGAGTGATGCCTGGTGCCACCCATTCGACATGCACGCCGCTGGGAAATGCCCGATCTTAATAATTTCCTAGGGTTTATCCTAACCTCTTGGTATTTGGGTTTCAGCCTTATCCTTATTCCTATCTTACCTTAAACCTTTCCTAGGGTACCTTATTTTGGGGTAATTCAGGGTGGTATTGTTTTAATTTGGGTTGGGGTTTCATTGGTTTTAGGGCTCTGTCCTGGACGCTTGTCCAAACTTCAAACTTTACTATAATAATATTTTCTGTTGACTGGGTTTAGTAAGGTTGGTTGAGATACTGTTGGATGACCCACGTTTTCTTTACCTTGCTTCTCGGAAATCGCTAATTGCGAGTTTTTGTGGGCGTTCAATCTCTTGGTGTTATCCTTTTCTTTTTCTTGGTCGTTGCTTGACTTTGTTGCTGGATACACCAAACGCTTCATGCGAGTTTTGAACAGATTTCATCAGATCAGCTACTCTTAGTTCAACAAACCGTCTATCTCTTAGGGGTTGGGTTTCATTAGGTTTTTATATGTGTGGGGTGGGTATCTTTGGTTATATGTCGCTCATGTTGGAGATTCCTTTTTTTCTGAACACCTACGGATGTTAATTTTCTGGATTATGTATGGTGCAGCGGATTATGTTTATCCTTCTGCGCGGGCTTGAAGTTTTGTGTGGGGGAATTTGTAACGGTCACTGTGAGTTAGGCAACACACAATGCAAGGAGTCGAGGTGTAAACGCGACATTTCTCCGTATTCGCTCCTTAACGAAAATTTTTGGGGATTTAATTCCCAGAATTCAACTTCCGCGTTGTCCTAATTGGCCAATACATTTTCGGTTTCTTCAATTTCCGCCTGGTGACAACCACCATCACGTCGTGCTACATGAAATTCAAATTTGCCTTCATCTGAGTGCTTAATCGTAATTCCGTCAAATTTTCTAGTGGTATGTATAGGACCCTGCAAACTTTCAATGTATAGCGGTATATTTTTAGCTGGGGAAAGGATTGATTACCAATGGCGCCGACTTTGCGGGTTCGAGCAACTTTTGGAACCCACAATATTTATTTTGCGGGTTCCTTGCACCCACAATAATGTTTCCATAAATTTGTATAAGTATAGGAAACAATCGAACTTCCATTCAATGAACTTCAACATACTTCGTTGGGATTTTAAACTTTACACAAACATGATTGTAAAACCGTTTAAATAATGATGTTCCAAAGGTTTTTCTTAGAATTATTTACCTGCATTTGCCGTTATCATCAGTACCACATTGTGCGGATTTTACATTTTCTACAGTGCAGGAAGGCAGGCTAACTTTACTAAGAAAACATTTCCTTTATGTAAAGTATAAACAGTTAAGCGGATTATAGCATTCTTTTCGGTTTCTTGAACTACGATCATTTTGCTATTCTAATTTTTCAATTGCAATTTTGGCTTTCTAGTTGCATGTAACATCTCTAATATTTAAAAAAAAAACGAAAAATAATCAGTGTTAAAGGAGGGTAAAAAAATTGAGTAGGGAAGAACACGAATTAATATATATATATAAACAGATTTTGATGATACATGTGGCTAAAGTTATTTTTTTTTAAATTATGTTTATGAAACTGACTTGCAAAAAATCAAAATGCCTACCTGCAACTGCATTTGCGTCAATAGCCTTACGTCGTTTCGTTGGTGCAGCATTTACGCGATAAAACAACTATGGTCTGCAATAATTTGCGATTTTTAAAATGTCATAAAAGGTACTTACAAAATGTTAAATTAATCTATATCTAAAACACCTAGTCAAAGGCAATTACAATTACAATTTTTCTATTCAACCATATAAATTGCATAGGGAGCTGAATTACTTTAATAGTTGCACGGTTTTGCTTTAATTTCTATATGATTACAAAATGATTTTTTTGTATATTGTGTTTCTTGTTTTACTTTTGTTTATACTTCAGCATAATAAACAAAATTAATACCCTTATCCCACCATCTCATTTCACTGTTCATATTGCAAAAGTGCAAACTGCAGTGGTGCAGACTGTGATAAAAAACACCGACCGAGAACGATAAGGTTGTGATTGCACTATTGCACAGAACTATTTTGTATCTTGATTTTATTAGTTTTGAGTGTACGCTGTGTGCTAGCTGTGCATATATCTATTTTGTATCTTGATATTTAGGAGTGTTCAGTGTATGCTGTGTATCTATAACAGATATTTTAATTGTATACTTTCAAGTGAACGACGTGATTTCGAAACTAATTCAATTTTGCGTAAGTAGGTAGTCGGTCCATGGTTTTTTTAATTATGCTTGTATATTTAGTAGTATGGACAAATTCGTAATCAGAAAAACAAAACAATCGGTGGCAGCTGAACTGTCGCCGAGAGCGTCAACTTCAACAGCTTCCGAAACAGTTCATGTTAGTGTTAGTGCTGATGCTTTATCAGGACCTCCTCCTAAGTTGATGGAAATTGATACTTCATTATCAACAACAACACATAAAGCTAGTAGTGCAAAAGGAAAACGCGCTTTTAAAGAAATATGGAAGTCCTCGTTTCCTTGGATCGTTCATTGCCAACCACAACCTACATCAGACTTAAATTGTGATACTAAAACTGATTATGTACTATGCAAAATATGTAAGCTAGCTTCAGATCAACAACTGCTTTCTTTCTCAACAAAAAGATTCAGCATTTATTTTATCTGGGTTTAAGTCTTGGAATAAAGCCCTTGAAAGATTTCGACTACATGAGAAGTCATTGTGTCATCGAGAAGCAAGTCTTAAAACGTACTCAAAATCAAAAGAAAAATTTAATATATCAATCCAGCTCTCATCCGTAAAAAAACAAGAAATGTTAGAAGCGCGAGAGGCACTACTTAAAATCATTTCTTCAATTAAATATTTGGCATTTCAAGGATTAGCTATTCGTGGACATACCGATGAAAATAGTAATTTAATAACTTTGTTAAACCTTAGAGCTACCGACTGCCCCAATCTTAAGAAATGGTTGGCTAGAGATAAATACAAATGGTTGTCTCACGATATCAGCAACGAAATTCTTACCATAATTAGCCATAAAGTTCTTAGACATCTTATTGCACAACTTAAAGAAGCAAAATACTATTCGATTATTGTTGACGAAACCAGTGACATTGCCGTCAAGGAACAAGTCTCAATCTGTTTTCGATACGTATCCAATGATTATGATGTAGAAGAAAATTTTTTGGTTTTTATGAAACGTCAAATACCCAGTCTGCAACACTACTGAAAATAATTATTGACGTGCTTCAACGATTTGATATGCCCGTTAAATTTTGTCGTGGTCAGTGCTTTGATGGAGCTGCAAATATGTCTGGTGCAGTGACTGGTGTCCGAACCCAATTTACTGCGTTGGAACCTAGAGCCATTTTTGTACATTGCCTAGCCCATAATCTAAATCTCGTTGTTCAGGATAGCATTCAACTTCAAACAGGTTGCCGCAACGCTTTAAACATTGCTCGAGAAATGATTACATTTGTCCGTAATTCTCCAAAGCGACTAGGAATATTTTCGCAACTTCAATATGAAGAAGGCACCAAAAGAGGAAACCTTCGTCCATTTTGTCCAACTAGATGGACAGTTAGATTTGTTTCTATGAATTCAATTCTTACAAATTATTCAAGTCTTATCAATTTTATGTCAGAAGTAGCAATATCCGAAAGAAATGAAGTTGGAGCAAAAGCTAGTGGTTTCGTATCACACTTAGAATCATTTGACTTTTTATTTACATCAACGCATTGGTTAAAGTTTTGGCCACGTCGATACAGCTAATACAACTATTCAGAAGAAGACCTTGTCATTTCAAAAGGCTATTCTATGCTTACATCTTTAAAAACAGTGATACAGTCCTTCAGAGATCAAGATTTCTTTTTAGAGTTTTGGAACACTATCAATAAAAAAGCCGATTCTCTTGAATTAGAGCAACCAAAACTTCCTCGTCAGCGACGTGTTCCCCGACGACTTGATGATGGTTCAGAGAGTCACAAATTTGTTAATGTAATGGATTATTACAGGCAACAGTTCTTTGAACTGATTGATAATGTTGTGACAAGTTTAACTGCTAGATCGGACTCTACTGCAGCAAATTTTTTGCAAATCGCAGAACGATTTGTAATTGGTAAATCTGATGAAGAAGACGATGAGTACCTGCTAAACTTTTACGCTGACGACATTGATAAAGAAAGATTATTGCTCCACAAAACAATGTTTTTAGAAATTTTACAATCTCGAAAGCAAAACGTTTCTGATTTTGATGAAGTGGTGAGTTTTTTAAAGACGATAAATTACTGAGAGAAATTTTGCCAGAGTTCTGCAAATTGATTAAGCTCATATTAACTGTCCCAGTTTCAACGTGTACCGCTGAACGATCATTTTCTAGTTTGCGTCGCTTAAAACATACACGAGGTCAACATCTACCCAAATGCGACTAAATAGTACAGCAATTATACACGCTCATCGTGAAATAACGTCATCTATCTGCATTGATGAAGTAGCAGATGAGTTTATCAGTGCTAACCACATTCGTCAACAAACGTTTACATTGAATAAATAGTATTTAATATGAAATATTAACTTTCACAGTTCACCTATTCTTTATTCGTTTATTTAATTTTTTTGTATCAAATAAAACTTTTATGCAGATATGCACTTATAGTGAATTAATACACTTTCAATTTCTTATTTTTAATTTGCAAAAAATTATATGCACCCACAAAGTTTCGAGCAAGTCGGCGCCGATGTTGATTACTCGATTTTCCGAAGTTTATCTTAGGACGGATGCGTGTACTAATTGCTTCTAATGGTCGCTCGATTGCATTCAGGTACGACAAATATTCTTCATGGCTTCCTCAACGTTACACCGTGCATAATTTTCAGATAAGGCGAGTACTCCGGGATTAAAATTACTCGGCTGTAAAGGTTCTTTTGACCTAAACAAAACCAATTACCTGGCTGATTAAATTCATCGTGGGATCTCTTTCTACCTGTTATTGTCTTGTCGCTGCGTGTGTCGCATACTTGGGGTTCGCTGTTAAAATTGCTGAAGTACCGGGACATCCTACCGAAATTAGGGGTCGCCGCAGCCGGCACCGACACCACATATCTGTATCTCCTCCTGTGTGTCAACATCGTAAACCTCTATCTACAACATAAGGTCAGATCTTTCTAGTTATACTTCTACGCTGAAAACAAACCATCTCCGGGACGTCACACTGCTACCGAAAACGTCTCAAGCGTAACACCTAAATAAGTACAACTTGTCTTGGCACCTTAAGTGCAGTTAAATATTTGGAACTCGAAACGTATTTGTTCACGTATTTATAATCTTTTTCTGTTAATTCACTATAATATAATTAATTAACTTGTTGTGGCGCATATATTGCCCAATCTATACACGAATGTGTACCGTAAAGGGGCGAACTTGCTTCATTTACCCACCATTGCTTGGGGATCTTTAGAGTAGAAGTGTAATACCACGGAAGAGCGCTCTTTTGGGGAAACACCTAAATCTCCGATACTTTTTTGCTAAATATTGCAACTGCGAACACTAAATACACCTTCGTATTGTACGGGTGGGGGTCACGTCGCCATCTTGTTAGATTATATAACGCCAGTGGCGTACCACATAAATTAATAACTTGCTATTAATTATATATTGTTTCCTTCTTTTGTGTACGAATATATATAGGAGTACGAACGAATACGCTTCGTAGAATTAACTTAAATTGTAAAGGGATATATATTTAAATTGTGCCCTGTTCCTTTTTTTATGGTGTGTTATTAAATATAACGTTTTGTAGGTTACTTGTGTCTCTCTCTTTTTATTGTATTGATTGCTCCTTTAATTTGTTACGGTTGATTGTTGCGTCTGTTTCTTTAGTTCGGAAGCAGGTTTGTATCCACGCATTAGGACTATGGCGCCTCGGATTAATTCAAGACAGTTCTGAAGAAGCGGTGGATCCTTTTTTCTCACCCACGCCCTACTCTTCGGCTGCCGGCAACACTTATCTTTCTTCAATTAACCGTAGCAAATTCTAACAGCAGGTAGTTTCAGCAGGGGTTATCTTATAGAAGGACTGTAGAATGAATCATTACACTAAGCACGTTTTAGAAAATAGGTAATTTACGTTGCTTACTTAATTTTTTCTTTAAAGAATATATTTGAAGGTATCGCTAATTAAACACCATAGCTCGATTAATTATCGAATCAAAATTTTGTTTAGGAAATGTTTACAAAATAAAATTAGAAATAATTTTGATTAAAAAACGTCTACAAGCAATAACTTTTAAATTAAATCAAAAAACTAAACATGGTTATTTGGGTTGACTGATTATTACTTATTTTTAAATAAATCTAACCTACTAATTATTGTAAGTTATTAAAAAAAATCATTAAACTCTCTATTCATAATATTTAGTCCTTACAAAATGTATATTTTATGACGTTTCATTTTTTTCTGTAGTTAATATAAAAGTGAAAATAAAAACTAAGGCAATTCTTATTGTCAACGTATATATTTAGTTTTTTGACAAGAATTTATTACATAATTATAATTAAGATACCAAGTTATAGTTTAAAATTAAATGAAAACGTTTTTTTTAAATAAAGGTATTACTATATAAATAAATATAAGAAATCAATAATGGGTGTGACCTCCATTATTATTGATACATTCTTGGAGGCGTCTGCTCATTGACGCTATCAAGGTATCAATATAATTAATATTAATCGTTTCCCATGCGGTATCAATGGCTGCAATTAGTGCATTACGGTTTACTGGTATAAAATTTGGCCCTTGTTGTCTTCGGATAACAGCAAGTATTCGAGCCCAAACATTTTCGATAATGTTAAAATCTGGGCTTTTTTGCTGGCCAGGGTAACAGCTCCAAGTTATTTGCTTGTATCCAGTTGCGCACAACCTGCGAAGTATAGGGTCATCATATCCCGATAGTTAATTATCGAATGTTCCAAGAAAATATGTGTAAATAGTAAATGGAATCTACTAACGTAACGTTAAGTCGTTAATTATAGTTACATAACTCTCCTTTCATAAGATATAGTTCATATTAATATGCTTATTGTAAAGCTTCGTACACACCTGAACAACAAACCGAGGAACAAACAGAACAACGAACCGAACGGCAATCGGAACATTAATTTGGACGGTGCTACGTACGAATTTTAGAACAGATTCGCAAGTCCTGATTGTTCCACGAACGGTTTGCAGGCGTTCCCGCAACTTGTCGGTTTTTCTCCGATCAGTGTTTAAGAATGCAAGAAAAAATGATGTCCCTATTAGCATCATTTGGGCGGGAAATTTCCAAAATAAAAAAAGCGAAGTAAATTATAATTTTTTACTCTTCTTTGTGCGTAAAAATTTGGTTGGCACTATCTTCTTGTTTTCCGCAATTTTCTCTTCTCAATAATAAATATATATGAACTGAAAACTACTGAAAATAATTATGGGAACAGCACAAACGTTCCGTTTGTTGTTCGGATTGTGGAAATCATAAAAGATCGTTTGTCGTTCTGTTTGACTTTCGGTTCGTTGTTATGTTTGTTGCTCGGTTTGTTGTTCAGGTGTGTACGAAGCTTTACAACTTAAGCAACAATTTTTTGGCGAATAAAGATTAGTTTGTGATGTAATATTAGAAACACAAATTTATATCATATCAAATTTATGACAACTTAAAAACCAAGAACGTGTATGTTATTGCTAAGAAATTATTAAGGAAAAGCGCAATTGCAGTGTAAATATTTATAATTAGATATTTTCGAAAGTTTATAAGTCCTCTATTGTAATCTTAATACTTAAAAGAAAATCCTGTCCATTAGCATTATAAGGAAATGGCTTTTACTTTATGAATAAGTTTCAATAACAATAGAATATCCTTGCTTGTTTAATTTACTTCCTTTGAGTCATATTGCTCTAAGGGTTGTTACATTGGTCATTAGAAGTATGTAATAAATAAACAATTACCTACTGTTTGAGAAGGGGTAGTGTGAACCAATAAATAAAGTAAGAAATGTAAATTCCATTTTAGTTTAAAATTTCAAGTGTTGTGAAAATGCCACCTCATCTCGGTGTTGATTTGAAAGCGCGGATTGTTTCGGAATTAGCGGCGGGCCGTAGCGTGCGTGAAATTTCACGTATGTTAGATATACCAAAAGCACCGTAGGGCATTACCGAGTAAAATGGAATCTTGAACACACTTTGGAAAGAGCCATCGGAAGTGGTAGACCTAAAGTATCTACACGTGCTCAAGATCTCGAGTTGTTTCATTACGTAACAGAACAACCATTTGCTACATACTCAGGGCTATAGCAGATACACATTTTCCCGGATGCCGTATAACTGCACAAAAAGATTAAAGGAGATGGGAATAAAGAAGTATAATGCTGCTGCAAAGAAGTTCTCAGTGACGAAAATATGAGACGTCGTCTGGAATTTGCAAGGCGATATGTGAACGAACCTTTTGGAATTTTGGAATCGAGTGATTTTTAGCGACGAAAAAAACGTTCAATAGCCGCAACGATGGACCACTAAAAGTTTTTAGAATGGAAGGAACTCGTTACGAAAATAATCACATATGTCCTAAAAACGAAGTGGTTATTTTTCTGTGAATGTGTGGGTTGGGTTAGCGCGCGGGGTCCAGGAGTTTGTTGGGCTATCGATGGACGTCTTGATTCTGCTGCGTATTTAGATATTTTGGAAAATATTATGAAACCTTCAGTCGAAGTGTTTTATCCAGACGAAGATTATATTTTGCAACAAGTAAGAACTCTTATTTCACTATACTTTCTCCAAAAAATAGTTAGGGATCTGTTGAATTAACATTTTCATAATGTATTTTTGTTATTAAAGGACAACGCCCCTATTCATACTTCGCGGGTTGTGCGCAATTGGATACGAGAAAATAACTAATAATGGAGGTCACACCCATTATTGATTTCTTATATTTATTTATATAGTAATACCTTTATTTAAAAAAAACGTTTTCATTTAATTTTAAACTATAACTTGGTATCTTAATTATAATTATGTAATAAATTCTTGTCAAAAAACTAAATATATACGTTGACAATAAGAATTGCCTTAGTTTTTATTTTCACTTTTTATATTAACTACAGAAAAAAATGAAACGTCATAAAATATACATTTTGTAAAGACTAAATATTATGAATAGAGAGTTTAATGATTTTTTTTTAATAACTTACAATAATTAGTAGGTTAGATTTATTTAAAAATAAGTAATAATCAGTCAACCCAAATAACCATGTTTAGTTTTTGATTTAATTTAAAAGTTATTGCTTGTAGACGTTTTTAAATCAAAATTATTTCTAATTTTATTTTGTAAACATTTCCTAAACAAAATTTTGATTCGATAATTAATCGAGCTATGGTGTTTAATTAGCGATACCTTCAAATATATTCTTTAAAGAAAAAATTAAGTAAGCAACGTAAATTACCTATTTTCTAAAACGTGCTTAGTGTAATGATTCATTCTACAGTCCTTCTATAAGATAACCCCTGCTGAGACTACCTGCTGTTAGAATTGTAAATGATACCCTTAAGCCCGCTTCACAATGTGCAAACTTTTGTTTACAGAAATTGTGGTGTCCAAGTTTTAAATTTCATGAGTGTACATCTATACTGGTGTTCACAAGAAAAACATAATTTATTCTTGGTATGCGGCCCAATAAAAGATGCATATTTATATGATATTTCTCCAAATACCACATTTTTCAAATTTATCAGATTTTTTATGTCAAGATGAAAGTGAATACTTTTATTTTGTAGTAACTGAAAATACCAGACCTTTTACTCGGTTTATAACTTGTTTTAGCTATGCGAGAAAGTAAGTATTACCTAAATACTGTAAGTTTTTAAATATATTTTAATATTTGAACAAAATACGAAGCAACTTTTAATTATTATTCATGCACTAGTGAATGTGTTTTTCAATCTGTGTTCTATTTTGGTTTTAATGTTCATTCATATGTAACAGAGTTTCTTTGTTCTCGTTTAAAAATAAATTGGCATGATTGTAATATAGGTAATAGTTCTATTTCAAATTTGCTTTAATTTTTAAATAACTACATAATTAACATCTACAAACATTCTAAAAGTAACCATTATTTTAAGTATTTTGGGGAATATTACAAAATACAATAATGTAGCAAACTAATAAAATTTGTAAATCAATATAATTAATATTTCAAATTTTGTCTAGTTTCCATTAATACATATAAAATCGTGAAATGAAACGAATTCAAATTTGATGTATAAAAAATTGAGTGGACTGTACATTGATATTCCGATTTGTGTTATCGTTCACTAAAATGATGATGTTTTAATTTTTACAGAAGTATTACACTATAAAAGACAAAATAAGCAAATGAAGGAACAAATCGTCATCGTCGCTTATTTAGTAACAGGAATGTTCTATTTTTACATTTCAATAATTTGTGGATGTAAAACAATCAAAATGAATTGAATTTTGAAATTCTTGAGAGACGAGATTCTATGGACATGATGGCGGTATTTTGAAAAAGAAAAAGATCACTCTCACTTAATTGAATATTAGAAGAGACAAAACAATTTTGGATTCGAAGACTTAATTTTTAATTTTTTATTTGTATTCAGTCATTAACTGGCATATCATATCATACCTTTAGTCAGATGGCTTGATAAAGATTGCACACGGCAAAATGATGATTTAGTTAATTTAAAGTTCAATAAATTATACAGGGTGTTAATTAAGTACTTGTACAAACTTTAAATACAAAATAACAATAACAAAAGTATGAAAATAAACAACAAGTAACAACAAAAAACTATGTTAATATTTGAGTTTCTCGTCATTAATATACCCAGTATCACAAATTTTGTCATATTACTTAACAAAAATATAAGCAAAAAACCAAATAAAATAAATATATAGATAATTTTTTAACAATAACGAACGACTAAAGGTTTAGTTTTTTAATTAAAATTAGCCTTGATAAAGCCCTCGCAAGTTTGGGCGAAACCCCGGCATTTATGTAGCAATAAGACTGGATTTTAGTTACTAGACCTCCATCTAGAAGGAATCCACCTTATTTATATATTTATGTATTTATTGTATACGGAACAATATTGTTTCCAATTTACATGTACAAATTTTATGAATATTACATTTTGAGTAATTTTGTTAGTTCATGCTTAAACGTTCCATAATTAATATTGAAAAACTCTAGCCTACTATACACATTGTTGACGTTTATGCAGATTCTTGTTGTAGGCGCATTTGAAGCATAGTTTTTTTTACAAGTACTATTGTATAGTACTTTTTTATTTCTTACCGAATGGTTAGGTACATAAAAAGAAAACATATACAAAATATTTGGACAGTCACACAAACCGTTTACAATTTTATAAAATAAGCAAATATCCTGGTATTCACTACGAGTGCTCAGTAGTGATAAACCAAAGTATTTGAGTAGTAATTTATAGTCACTAAGCTTAAAGTTAATTTTAAATTTAAAACATAAAAATTTAACAAATCGCCTTTGCACGTTCTCTATGCGTATTTTGTCATACTGTAAGGGGACCACACAAAAGTAGCATATTCAAGTATTGTTCTAACGTATGTATTGTAAGTTTTTTAATTGCCAAGATTTGAGAACTCAGCACATTGTCTCAATACAAATCCCAACATTTTATTTGCTTTGCTAGCTGTATTTTCAATATGCTTGTTGAAATTAAAATTACTACAAAACCTAGGTCATTCATTTGATTAACAGACACAAGTTGAACATTATTTATAAAATAACAAGGACGGTCATTTACTGCTCTACGCATTACTTTACATTTTGAAACATTTAACTCAAGATAATTTTCTATACACCAATTAAAAAAGTTGACAAGGTCTTTTTGTAAATTATAAGTATCTAAGAGATCATTAATACAGTTGTATAATTTCAGATCATCGGCAAAAAGTAAGAAACAAGAAGAATTAATGTTCAGATTAACATTGTTAATAAAAATTAGAAAGAGCAATGGACCTAGGTGTGACCCTTGGGGAACACCAGAAGTGATATTAATAACTCTAGATTTGCATTGAAAAATTTTAACTCTTTGTTTTCTTCCAGTTAAATAAGAATTGATCCATGATAGTAGGGGATCTTGAATGCCTACGGAATTTTGAAAAAGTGGGTAAAATACTAATTCCACGATAATTACTAATATCGGTTCTATTACCGCTTTTATGAATTGAACAATATCAGCTAATTTTCACGCAGACGGAAAAATTCCCGATTTGCTGAAAATTATTTTTAACGGAAGAGACAATGACGATGAACACAGTTTTACAAAAGCACAAGGCAGACTATCAGGTTCAAGAGACCAATTCATAGGCAATTGTCATATAACGTTAATGATATCGTCAATTTTAATGTTTACATAACCTACGTCAGCTGTAGAGTTGGTAAACGATTGTCTAACACTGGAAGTGTTGTCAAATTTTGCGTAAACTGTTTCAAGTAAGTTGCAAATAAGTCACAAATATGATCTAAATTATCACCACTCACACTATTAAAATATAATTGCTATTGACGATTTGTAGTTAAATAGCTTCTTTACGATTTGTGAATCTTGTAAGTCACTAAATGTCGTACAGTCTTCAAAACAACTAGTAGTTTTAAATTGTTTGTGAGAATTTTTTTTACTATTAATAAGAGAAATTGTGTTTTTATTCATCTATTTTGGATAATTCGAATTTCGAGATCTAACCAATAGTACAAAAATGTCTATTGTCGCAAAAATAATATGATATAGCGCATTAACACATTCATCAACTGTTTGAAATAAGTTAACTTCCAACCAATTAATATTACTTAAGAAATAATTAATATCAGTGTAATTAGCCGATCGAAAATTACTATAAAAATGACTAGAACGACTATCACAAACGTAAAAAGTAGATTCCGGAATGTCAATAGTTAATACCGGATGGTAAATATCACAGTTTAGTAGTTCATGACTAGATGAGACTGATAGATTTCCAATGTTACCGAAAATTAGATCAAGTATAGACCCTTTATGATTTCTATATGAATTGAATTGAGAACACCCACTTGACACATAACTATCACAGAAGTCTTGTTCACGACGATTAGAACCACACAATGGTAGTAATCTTCTGGTTGATTCAACTTTCTGTCATCTAATGCTAGGTAGATTAAAATCACCAGCAACACAAATTAATGAACTTGGACGGTTATACATAACATTTTCGACTAAGTCACAATGGTCATTGTAAACCTCATTGTTTGCATCAGGTGGTACATATACAGTACAAAGCAACACTTCCTTATTCTTGATTTTTAAAAGAACCCACAATTCTTCTCTATTTCCTGTGTCTACATCTAACTGTGATGAATTTAGGGACTTTAAAACAGCAGTCAAAACACTGCCTCCTTTGCTTTTGTAGCTGGTACTCCGAGAGCGGTCTTTTCTATATACGACATAGCGGTTGTCAATTATTTCATTATCTAAGAAGCTATCTGTGAGCCAGGTTTAGTCAATATGATAATCTTCACTGAGAATGTTAGTACCTCGTACATTTTGATAGTAAAATGAATTATTCGTTATGCCGATATCATCATTGATTCTTGGTTTAACCGAAAATAATGTTTTTTCAGTGTGTCGGAATTTGTACTTTTGTAATAGAACTTTCTTACAGCCATACCTTTAGACCAAAAATCTGATTATAAAAGATTATTCATGTAAATTGAGTCAATTGTAATTTTAAATGAACTATACGAGGATATATTGAAAAATTCTTAGCCTACTATAGAACCAAACAAAATTTCAATGTCAAAATATTTTATTACTCAACATATTCTCCTCTTAATTGGATACATTTATTACAGCGAACCTGCAACGTCTCTAGACCTTTCAAAAAATGTTTCTTCTTGCTCTGCAAACCAGACCTCCACAGCTTCTATTACCTCCTTGTTGGAAGAAAATGTACGACCTTTTAAACTTTTTTCAGTTGAGGAAAGAGGTGATAGTCGGACGGAGCCAAATCGGGTGAATAAGGAGGGTGTTCTAGTAATTCAAACCCTAAATCACGAATTTTTTGCATGGCAACATGAGATTTGTGTGCAGGGGCGTTGTCCTGCAAAAACAAAACACCTTTGGATAGCTTTCCGCGTCTTTTCTCTTTAATATTTTCCCGTAGAGTGGTCAGTAATGTCGAATAGTAATCTCTAGTTATTGTTCTACCCTTATCCAAAAAATCAATCATGATTACTCCATGGCAATCCCAAAAACTGAAGCAAGAACTTTTCCAGCAGATTTTTGGACACGAAACTTCTTAGGTCTTGGAGAACCAGAGTGTCGCCATTCCATCGATTGTTGCTTTGTTTCTGGATCGTAGAAATGTACCCAAGTCTCATCCATAGTAACAATTCGGTTTAAGAAGTCTACATCGTTTTCAAATCGAGCACAGATCGAACGCGATGCTTCTACCCTTGCACGCTTTTGGTCAACATTCAAACATTTGGGGATCCATTTTGCAGCAATTTTCTCATGTCCAAATTGACGTGAACCATATGATGAACGCGTTCGTATGAAATATTCAGTGCTTCAGATATCCGTTTTAGCCCAATTCGACGGTCTGATAAAATCATGTCATGAACTGCATCGATATTTTCGAGGACTGACACAAAAACTGGCCTTCCCGATCGGTCATCATCTTCAATGGAAAATTTACCTCTTTTGAAGCTTGCATTCCAATTTTGACGGTCGCATACGAAGGACATTGATCACCAAGGGTATTAAGCATATCTTCGTAAATCTGCTTACCTCTTAACTATAAGTACTTGATGATGGCTCGATACTCCAATTTTTCGATTTTCACAATTTCGGTGGACATCTTTTTTCATTTAATTTATTGCGTGACTCTGGTTTACTTTTTTGACGTCAAACTTTACACTGACACTTCTAATAAGTTATTGTTCGTTGCTATGGTAACGCAATATTTTGTTTATGCAAGGAACTGGTCTAGGCTAAGTAGATATCAATACATCCTCGTATATGTTGAGGTATTTAGATGTTAATTTTATCATGTCAATAATGGGTGGAACGTCTTCTTTCAGAATTGACAAAGATTTTATATTATTATTAACAAATTCTGATATTTTATCTTCTGTTGTATTTCGATTTACCCTGGTAAGATGTAAAGATGATTTTTTTACGACTCGCGTAATTGCAAAATTGTTTCAGTCATCGTTAATATAAGACAAACCATAGCCATTAATTAACAGTTTACGATTGGTACCTGTCTTTTTATTGCTATTGTTAATTTTTCTATTACTCTTAGAGTTCATAGAACTTTGCGATTTGCATACATCAGAGTAAGAGTACTGTGTGATTAGATTTGCTTTGTCCGTATGTTTATTCAAATTGACCTGAGAAATTTCCGATACTGTATTGCTAAATAAATTGTCATTCAATGGCTGAATATTTTCATCGGTATAGTTATTAGTTTTTTTATTGTTTACACTATTTGCGCTTTGCAGAAGTTCTATATGTGCATAAAGTAATTTAATTTTATCTTTCGGATGTAATTAAATAATTTTGAATCCATTTGATTACTTGAATTTAAAGTTCCCGTACTTACTTCAATAACATCTTGGGAGATGTTTTTTTCTTTTTCCACAAAACCCAAGTTGAAATTTTTATTTTTATTTTCTAAAGTCTTGAGTTCATTTACACAACCAACAAAATTCGATCTGTCAATATTTTTTAAATCACTATGTAGTTTAGCACAACTTTCATGGAAGGCAGTAGTACACAACTTACATAAAACTGCATTAATTAAACCAGTTTTTTACACTTTTTACATGAGAGCACATTTTTACCGTCAGTTTTAGCGGCCATGTTTTTCGTTATAATGCTAACATGAATTCTTGTTATATTTAGGAAAATATCCCTAAGAACTAGAGGACCATTTGAAATGCCTTGAAATTAAGGACAATCTATAAAACGCTTTATCTTAGCTGTGTAGGTCACGATTTTCTCTTCGGTAACCACATATATGTTAATTTTTTGCTATTAGATTTAAGTTTCCCCTGTTTTCTACAGGATTCTATCTTTTATTTTAGATTAAAAAAAATGCTTAATGTTTTACAGACTTTATCAAAACATTCTTTTATTAATTTAAATCTTTAGATTCATTTTAGAAAAGCGCTATATTATTTTAGTATTACAATCGTCAGTTATTATATTTATAATTAAAAAATATATATGTATTATGTGACATTCACTTAACCCATTAGCGGCAATTGTAATCATCGAGTTCAGATGAATTTTGAGCCCCAAGGAAATCTACTAATGAGAAAATCCTATTTCTGGGTGTCAAAGTAGCTTTTATCATTTTGTCAAACAACTGTTTGCAGTAAACTAACCAGAATTTTTTTCGACGGGACGTAGAAGTATAACCAACAGAAGTAGAAGTAGAGCATATTCTTTTCGCAACGTTGGTGAAAATTACCTGACGTTAAAAGGTTGTTATTTGTCTTGTGTTAACGATGTTGACAATGTTGATAGTCATAATTTCTCCAGCTTCCGACTCGTTGACGGATGAAGAAGGTATAGATGACGACAATTTAGAAAGTTGTTCAGTACCTGCAAATGTATTGGTACATTCGAAATTTTTGGAGTCAATGGCACTCCATTTCAACAAGAAACAGAAAATTCTGATTTAGATTGGGTTGACAGTGACAATGAAACTCTTGGTGTCAAAAGACAAAAGGTTTGTAAAGGTTGGGTAAAAAAATATTCAAATTATAATTCTTGACAACGCAGTGACTGTGGTGCGGCAGCAAGGTTGGACAATGTACGTGAAGAATTGAATTATTTAATGAATCTATTTTACCCTTATCTATTATTGAACGAAAAACTATGTACGCCTGACAAAAAAATCACTACACATTCAGTGTAACCGTAGACGAAATCAAAAGTTTTCTAGGTATACTCATTCTTAGCAGATATCATCAATTACCTAGAAAACACCTTTTTGGTCTTTACATGAAGACTTGCACGTCCAAATAGTTTCAGAATGCATATCGAGAAATAGATTTCTAGAAATAAAAAATGTTTTCATCTAAATGATAATACGAAGACAGATGAAAATCGACTATACAAAATAAAATCTTTAGCAGATATGGTAAAGTACTTTGGTCAACATCTCGCTAAACAATTCATCAGAGGGAAATCATGTCGATTTGGTTACAAAAACTGGGTACTGACCAATTCTGATGGATGTTGTTATTCTTTTGAAACATACTCTGGAAAATCAAAAGACGGCAGCAAACAACCATTGGGAATGAGAGTTCTCTCTTGAAAGGTGTGGTTTTCGACAACTTCTTTACTAGCCTGTCGTTGTTAGAGGCTCTTAAATCGCAGGAATTTAGAGCAACTGGAACAAAACAGGACCGAGAAATGTCGGTTACCATCTATCAAAGATATGGAAAAGAACCTAGAGCGATCCATGATTATGCATGTGAGAGTAACCCAAAGTTATTGGTCGTTCACTAGAAAGATAACATCGTACACACTACGGCAACAAATTACGATTCCGTTCAACTTACCCAGAAAGTCAAAAAACTGTGCTGAAAGAGAAGGTAGACATGGAACAGCCACATTTATTCCACATTTATAATAAAGGAATGGGAGGAGTGGATGCATTAGACCAAGCTGTAAATTATTTCAGAATTGTCATACGTGGCAAAAACTGATACTGGGAACTCTTTACAGATATGATGAATGTTGCCATGGTCAATGCCTGGAAACTTCAAATGCTTTGCACTGAGAAAAAGATTAATTTGTCATTATTTGTCAGAAATGTTGCGAGACATTATCTGCGATCCTCGCCCAAAGGCAGCAAAAAAACTAGAAACAACGCTTCCGTCGCCCTGTGCATTTTAGGCGACAATGTGGGACACTTTCCAAAAAAAATCCCAATCCCTTTAGATGTTATATATGTCATTCTAAAATTCGTTAGCAGTGTAAAAAGTGCAAAGTAACTCTCTGCGTTGAAAGAAATTGTTTTTTGTTCAGAAATGTTTATAACAATGTTTTTAATATAAATATATGGTTTGACAAAATAATTTTACTCTGGCATCTCCTTGGGCGTTAATCAAACAGCACTATCATCGAGTTATTCTGTAATGACGATGCCAACTTCAATTTATCGGGCTTCATAAATATGTAGAACTTTGAACTAGGCTCTTCATAGAACTGTTACCATTTGTTGTCCTATTGCAGAATTTGTTATAGAGCCGTACTTTTTCGAGGAAAAATAGCACACAGTAAGAATTACCTCTGACCACTATGTTTCTCTTTCTTTGAGGACACTTGACAACTGAAGACTTTCGAGGGAGGCTGCAAACATTGAATTACACCATTCGCAATGCGGAAATGACTCGCCAAGCAATGTGGAATTTCGGGTCCCGACTACAAGGGTGCATCGCTCGTGGACGTAAACATCATGACAAACATAGTTTTCTTAATTTTGATAAATCATTATAAAATGATAAAATAATTATATTTACTTTGATATAATTTATTACAAACCCAATGGGTACATAAATTATTCTTTTGATTTAATTATTATAATTAAATTTATATAATAATTGTGTGTGAACAACTACTTTAAATAAATCGTTCGTAAATGAATAAAATTGTGTGTTAAAGTATAATGTAATATGAAAACTGAAACACTCGCAACCTTTGTCATAAGTTTGTTGTGTAGATATTAAAATTAAAATAGTTATTTGTGTATCAAGGCTGTAAAGTTTTTTCGGCCACTCTGATTGTTGATCATATCAGAAAAGGCCGAAAAAAACCTTTACAGCCGCGGTACCCTCAACGTTTTTTAGGCGCTCACTCTAAAAATAACGTACGAATGCTAAAAGAATGAAACAATTTGATATTGTCAAGAATTTTTATTCAGTTTTTTTTTCAAATTATATTCTAATTTTTGTTGATACAATAGATACAGAATAGGAATAATATGCACTTTTGCAGTTATTCATCTAAGACAACGAATACAAAATACGCAAATCTTAATTGTATTATTGTTTACAGAAATAAAAACCTATGTGACCTCAATAATTATACTTTATTGCAATGAGGCATGGGTAACGTGATTCAACGAAGCGGCCGTTTTACTTTTTTTTGACAGATGTGTACAAAAAAGTGTTACTTTACGGCCGCAAATGAGGACGTATTTGTCTCTTTTTAAGATGAGCGCCTAAAAATAATATTTATCGCCAACCGTCAGTAAAGCCGTCAATTATCAGATTGATTTCCGGAAGTAAACAAACAGTTTACCTTATCCTATACCAATAATGTACTTTATCTGCCTCGCGGCAGATAAAGTGACATATGAGTCTGGTAAAGTGACATATGCGTCAGGTAAAGTGACATATGCGTCAGGTAAAGTATTTTGACTTTGACATTATTCGAAAATTATTATCTGTCAGTGTCACGCTTCTCCCTATTACGGCTCGATAATAGTTTTCTTGTAATTTATTCATAACAAATTATGGAAGATATTCAGTTTACTTCGTCTCAATAAAATGCAATTAAATATACCTCAGTTTCTTATATTCCGAATTCTAAACAGTTGGCGATAAAATTTTGTATGCACCACGTCAGTAAAGTAGTCTTTATCGGACTCGCCTGTTATTCGCCTCGCTCGCTTTCTCGCTCGTCTCATAATTTCAGACTCGTCCGATAAAGAATCACTTTACTGCCTTGGTACATAAATAACTATTAAGAAGTCGCTTAAAACCTACCCGAAGCTCGTTGTCGGTGAGTGGATCGCAGGCAGGTTAAACAACGTTGATGGAGGTTTCAAATCCGACACTGGTAGCCAACTAGAGAGACCTAGTCGTAGATCTTAAGGAACGCAGAACACACAAACTCGTAGAAAAGAGACTAGAGAATATATTCTGACGAGAAGCACTATCACAATAATAAGACAAATAATAAAATACAGATCACCTAGGAGCAAAACAAGAATATGGAAACACAGTAAAATATCTTGATTACAGGTTGGTCGTATTGTGATCTTTAATTTAAATCTAGTATGGACGCCACAAATATGTGACCTATTAAAAAAAAACTTGAAAGTAAATAAACTCAGGATTCGTGAACTGTAAGGCCTTTCAGTTCACAAACCAATATTTATTTAAAAACGCAAAAGAATGATATCGTAAATTTAAAATCGTTTCGCACGGGCATGACATTCGCATTCAAAATCATACTAATGAAAACGGTTAAATTTAGGTATTCATGTAGATCTATCTCCTCCCACACTCCTCAACCAATCGTTACAAAAATTGCACAGTGCATTAATAGCATAATAATAACATTTGACATTTTTCGAAATATAGAAGAAAATAGCCCTAGGCGGACTTTTCAAAGTCCGCACACGGGGGGTAGGATTTACACTTATCTGGATGTGGGTCAAGGACAGCTTCTTCAAAGAATTCTGGTAGACCCGGGTTAGATATTGCAGGGTGATAACTAACTGAAGGCGGCTCTTCTTGGGTGACCCCAGCTATTCACTGCTGATTAGCAGTGTCGGACATGCATCCCTCGGTGTTAAAAAGATTTATCACAACCTGCTAGTAGTAATCATAGATAAGCAATACTGGTGAATAGTTAATTTTTCAGGTGGAAATTTAATCTCCCAAGTGGAAATTGACGTTCTTCAAACCTGCAGAAATTTTAGACTCCTCTAGGATTGTTTCACGACCTGAGGTACACATCTCCAGGAGCTTGACCCGTACGTTGAAGTTCATCAAATATCAAGACGGAAGTGATTAAAGTTCCCTCCAGAATTCGTGCAAGCAATCTACCCTCCTTCCACAAGTTGTTCATGAGTAAGGTTGGTTGCCTGTCGCCAGGGGCAAAGAGCATCATAATTCGCGTTATACTTAAAAATAACCGTCACAATAGCCGTTCATAACCAGTATCTGACTAGCTACAGATGTTTAAAATTATTATCAATTTTATTAATCTTTGTACAGGGTGTCCTATTTTCGATATAGTTGCGAGGTTTCAGGTATTTCGCGAATTGATAGGGAAAAACCGTAGTCGGGACCCTTGGCCTTATTTTTGAGACAAATTCAATGGTCTAAACAGCACTTCGATATTTCGACTCGTTTGGGAGATACAGGGTGTTTTGCATTTTATGCCGTTTTCTTTAAAGCTTCATAACTTTTTGTTTGTGAATATTTTTTATTTTAACCAAAATATGTTTTGTGCATTTTTTTGGTGCAATTTTCAATGACGTACTCGAATTTATTCTAGCTTAATTCGTTTTGAGTTACAGACAAAACATGCATTTTTTTAAATGCAAACCATAGTTGGCTAAGACTTCATTGATTCAAGATTTTTAAAAAAAAAAAAAAAAAAAAAAAAAAAAAAAATTAAAAAAATTAAAAATTAAAAATAAAATAATTTTTTTTATTTTTAAATTTTTATTTATTTTTTATATTTATAATAAAAAAAAAAAAAAAAAAAAAAAAATTTTAATTTATTCACTATTTCATTTATAATATAAAAATAAAAACTAAAAACTTACTATTACTTTAGTGATGGAAGTGAAATTCTATTTAAATACGCTGTGAAATACCAACTCCCTTTGTTAAATGTAAGCAATATATTCGATACTTTTATTTCAAGAAAAATACTTAACCAGAGATTATAATGAACGCGGTATAGGTAGATCTGAAATGAAATCATTCATACCGCATAACAATTTATTATAATTAAAAATGTTTAACAATGTTATAATAAAATTACAATTATTCATTATAATATTGCTGTAATAGATAGTAATTGAAAATTATTTTCAAATTGATGAGCGGCATTTGTTTTAATGTAAGTACTTATAACTAAATACATAAATATATTGCAGGATTTGAAGTACAATACAAATGAATATTTACATCCTTCAATGCATATAATAATAATAATAATAATAATTATAATAATAATAATAATAATAATAATAATAATTAAATGGTGTAACAGTAGGAGGAGTTTGTTGTTTCAAATATTTTTAACTAAAAATTCTCAAACTTCTTAAAATCATACACATTTAGTTATTTTTTTTTTAATTTGGGACGACGATATTGCACTACTTTCGCAGTTAGCATGCACGTTAGAGAAAATTAATTCCATCACTATTTTTGAAAGCATAATCAACAATTCTATTGTAATGATAAAATTAATTGTTCCAGATATATAACCTACTAAACCGTTTATTATATGATGTGTAACTAATTATTGTTATTGTAACTATACAGTTTACTATACACACTAAACTACTTTTTATCTTATGGCAATAGTTATTAACATTTACCCCTTTTTAGTTAAACAAATTCATTAATTATTAATGTACGTTTAGCACCAACGTAAAAACCATATTAATATTTACGTTATAATATTAAAAATACGACTTAGTACCAAAAAAAGTGTGCAGTTTCTCGCTGACAAATTGTTTAATAATTAAAAAGTTTGAATAAACATGTGCTTTTATGATTTACATTTATACGTAGTAAGCGCGCGCAGTAATTTTCCTTTTTGAAAATGACGACTAAATTAATTAACTGATTAATCATTTTGTCCCTCATACATACGAACTAATCTATACATATCTTATAAGTGTAATCAAGCTCGGCTCATTATTGTAATTATCTTAAATTTTGTAATATTATAATTAAATTGGAAAAATAACTTAAATTAGCATAACATTTTTGGGATTTACTTAATCCTAATAATAATAAAACTACGAGTTCTTGTGCACATACACTTTAAATCCTGGCAAATTTACACGTCAGTGTTGAATAATAACAATGAGATAAAAAAGAGGCACTTTGTTACTCTTTTTAGATATTTTAAATACACTTAAAAATTAGTCATCAAATTGCAGTTAAAAAACATGACGAAATTTTGTTAACCCTGAATTGTAGATTCCATTTAGTATTACAGTAAGATACAGGTACAATTTATAGCTTTTTTAACATTTATTTTCTACAACATTAAGTAACAATTATTTATTTTATACCGAATCAACAAACCTCTTTCTTATTTTGCATTTTCCTTTGAATAATAGAAGAAGCTGCACACAAAGCCACACTGTTTTCTACAGTGCAAAGTTAATGAAAAGCCGCCAAAATATAATTCAGTCCCATTTATCAGAAAATTATTGGAGTCGTCGAAAACGATAATTTACAATATCAGTTCGTAGTAATTGCATCACAATATGTCCTCATCTTCGGTCCTAATTACAACAACGCAATGTTAATAATAGTTATTCAGCATTTCTCCTAAAATATTTGTAGACCATTTTAAAATTATTATTGGCACGCACGTGTGTATAAGCCCATATTAATGGCTAGATATGGTTGATGAGGACGTTACAGTGTTTTCTTCTAAAACGAAAAATGTAACCGAGAAATCTGGACACAATTTAGGAAGAATAAAATAAATTATCAAAAAAAGTAGTTACAAATTGATTATTCTGGTAAAAGATTTGTCGAAAGTGATTGTACGTAAAATGGTTAATGATTAATTTAACGCTAACACAATATCGCAAAATTTGATTGCACCCTGTACATTAGCTACAAGTTGGTGCACAAATACCATCTCGAGTTTAATCGAAATTTAAGAGCCAAATGCGGCCAAACTTGCAATAAAGCATCGTGTTGGCACTTTACAAACGCCCCTGACCGGGCCTACGCTCTGTGCATCATAGTACTGTGTCAAACATCTGCAGAGATCTAGTAATTACATCATCTTTGAGGCACGATTCCATAAATTCCTCTATCGTAATTACGCCGTCCTGATTTAGGTCCAGCTTTCGGAAGACTCTATCAACTTGTTCTCTGGTTTTACGTTCATCTTCAGAATGATGCGATCTTTTACCTATAAGATCATGTACCGCCGTAACAATATCAGACAATTCTCCTCTACTGATACAACCATCCCCGTTGATGTCGTATAATTTGAACGTCCATCTAAGACGTTCGTATACGGATCCGCGAAGAAGTGTAGATAAAGTTACTAATAAGTCCTGAAACAAACAAACAAATTATTTAGTAAGTACATAAAATGTTTTAGGTTTGAGGTAAAGAGAAATTAAATAAGTTGCTCATTTTTTAATATTATTTAGCAATAGACTACTAAACAATAAAATTCCTAAAAAACTCCCAGTTATTCATTTCTACGCAGCTAAATAAAATTGGTTTCATGGAAGTTCGTTCAAAACCAAATTGTTAAAATATAACGAAAAGAAAAATATTAGAAAGTAATTTTATTTAAAAGGTAATCTTTTAAAACAAATAAATTCGATGAGAAATGCTTTTGAAGGAAGAAACAAGTTCGCTATTTAACAACAGGATAATGGTACAAAACAATTTAAAGGAAGAATTTCATGCATTGGCACTCTTCATTTATGACTGTTTTTCTCATATGTCTTTTTAGGGAATGATGTACCATACATCTACTCATCTGAAGACTAGGTTAAGTATTTAAGAGGAATACGTACTAGCAGTGCGTAATCGCTAAACATGCAGTATAAGTACCGTTAAAACAGCTTTTAATTTTAAATGTTTGAAGTAAAACTTAATGTTTTATGAAAGACAAAACTTTGGGCGTTGTCACTGTAGTATTACTTTTTTTCAAAATGCTTACTTTTTGTTTTTTCATGTTTGAATTTGTACATTTTATTGCATATTTAACAGCACAATTTTAATAGAAATAAATACAAAATCAAAATTCTATTACAACCACGACAAAGTACCTTCTTATATCTTCCAATTTCAATCAAAACATTGCTGATAACTTGAAAATTTGAGTCAATTTTATAGGTACTTCGAGACCATTCGACGCATTAAAATGCTTACTTATAGTGCATGTATAAGCGTAAGCGCACTGCTATAATTCGTTCAGCGAATACACG
The DNA here is from genome assembly GCA_030710515.1 of Abscondita cerata. Taxonomy (NCBI): domain Eukaryota; kingdom Metazoa; phylum Arthropoda; class Insecta; order Coleoptera; family Lampyridae; genus Abscondita; species Abscondita cerata. Next base: position 194,627 of record JALBCR010003474.1, on the reverse strand, counting down.
GATCCCTATAAATTCGCACTAAATTTAAATAAAATTATTTTATTGGTTGAAATTTTAACCCTCTCATGCATTGAGTCCATTCCAGTGGACGGAATCATTAAACTGAAATATAAGCTGCATGGTTTGTAAAAATTGCCTAAAATACACAAAGAACATTGTAATGGACATTTATTGAAATAACTTGTATTGCCATCTAGTAATGAAATGCAAAACTATAGTTTAAAAAACTATTTACATTCTGCAATGTGTCAGTTAGCAGCTGTTTACTATGGACGACAACTTGTGTGGTACAATTAATGTAAAATGTTTTTATGTATGTTATAAAAAAAGGTAAGACATATATTAGTTAGAAATAGATATATTATGAAGGCATTCTGATAAAAAAAATTTGGAAATAAGTATCAGGTGATTCGTAATTTTACTTTTTCATCAGTCCACTATAGTGGACATCATGCAATTTACTAAGTTGTTGAAATTTGATATTTGTATTATAGAACGTCGTTTTCGAAGAAACAAATAGTGACAATGAGGCACCTTATGGTGAAGATGAGATTTTAGAGAATGAAGAGTATATAGGTATTGAAAATGATGGCATCAATTTTAATTTGCCCGAAGGTTCTGACTTGGATTCCGATTACGAGGACAGTTTTTCTGATTCTAAAGATTCTGAGTTAGACAGTGAAGATGCTCAGTTTGACAGTGAGGATGAAATACTCTTAGCACGATTGTTGAATAAAAAAAATCAATATAAGGTGAAAGGCAAGACCAAAAAAACAAGACAGATTAGAAGTGGTGTAATAATGACAATATGTATGGACCAGGTACACTTCCACCTTTCTTGGGAACTGAAAATGTAAACATTCAAGGAGATAACTCAGTAGATTATTTTTTATCATTGCTGACTGAAGATATTATAGATGAGATTGTGTTTCAATCAAACTTGTATGCAGGCCAGAAAGATAAACTAAACTTCACTCTTACAAATCAAGAATTTTTTATTTTCATTGGTATAAGTCTAGTGATGTCCTAGATAAGATATCCTAGAGTACCTTCTATTGGTCAAATGATGAAGGGTTTAGAATGCAAACTCAATGTCCGTGAACAGATACGAATCTATCCTACGATTCCTTCATTTTGTGAATAATAATTCTTTGGCACAAGATAATACGGACAAATTGAAGAAACTACGACATATTTTAGACAAACTGCAAGCTAATTTTGTAGCTGCTGCAGACTGTGAGGAATATCAGTCAATCGATGAGCAGATTATACCTCTAAAGGACAAGCTAGGAATAAAACAATATCTTCCTAAGAAACCGAAGAAATGGGGCGTTAAAGTATAGGTAAAAGCGGGTGTTAGTGGCTACATGTACCGCTTTGAAATTTACCAAGGAGCTGCAGGAGAGCAAGATGAGATAAGTAGTTGGGCGCCTGTGCAGATGTAGTTCTTCGTCTTAGTGACAATTTATCAAATAAAACCATAAATTGTTTTTTGACAATTTGTTTTGTTCAATTCCACTAATAAAAGAATTGAAAAAACGTGAAATATGGGCAACAGGAACCCTTAGAACGAATCGTTTGGAAAATGCCAATTCAGTTTTGAAGTCTGATAAAGATATGAAACGTGAAGGAAGGGGAACCGCATCTGTTGCAAGTACAGAATTTGGCAATATAACAATAACCAAGTGGACGAATAATAAATCTATACATATAGCTTCAAGTTGTGCAGGACTAGATCCCCAAAATATGACAAAACGTTGGTGCAAGTCTTCTAAAACAACACTTGAAGTAAACCGACCATTTGCCGTACAGTTTTATAATACAAATATGGAAGAAGTAGATCTTTTAGATCAAATTCTAGCACTGTATTCTATCAGAAGACGAAATAAACGCTGGTACATCAAAGTGTTTATGCATTTTTTGGATGTAGCTGTAGTCAATGCATGGATTTTATTTTTAAAAAATGGTAATAATAACATGGATCTTTTAGAATTTAAGGCTAGTGTTGGAAGAGCACTGATAAATATAGGAATACATAAGCAAAACAAGAGAGGCAGACCACGTTCCGCAACACCACCAAGCATATTGAAAAAGAAGAAACCCAATCACCATGCACCACCTGAAGTAAGGCAAGACCGCATGGGACACTGGCCTAAGCTAACTGATATAAAAATGCCAGAAGGTGCCATTCAAACGCGTGCAAGCGAAAAACAAAGTATATATGCAAGAAATGTAATGAACCGGTTTGTCCAGACTGCTTTGAATATTTTCATATAGAGACCACTTGAACCAAAATATGCATAGTGTCCATTGCAGTGGACAGGATAATTTTTTTGAGTTACAAGGTTTAAATTTTTTAATTTTTAGTATAACTGTCTTTTTTGTCATTATCCTGTATTTCTACAAATAAAAAAATTTTTTTTACTAAATTTCTAATTTTTTTTAAAATTATGCACAAAAGGGTTAAATTCAGTATTACACCCAACTGACATGTATTCCGAGTTGCTTGAAATTTTGGTTTTCACAATGGTTTTTTTTTATTATCTCATCGGTAGTTTGCTTTCGCTTCTATTCAATGTACAAAACAGTATTTAGCAATTCTTTATAACGTATAAATTAATTATTTTTGAATTTTCGCGCTTATATAAATTTACATAGTGTAAAGTAGTCTCTTCATTTATTAGTTTAAATTATCACAAACTAATGAGGGGGTGGCTTAACTCCATGTGTTCGCTGAACATATTATAGTACGTATTCCTCTTAAGATAAAAAAATATTGATGAACGACAACTATAAGACTTCTGACCAGGTGTCTGTCAGTAAGTAATGACATAGTGATACTTTCTATGCTATTAGATGCTTTACAAATGACAATCCTACCTTTATAGGTTAACTGGGTAAATATATCGATTAACAGTAGGTAAAAAGCAGTATCTGCACTTCAATCAATTTCGAGAAAAACGCAGTAATGAATTGTTTCCTTGGAAACAGAAAATAATGAATTTCTAAATATAGTCATAAATTCTATGATATTGGTAAAGATGTGAGCATAAGAAAAGCAGTAAAGTAATTTGTATGGAAAAAAAATTCACAATCATTTTAGAAGTAACGGTTAGATTAGACGATAGTGTTACAATAATAACTTAACTTTGCTCAAAATTAAATTTAATATCTTGATTTTACGTGCGCTGTGTTCGATGTGGTAGATGTTAACGCCGTTGTAAATATTTTCGAGCAAAATACTTCTAATTTTACCAATAATCACTATTAACATCATTGTGAACATTATGTCATCCCAAAATGACGTTCTACAAAATATAAAAATTAATATTTTTTCGTAATGAATTCAGGTTAATTACCTATAAGAATTAATAGAAACAAAATTAACACAAAACAAAAAATCAATTACTTTGATTTGGCTCAACCACATGGTACAAATTTTGGGAAAAATTCATTAAACCAAAATGGTACTGACAGAAAGATATTTTTCTAAGTTCTTTCAGGCATATTTGTTCAAATAAACCTTGTTTCTAGTTTAGTTTATAACACAAGTTTTTGTGAACCATTTTTTTCTGTAACCGAGGTACGTTAATCACAAAGACATTTATTTAACATAACACCATATATAATTATACATGGTGTCCCACAACGATTAAGACAAGTAATATATCAGAATTGGGCAGTAGTAGATAATTATAATTTTGGGGTGTAAATTAGAACAAATGTTGCATATTTTCTTGTTATTGTGTTACCCAATGAGGTATTTTTCAAATCTTCTAAATCTGTAGCCGAAAATTACAGGGGATTCAATTTGAATTTTTTAACTTCCAATCCTTTAAGTACCTGTAGCTCTTGAATTAATCACTTTAGACCCCAAGTGTGCTAGTTAGTTGGAATTGTTTTATCGGGAGGAACACAGAAAGGCTCAAATATACAGGTTGTACCATTAATAATTTTGAATGCGACGTCACGTGACCAAAACAAATACCTCATTGGGTAACACAATAACAAGAAAAGATGCAACATTTGTTCTAATTTACACCCCAAAATTATAATTATCTACTACTGCCCAATTCTGATATATTACTTGTCTTAATCGTCGTGGGACACCCTGTATAAAAAACTATAAAAGAAAAATTCTTGTAAATAACATTTTCTACAAAGTTTGCTTATATATTTTTTAATGAAATGTATCGATTAGATACATAGTTCTATGACAAATAACTTTTTTAAAAATAATTTTATTTTTACTCGTATAAAAATATTACCAGATTGAGAACAGAACAGTTTTACGTACGATTTTGATAAAACTTAATCTTTTAGTGCCTATTAAGAGTGATTTTCGAAGTTCGTTTTACAAGTTTTTTTAACTTTGCAGATGCAGCAGAAGTTTGATTAAGTTTTACTTTTACTTAAAATATTTTCAGTCTTTCTATTACATAATGTGCGGCTAAAATATGTACCAGTTCTATTTTTTTAAATTTGAAATGTTGAGGTTAAATAACCTAAATGTTATGTTAACTTATCTCTGGTCATTTTGCAGAAAAAGGATGATGAATTTCAAATCACTCAAGAATATAAAACTTGAAATATTATAGCAAAATAACTAAACTAAACCTTGTATATGTCTCAGATAAATAATCATTTTAGTCAAATAGTATTTGGCCAGGCAAAGAACTTTTGACCAGTGACCAACCTGCTAGGCAAATTTATGTTGTTCAATAAATTTGAAGTTGTTGAGACACGCATCGAAAAATACTATATAAAATAGTAAAAATTAATACAATTGTGTTTTAACCACTACTGTAATAGAAAAAATAAAAATATAAAAAGGTTTAGGTAAATTTTCCTTCAAAAATGTTTAATTATGATTGAATGTAGTCTTATAGGACTTCTATGTGAAGGTAGAGTGAATAAACAACTCAATAAACTGTGTTTGTTGATGTTTCGATCCTCATTGATAAAGCTTTCAAGGCGAAACGTCGGTAATTACAGCTTACTGAGTTGTTTGTCCACCCTACCTCCACAAAGAAAAGGTCATGTAAGACTACATTCAACTCCACAAATAAAAAAAATAAGTAATATATAGCACTGGAAAAATTTATTTTAAATTAAAAAAATTTAGAAACGAAAATTGATTAATAAAAATTTTATAGTAAGTGTTAATTCAAATCAATCATTGATAACGTAATAAAAATAAGATACGAATTTCTGGTACCAATTTAATTTCAATTAAGAAAACAGAATTATTTTGATTTTTGTAGACAAAGCCTTTTCATTTAATTAAATTAAGTAGGTAGTGAATAGAATTTGTTTGTTAGTTGTAAGCGTTAAAATAAAATTATCGGCAGTCTAAATAAAAGAACTGTTTATGTGAAAGTCCGGTTGAATTGGACAAAATATCACGTATTCGATATAATATTACCGACAATCAGGCACCGCGAAGTAAGATATCAGCTATACCTAGAAAATAACCTCAGTGATTTTGCGTGTGAACATTTTTGAAGGACAAAATGATAACAAGAAGACACAGAGAAGAATTGTGATTGAGACAGGACATTTCGATGTTAAGAGGTCGAACCATGAAGACGCTAAAGTAAAAAACTCGAGACTCGATGTTAAGATGTTGAATTGTTAAGATGTAAGAATAAAAAGCGTGAGGATTCGAAGTTAAATGTTGAATTGTTAAGACGTTAGGAGAAATAAAGTGAACAAATAATAATTAAAATCGTCCGAGTGAAATTATAAACCCATTAATTAATTCATTTCCAAATGAACGTGACTTAAAAATAAATCTCTGAAAAGTGTAAACAAAATTTGATTGTGAATAAACAATTAAAGAATTGATAAGAAAAATGGATGGAAAGAATGGAAAAAATGGGGTCAATATCAAGGGAAGAAAGCAATTCATGCGTCCGATGGAGGAAGCAATGCGCGGAAATAAGTAAAATTTCGTCAAATGTTACAGGTTAGTCTTATAAAATTTTGTAAATAAATTAATGTTTGCGTTAAATATAAATAAAATGATTCTGTAGATTAGGGATACTTGCAAGTAAAAATAGGGTTTATATAAAATATTTTATGTTATGTGTTTAGTATTTAAAGATATGCTATGGATGAAATAAATTGTTGTTACACTAATTTAATATTTCAATTAAAAACGTACCCAAACCTGAGATTAAGAGAGAGTTAAAAGTTTGAAGGTAAAGGACCACGCAATAATCTTACGGAAATTGGGTGTAGGTGGATTTTTCTAAATTTTTGATATGATGTAGTGCGTGTTATTCTTAACAAAAGTTAACATTGCGCCAACCCCCTAAAATGAACAGTTTTGCTGCTACAGGACGTTGAAATCACCCCTGGCTCAAAAGAAAACGTTGATTTTTTAAAGGCGGGAACAATACTTTTAAATGTTTTATTGTGGATTATGTTGCATAATATTAAGCTGTTTCATAAAATAAATTCCAAACTCACTCCCTTCCATCCCAACCCCTATTGTTAAATACAAATATATATATATATATATATATATATATATATATATATATATATATATATATATATTAGCAACTTTGCCGACAGGTATGTAAAGCAGTTACATAGTCGATTCTTCAATAATTATAGCCAACATAACAGTTGGGAAGTATAAAAATTTCCAATCGCCTGCAGTAAAGTACGCAAGAGGTTGTACAATAGCAAACAAACACTGAGAATCACCCGACAGCTGTTTCGTCCTTTTGGGACTCATCGGGAGTGAGAGAACTCGAGTGTAAGTTCACTATTGTACAAACGCGCGCTGTCGACTATATGCCCTACTGGAGGGATCACAATATTTAAACGATAAGTTTTTCGACATCTAGTGTCGACTCGTGAAAGCGTTCACGTACGTAAATGTAAGCAACTTTGTCGGCAAAGTTGCTTATATATATATATAGTACTTTTAAATGCGATGTAAAATGTTTCTAACAGTTTGAATGAAAAAAAATGCATGCAATGATCATACCCCAACCCCTATTTCGGGGGTAACTATGTAGTTATGGATGCTGCTAATAGACCTGCACAAATTAATCCAAATCTGGAACAACATATTGTTCTTATTGAAAACTTTTTTTTGGTGCTTTATATATATTTTTTTTTTGTATTTAACAATAGGGGTTTGAATAAAAGGGGTGAGTTTGAAATTTATTTTATAAAACAGCTTAATATTATGCAACATAATCCACAATAAAACATTTAAAAGTTTTGTTCCCGCCTTTAAAAATAAACGTTTTCTTTTGAGCCAGGGGTGATTTCAACGCCCTGTAGCAGCAAAACTGTTCATTTTAGGGGGTTGGCGCAATGTTAACTTTTGTTAAGAATAACACGCATTACATCATATCAAAAATTTAGAAAAATCCACCTAGACCCAATTTCCGTAAGATTATTGCGGGGTCCTTTATAAGATTTATAAAAAAAAATTTTAGAGTCTCATGCTAAATAAAAAAGCACATTAACAATCCATCGGAATATGTTACCAAAAAAATTATTTTTTTTATCTGTACACGTTAGTGATTGGCAACAGCGGCTATTGCACAATTTATTACTTTTAAAACAGGCACATTGTTTTATGCTGACATTAACATTTTTTATATCATTGTCCAGAGAATTGAGATATTCGTGAACATACTTCACGCAATGACACAAATTTATCTTTGGAAGCATCTTCGGTTAAAAAATTCATGCACAAAACTGCCATTCATTTCGAGTAAACCAATTCGTAAGAATGCCTATTTTAGTATTAATCGAATAGACCTTATTTTTTATCAAGTACCTTCTACATTTTTTCATCAAGAGAGCCTTTATCATATCTCGGAACTGCCAGCACATATTTTTTCTAGTATGTCTATGCTATGATACCATTCTTTTGCTTACAGGAACTACAAACATACAGGGTCTCTCTCCGGGAACCGCCATTAGCCGTATACGGAAAAGTATACATGGAAATAATTTTTGGAGAATAACTAAAAACCAATACACCAACTAAAATATTTTCATTCTTCTGCCACTTCCGGTTGTACCAAAAGTCGATATCATCTTCGTTATTTTAAATAGAGCACCCTATATATTATTACATTTTCGGATTCTACGTCAAATTTTAAGATCACTTTGTATAACATTCCTTGTAGCTAGGAGTTATAGATTTCGAGATATCCATTTTTTTTAGTAAAATTTTCACGTAAGCAAAGTTCACGGAAATATCTGTAACTTTTTACGAGAGATATAGCAAACAAAGATATATCCATAGTTAAAAAAAATGTAATACTAAGTGTTTTATATTTGCTGTTACATTTTGACATCTTCAAAGAGCCCTGTATTTTTTTACTCTGTCGGGTGCAGGTTGAAATTCTTTTTCAAATCATATAAGCTTTGTTGGGATTAGGGCTACTACTTTTGGAGTTTTACAATATCCCTACTCAGTTTTGAGTAATTTAGAGAATAGTTATTTACGAACCAAGTTCGGGAAGAACTTTTTCTTATATGAGCGCATTTAAAGCATCGAGCGATCGAAGTGAGCGAGTGCTTTAATAGCGGGAACGCTAGAATAATCTTCCCGCAAGAGGTTTGTACAATATTTTTTGTATTGAGCAAATATTCCGTTAATAAATATTAGCAACTATTTTACATTAATGTCAAATTATAATATAGTTAGCAGAGTGCTATGAGTTGACGTTTTTAGTTGTAGTAATTTACATAACGGATAGATGCACTATAACTTTTTAATAACTTTGTGTAGATTTTTTAAGGTTAATTCTTGTTTTCATTAACAAAAATCATTGGGAAAATGATTTTTAGCAACTAAACATGATATTTGGATTACGATGTTATTATTTCAATATCTGTGGATGCCAGTGTTTTTGTAATTTTCCCCGAACTGATGCGGGAAAAATAGTTTCCTGATTGGCTACACACTTATATCAAATGTCATTTATAATAATATAATAATAATATAATAATTGCCTTTATTCTTCAAAATATACAGAACAGAAGAGAACAATAATTCGAGAAAAAAATAAACAATATTGAAGAACCTCAAGGTGTTAATTCAATTCCTGTCCAGGGCAGGTCTTGTTCTTCCATTAAAACCTTATACAAATAATACATGTATATATACGAGGCGTGTTTTTAAAGTAAGTTCCGTTTTCAATTTTCGCCGCCGCAGCGCTGCGGTCTCGGTTTAGCGCATGCTCATCGTGTAGCTACATCTGTTGGGAAGCCACGGACGCCATTACGGAATCTTCCGTTCAAGTCTACATCTGTTTGCGTGATTGTAAAATGCCGCCGACTGTGAAGTGCGTGCTGTAATACGTTTTCTCAGCCCTAAAGGCTTTAAATTAGCTGACATTAATCGTCAATTCAATGATGTTTATGGTAAAAGCATTATGAGTGATGGAATGGTGCGGAAAGGGTTAGGGCATTTAAAGATGGCCGCACAAACATTCATGATGAAAACAGACGATTCACGATTTCGTCCTTATCTGAACAGTTTCGTGCTGTCTCAAGAAGTGTTCTTTATAAAATTGTGTCCGAACGCAGGCGGCGTCCTTCTTTGACGATGGAATACAAAAGCTGATCCCACAATACGATAAGTGCCTTAATATTAGTGGAAATTATGTAGAAAAGTAGAGTAAAGTATAATCTTTCAAATAAAAATATTTACTTGTTATATTTTATTGCAAAACGGTACTTACTTTAAAAACTCGCCTCGTATAACTACATAATTGGCCTAGACTACGTGATACTAATTTAAATTAACTTAAACTAAATTCTGTGGTGTACAAAAGAAATGAAAATAAAATTTTCAAATTATTATATCATCTAACTCTAATGTAGAATTAAAAATAAAATTAAAATTAAACTCTTACTTATTTACAAAACTGTTTATGACAAAAATTGCTTCATCTTATATTTAAACTGGGCAACAGAAAGTTCTTTGAAATGCTGCGGCAAATCATTGTAAACTTTGGCTACCTGATAACTGAAATAAGGTCGTCTTGTGAAGTGGATGCGTAATTAAATACTTATGACGTAAGTTCAAATGGTGCACATCAGTTCTAAAAGTGATCTTGTTGTAGAGATATGGAGGGCTCTTAGTGAAAATTATCCTATGATAAAATACGGAAGCATTTAACAGACGTCTATTATGCATATTAAGGCATTGAATATCCTCTAACTTATAAGAAATTTTCTCATATTTTTTAATTCCAAGACAGGAATGTTGTACTCTTTGTATTCTTTGTGAGGTATCATTAGTAATAGCTGGGCCATAGATGTTCGAACAGTATGTGAAGTTTGATAGAACTAGGTTTTCACATAGCATAGTCTTAATAGAAGTTGTTAGAGATTGTCTATGGGGGTTAATATTTTATTTGAATGTATGATATTGTAATATAATTATTTATTTGAGTAGTATAACGAAAAGTATTATCTATGATCAAACCTAATATATGTGCTTCTAGAACAATAGGAATGATTTTTGTTATTCAACGTAAAAGTAGAAGACGATCGTAGTTCGGTAAGATCATGTTTATTTCCCAATAAAATAACATTTGATTTGGAAGCATTAATTACTAGGTTATGTACATTAGCCGTATTAAATATATTTTCAAGGTCTTGATTTATTTTCTGAATGTAGATATGCTTATCTATAAGATCGAATGAATGGTAAAGCTGGATATCGTCCGCATACATGTGTATCTGACAAGTAGTTAGTTGTTTGTGAAAATTCGAAGTATAAATGGTCAATAGTTGCGGCCCAAGGATTGAACCTTGCGGAACACCTTTAGTAATAGGTTTAAAGATTGAGACCGAGCCACATAGTTGTACTCTTTAAAACCTATCTTCCAATAACTGTTGATAAGAGCTACTGCCGATGTTCCAAAGCCAATGTACTTTAAGACCGAAAGAAGTATAGACTGATTGATAGTATCGAAAGCTTTGCTGAAATCTAGGGAAACAAATACGGAAACCTTATTACTGTCACGAGCTCTTAATAAATCATCAGTTATACGAGGATGTATTGATTTCTAGTTAGCCTAGACCAGTTCCTTACATAAAGAAAATATTGCGTTACCATAGCAACGAACAATAACTTATTAGTCAGTGTAAAGTTTGACGTCAAAAAAGTAAACCAGAGTCACGCAATAAATTAAATGAAAAAGATGTCCACCGAAATTGTGAAAATCGAAAAATTGGAGTATCGAGCCATCATCAAGTACCTGTATTTAAAAGGGTTAAGAGGTAAGCAGATTTACGAAGATATGCTTAATACCCTTGGTGATCAATGTCCTTCGTATGCGACCGTCAAAAATTGGAATGCAAGCTTCAAAAGAGGTAAATTTTCCATTGAAGATGATGACCGATCGGGAAGGCCAGTTTCTGTGTCAGTCCCCGAAAATATCGATGCAGTTCATGACATGATTTTATCAGACCGTCGAATTGGGCTAAAACGGATATCTGAAGCACTGAATATTTCATACGAACGCGTTCATCATATGGTTCACGTCAATTTGGACATGAGAAAAATTGCTGCAAAATGGATCCCCAAATGTTTGAATGTTGACCAAAAGCGTGCAAGGGTAGAAGCATCGCGTTCGATCTGTGCTCGATTTGAAAACGATGTAGACTTCTTAAACCGAATTGTTACTATGGATGAGACTTGGGTACATTTCTACGATCCAGAAACAAAGCAACAATCGATGGAATGGCGACACTCTGGTTCTCCAAGACCTAAGAAGTTTCGTGTCCAAAATCTGCTGGAAAAGTTCTTGCTTCAGTTTTTGGGATTGCCATGGAGTAATCATGATTGATTTTTGGATAAGGGTAGAACAATAACTGGAGATTACTATTCGACATTACTGACCACTCTACGGGAAAATATTAAAGAGAAAAGACGCGGAAAGCTATCCAAAGGTGTTTTGTTTTTGCAGGACAACGCCCCTGCACACAAATCTCATGTTGCCATGCAAAAAATTCGTGATTTAGGGTTTGAATTACTAGAACACCCCCCTTATTCACCCGATTTGGCTCCGTCCGACTATCACCTTTTTCCTCAACTGAAAAAAAGTTTAAAAGGTCGTACATTTTCTTCCAACAAGGAGGTAATAGAATGACACAAGAGTTTTGAATTCTGGTACTTTTTAAGTGCTTTTTTCTTTAATTTAATTATTTGTTTAATATTGTCAGTAAACCAGGGTATCTTTTTATGAGTGATTTTGATTTCTCTAAAGGGAGCACATATATTAAGTGTTTCAATAATTTTATTACTAAGAAACTCAACTTTTAGGTTAATATCCTTCAGGGCAAATATATTTTGCCACGGTACCAATGATAAATAACTGGAATACATTTACATCAAAATTTTTAAAATTTCTAACAGTTTTATATATTATAGTCTGCATACTATTGGCGCGGAGTAATAAATCATAATTGCTTGAAATAATTGTTTATTTTCTTGTGAAAGCGGTACTTCTACGGTTAAGTAAAAACCAATAAATTCTACCCAAAATACGATCATTGTGCCGCTCTTGCAGCATATCGACCCATCTAGGGTCTGAGAACAATAGCTTAATCTGTGTAAACACGTTGCCATCAGCCCAGGTACTGACGAAACGAGAATCATAGCCGTAGATGTGGGTATTATACCAAGATACAAAAATAATGGTATATAATACGTAAGAAGTAAAATTTGTAATGTGATCTACTATACAAATAAAATAAATAACATATAACCACATAATAATTAATATCAAGGTAGATTTTACTATTATAATATATTTACCTACTAAAAATATGATTTTCCAAACGTATCAGGTACCTACGCCACTGCAATACGGGAGATTCGATCATTCTGACAGGTTTATTACTCCGCGCCAATAATATACAGTAGTATAAGTAAATTAAGTTCACAAAATATTGGCTCATGATCTGAAAAGGTAATATCGTGTATTCCGCAGCTGTTTATTAATGATTTATCAGAAATTAAAATTATGTCTAATAAAGATTTTGAATATTGGTGATATCGTGTACGTGTATCAATGACTTGGCAGAAATTGATGGAATCAATCATAGATCTAAAATAGTTGCTTTCATTATTGTTCGTCAGTAAATTAATATTGATATCCCCGAAACATATTAATGTGCAAGAAGCCTCCAATTCATCGCAAAAAAATTTATAATTTAAAGTTGGAGGTTTGTAAATAACTCCCAATGCCACAAAAAGATTGTTCATTTTCACAGACACCCATACCTGTTCAACAACATTACTGGTTTTTATCAAAGTGCAATTATAAATGTTTTTCAAATATAGTGCAACTCCATCACCTATTTGATTTTTTCTGTAACATCTTACAATCCCGTAGCCATCAATCGCGATTTCTTTATCATCTATAGTATCAGATAGCCAACTTTCAGTTATTGCAAAACAGTCAATTGCACAGTTATGCAAAAAGTCTTTAACTAAATTACATTTAGGTAATAAAGGTCTTAGATTAGCATGAGCCAATTTAAATAATTTTCTCGACATGTAATTAAGAAATAGCAAGATTAAAGTAAGAGCTTAATTATATTAGTTTATTTAAAGGAAAAGTAAACTATAGTAACATTAAAATTTATAACAATGAAATAAATGCAATATACTATTATTGATAAATAGACTAACCAAGTGTTCAAGTTAGATAAAATACACTTAAGTAAAATGTGTGTCTTGCGAAATCTCGTGTAAACATTGACACGTATGAATAGTATAAACTAAGAAAAATGCTTTATCGGCAACGTGTGTTACAAGCATTAAAGCTATCGCTTAGATAGCGCTTTGCACTTTAACACACATGCCGTTACAGTTAACTGCTGGCATTTTTGTTAGTTTATAAAATACACTATTTATACGTATACCTCCAGGTAAAATTTGAAAGGTAAGCTTATTTAGGTTTTTGTAAAAGCGAGATTCTAACAATTCAATTTAATAAACGACAATAAATTAGTTCAAGTCTTCTTTGCATTTTATATGTTTAATAATATTATTAGTTTTCACTAAAATTTTACCTTCAGTGGTCCATACATTGCTCCCAAACTTTTTTACTGTTTCTATAAACAACTGGTACCTGATTCTAGTTAAATCTTCTTTGATCACTATCTTCGATCCTTTTACTTTTCGCTTATTTTGGTAAACCATTTTTTTTATATTCCTACTGACAAATTTCACAATTATAGGTTTTACGTTGTTTTCAGTAGCAAACAAACGGTGACTAATATCTATACAATTAGATGGCAGGTGTAATCCAAGTTTTTGTTTACACATCTCCAGCACAATACGATCTGTATCTTCCTTTTCTGATGTTTGAGGGATGCCAAAAATTCTTAAACTATTTCTTCGAGAATACATCTCCATTTCATCTTTGTATTGCATAAACTCTTTTTTGGTAGCTGCCAGTTCAATTTCCAATGAGTCAACGGTTTGTTTATACACTTGCATTTTTTTTTAAATTCCTCAAATAGTTGTTCTTTCATTTTACACACAAAATTATTAATTAGGACATCAGAACTTAAGACTTTATCCAGTATGTCTTTGTTTTGGTTTCCTCGTCGATCACAGATTGGGTTACACGTTCGTTAAGCATTTTAAAACAAACTATTGCTTGAATATAAGTATATCAAAGGAACCTTCACTTAAGGCACGTCTACTCGGCTCTAGTACACCATTAAAATACTTTTCTATCACATTATATACATTTCCTTGTAGTCAATCGTCTAAGTAAGTTTAACGTGGTACATTGATTATCTTTCACGAGAACTTTTTCTTATAGTTTATCGTGATTAATGAAAAGATATTACAGTGTGGCTACTATACTACGATCGTGTTATTTTTAGGAGAATCTGGGTCATTAAATAACAAATTAGCAATTTCAGGATCTTTTTCGTCATTATTATTTATTATAGATTAACATTTTCTTTACATTTTCCGAATTAACAAATCATAGTTATTAATGAGTTTATGAGTATTTCCACGAAAAAAAAGAGGAATAATTTTCACAAAAAACAATTAAATACAAGATCCTAAAATACTCAAAATTGCAAAACCATTAGTTTAAACTGTGGTTTGACTTTTGTTTGACATTTCATTAGATCCTGTTCAAACAAAAGAAACATTTTAAATCATGACAGTAGAGAACTGAGAACAATTTGTTTGCAATTAAATGAACAAAATTAACGATAAACGACGAACAACACACAACTACAACCAGGGAATGATGAAATAAAATAAATTAATTCACTGTCAATTTAAGCCACAAATTTGAATTTTTACAATTATCAACACTCAACTGATGAGATAATTATTTATAAAAGTACCAGTAGTTTCTACAAGGATATTAAGTAATGCTAAAATTATATAAAAGGTCAAATCGGGTACAGAATTCCCATTAAACCAATCTTGAACATTTCTACAATTAATTTCTCTTACGAAATAATAGACAACAGCAAAAGAGAGATTTATGTAACCTACAAAATTTTTATTACCGAAGCGGTGATAATGACAATTGCTGTTTTATATTTTTGTCAGAATCAGTGTACAAGAAAGAAAACTATTTGTCATTACAGTGTTATTAAAAGAACAGTATAAAATAATAAATGTATTGATTTACCCTGGAGTTTCAGTATAAGTTTATTAAATGCTTCACTTTAAGCCTGTCAAACTCATTTATTATAGTCGAAGAACTTTTCGATATTCCAAATAACCTAGTTTATTGTTATTTATTATTGTCATTAGTAGTTTTATTTGAAGTTTTTATCAAAAAGTATCATGGAAC
This sequence comes from Abscondita cerata, assembly GCA_030710515.1. Classification (NCBI taxonomy): domain Eukaryota; kingdom Metazoa; phylum Arthropoda; class Insecta; order Coleoptera; family Lampyridae; genus Abscondita; species Abscondita cerata. The sequence continues at coordinate 178,785 of JALBCR010003474.1, read as the reverse complement.
AAATTTATTCATTTTTCATGTTAAATGAAGGCTATTGAGTTAACTCATTAATAATACTCTATCATTTTTACTGATAAAAACTGGATATTATAGATTTGTTGAAATTTAAACTGTGTTAGAGTGTCAATGAAGCAACAAACATTTTCTTAAGCGCAATTTACACGGGATAGTAACTTGCGATAGCATTATCGAGAGTAACTTGCTCAAGGGTTTACATATAAGCAAATTTTAGAAGCAAGTTCTTTCAGCAAATGCTCTATAGATTTTCTTGCTACATATTTCCAGCATACGCGTATACACGGTATAGTAATTAATAAATAAATGTAGCAAAACCACCAACAACAACGGTACCAATTAAGTAGTTGCGCCACCAACGATTGTACTTGGCTATACATGGTTTATAGTTCCTACTGCAAAGTAAAAAACAAAGGAGAGTAAAATGTCACGCCGTCGAAAGAGGATTGCCGCAGCCGTTGTAATAATGGCATTATCGCAAAAAAAAGAAAAGGCTAGAAAAAGAATGTGGGTGAAAGAATGGGTAGCCAGGAGGCCTACTCTTGGTGCTTATCAAAATTTAATATCTGAATTGAGATGTGAGGATACAAATAAGTTAAAAAAAATTTTACGAATGACGGAAATTGATTTCAACTTTTTGTTAGAAAAAGTGTCTAACAAAATATTAAAGATGGATACAAAATGCGTGAATCGATCAAACCAAGACAAAGATTGGCGTTAAGATTTTTAGTTACAGGTAAGTAAATATATTAATAAAGTATACAGCCTTTATTGTCATATACAAATGCAATGTCAAACTCAAAAACAACAAATAGATATTACTATTTTTCTGCAAAAAACTAAAAAATAATCTCTTTACATACTAATAACAATATTAAACATTTCCTTTGTTACAGATGACACATATCATTCTCTTATATATTTGTTTCGAATCCCTGTATGCACGATCTCAAAGATAATTCCTGAATGCTGTGCGGTTCTGAACGCGGTTCTAAAAAAGGATTATTTGAAGGTGAGTCTACATGTAAATGCATTTTATTTACCTGTGTGTGTAATACTGGGAAGTGGAAGAATTTGCATTATTATTTAAGCATGATGATGTTTGTTGATGGAACTATATGGGTTGACTTGTAGCTGGTGTCGAATATACTGACGAATACTTACTAGATGCATTAGAGACTTCCGAATACACTGGTGTTTTCGAATGTGTGGAAAAAGCTGAAGTTCTGTCATCATTATGATCGATTTCTGATATATCTAATATAGCCTTTTGTATTATGCGTTTGAGCTTCTTTCTATTTTGATCATGTTGTAAAGAGCGGATTTCAGAGGTAACATAATTTCCAAATACCGAAAACTCATCATAAGGTTTATTCAACTCAGCCAAAGCTTTATGCATAGCATCAGCATCATCAATGCCATTACGTTTTTTTTTATATTGCTTCAAAGGAAAGGAACACTAAACTGCAGCGTCTATTTAACAAACAGAAAACATCAAAAACTGCACCAAACAACTTTACTCGGACACGTGTTTAATAGCTAAGCTATCATCATCAGCGATACCGATTGGTGCAGTTTTTGGTGTTTTTGTTTTATATTGCCAATGAGGGATAGGCCTTCCTCAACACACTTGCCAGTATCTGCACCATTTCAATACTTTCACGTACATCCCATAATAAAAAGTAACAAAACTTTTTTATTTTTTAGGTACCAACTACAGAAGAAGAATGGAGGGCGCACGCAAATGATTTTGAGGAAATATGGAGGAGAATTAGATGGAAAACATATAGTTATTCAATTACCTCCTGGCAGTGGAAGTTATTACTATAATTATAAAGGAACGCATAGTATTGTCCTCATGGCACTTGCTGACGCAAGCTGTAAAATTACTTATGCCAATGGAAGAGTGTCTGATGGAGGAATTTTTAATGAGTGTAGCCTGTCAACAGCTCTACAAGAAAATTTATTAAATCAGCCTCCTCCAGAACCATTACCCGGACGTACTAATAGAAATAAGCCAGTACCATATGCAGTCGTTGCCGACGATGCGTTTGCGTTAAAACCATATTTGATGAAACCGTTTCCATTTAGAAATCAACCCGGTATTAATCGTGTTTTTAACTATCGTCTATCAAGGGCAAGACGAATAGTCGAAAATGTATTTGGAATCATTACTACTAAATTTAGAATTTTAAGAAAACCTATTCCACTTGGGCCGGAAAAAGTAAAAACAATTGTAACAACAATATGTGTACTCCATAATTTTCTCATGTCTCGAAAAACATCGGCTAATATCTATGCTCCAATTGGCACTTTCGATGCTGAAAATGAACAAGGAAATTGGCGTCAGGAGCAAATCTGTTGCCACTACAAAACCCAAATGCTCATAATTACTCAATGACAGCTAAAGAAATTCTAGAAGAATTTCGTTATTATTTTGTTTCTCCCGAAGGAGAAGTTTCTTGGCAGTATAAACATATTGAGATAATGACAATTATTGTTTTTTGTGCTAAAAAACGTTTTACTTACCTTCGTTAAGTTGTCCTCTGCTTCATGTATCGAATTTTGATCGCAAAGAAATTTCAATGATTCAAAATATTCCAAGAACTTTTATAGATTTCATCAGTACTTTGACCACTTGTTCTTTTTAATTTTTTCCATTCCTGGTTGGTTTGAGTTCGCAGATTGTGAAGGTTTCTTTGAATTTCAGTCTCATTGGAATTAAATTTATCAGCTAAGACTTTGAATGCTTGGCACTTTTTTAATCTATCCCTGTATATCTTTGATTGCCATAGTTCTGGCAATTCCTCAAAGCCGCTAATTACGGCACAAGTTTTTCTTTTGACCACACGCGTTTATTATTTATTTTATTCTCCATTGATTTATTAATAATATTTAAAATTTGAAGACTTGTTTTATTTTATTATCTATTATTTAAAGTACAAGGGCCGCCCTCGTGATTACTTGCCGCAAAAACTTTCAATGGATTGGAAATAAAATATCTACTTCCTAAAGTGCTCTAGAACTTGTTTAGACCTGCAAGAAATTTTTGCTACAACCGCTTGCGGCCAGTTATAGAACTTTCCTAGAGAGCACTCTCAGACAGCGTTTACATCGCCAAGCTATTTGAAAGTACTCTTAGATATACGACTTGTGATAGTTTTACTTGCCCGTCAAAACTACGCTTTAGGATTCATAATATAATTAATCTAAACAAGTATTTATTCAAATAACATCCTACAGATTTTTAGATTGGCCTTTTCTGGACAAGATGATAAATCAAGAACTTTCAGTAAATTTTTTGGTTGTATTTAAGTAGTCCTTCTTTAAGGAGTTTGGTTAAAATAAAACAAAAGCAACTTATTGTGTTTTTCGACTGTTTGCGATGTTTTGGAAATCTTTATTATAATGTGTTTCCTTCATCGGGCTTTTGTCAGTTAAACAATAAGAGTCACTAAAATTAATTATGAACAATGAGCACATAGTTCGATGTCAATTAATTAAAATTGTAAACGTATAAAAACATATATAACGGTTTCTATCGTTACACGTGGGCAGTTGTTGTCCAAACACAATAAGTGTGATAATTTTGTTCTAACAGATACATTGCACCTAAAGGTGTGTTCAATTGGAAATCCAAAAGTTTAAAAATTTAAAAATGTCAGTAATGATACCTCTTAACAAAATTTAGTACATTATCATAGTTCATGTTTAATGCCAAAAAAATGTATAACTTGGAAAATCTACAGCACTTGGAAGAAATTCTTGCAATGCTCAATGATAAGGAAGAAACTATTGATCATTTTGAAGATGAAAGAGACACCGATGCTGAAGAAGTAGTAGAATACTGTGAGGAAAACTCGGAAACCGATCAAGATAATCAGTCTGAAACAAGTGATGGAAATTTTAAATGTAATGAAGGCTTTTTTGAGTAAAAATTAATTTAAACGACAACAAAATGACAACTTTCGACTTGTATGCAAAGCTCAAGCCGCAACTTCACTCTGATATCTTGCTAACGGTTCAAAATTCGACAACAAAGAGAAAATTGAAGAGAATTAGTCCTCGAAGTTTGGCATATTCCCACCTGAATACCCTGTATTTCATCAAAACCTGCGAAATATGGGTTAAAGATTTTTGCTCTTGTAGATGCAAAGTTATGTTACTTCTGTACAATTTGGAGATATATGATGGAAAACAGTTTGAATTTGAACCATTTCTTTAAACTATACCAAATAAAACAAAGTTTTGTTTTATCATGTTTAGGAATATTTATAGTTTGCTAAACAATAAAAAGCCCCAACGTGTTCTAATGCCGATTGCATCCGATGAAAAGTTAATGCTGCATGCAGACATTATTTTTTACATTCACCAGACATAGAAATAGAGTTCCATAACGTCCACATTCCTCTCCTAATCGATATTCTTCACCTGCAGTTGACAAAATTTTAGACAAGTTACTTGCACAATTAATTTAATTGAGTGTGGGCAACGCCAATATTTATTCAACTTCATACGGCAGCTTTATTTATTTGGAGTCTTGTCGTTCTGTCGAAACTGCTCCTTTTTACCACAAAAATGATCACGCATAAAAGTCAAATCGAAATTTACTTTCAGAGACTAAACTCACATTGAAAAAACTGTACCCAAAACCATCATGTTGAAACCATTTGAGGCCGTTAAGAAATGGGATAAGTCCACAATATTACGTCCAGAAGGTACATTAGGATTCTTGGTACTAAATCGTGCTTCCAGTCCAATTTCTAGATGTGTAAGTGATTATTGTATCACGCATGAATCTGCTTCATCAGAAACTTCGCTGTATGGTAAATTAGTCTACACTAAAATAAATGTCACTTTGTTTATCATCCACATATACTTTCTATAATTTATTAATTAGAGATTTGTAAGTAACTCCGGTATTAAATTTATTTTCGTTAAGATGGTGATTCCTCTATTTTCTTTTTAATGGTTTGTTTTGCCGAACAAATATCAACGGACCCATCTATTGGAGGATGGATGAAAAACTTCTGTTTTAATGTTTGGCGACGTTTCGCATCGTAAAACAATGCTACATCGGGTCAGTGCTAAAAATAATTCAGCTTTTCAGTCTTTTGTTGATTATAAATGATATCTATATTTGTTTTTAAAGACTAAAACAAAAGTTTTTTTTCATCCTCCAATAGAAAGGTCCATTGATATCTCTTCGGTCCTTCAAGGCCTAATACACAGAGACCCGCCATAACCAACACAAAAAACGTAACTAAGTTTTTATCTTTTAGTACCAAGCGGATCTCAACCGATTCCCCTCTGACGTCACAGTCTGGCATTCTTCACATCTGCCCCTCCTGTGATAAGAGCTTTCATCTTAAATCTAGCTTCGCAAGACACATAAGGACTGTGGGTTGAGGTCAAAAGATAAATGTTTACACTGCGGTTTGCACTTTCCGACTTTTGCCGGAGTGCGGCAACACGAACGCCGGGTTCATCCCGAGAAATACTATAAGAATTTAGAGGATAAATTACCCTTGGCCAAATCTGAGCTTATGGCATCAATTGCCAACAGTGTCCGAAACCATTTAGTTTAAAACGAGTGATGAACGACACTGGTTTGACTATTCATCAAATCAGAACCAGAAGAGAGAGCTGACTATAAAACCTACCCAGATTCTGCTATTAAGGCTTTTAAAAAGGATCGGGTTAACCCTTTTAATATAGCCCATAAGATTCCTGCCTCAGAGCCAGAATCTACACCAACAAGTGATCCTTGTCTCGGTACTTCTACTAGTCTCTCCTCAACCTCTGAGCTTTATGTCGCCATCACTTTACCCCCTGATGGCACTTTGAATCAGGATCTAACATTTATCGCAAACGGCTCACCCACACCTATACCATCTGCCCCCCCAACTATCATTGATAACAAGAGGAGACCACCCACTTAACCTCTATCTCCACCGAAGTCACCAGACCTGCATTCTCAAATCTCCACCTTCAGCCACTGATTCTGTAGGCCCCATTACAGACGGGACCCAGTCTATTCCATATTTAATTTCGAATGTTACCAACACTTTAGAGGCCATTGTTTCAAAAAAACGAGCTCGTTCTCGATCACCCTCTCCCCAAATCTCAACACCTTTTATCGCATGTCCAAACAAAACCCGTAAATATACATGTCAATCTTCCACCATACATATTAACACTGTCTTGTGAGCCACTATACAGCCACCTCCAGATGTTGAAAACCCAATCTCTGACGAACCTTCACCTGCATCAACTGCAGCACCTCTGCGTACATTACACAAAGCTTCCTCCCTTCCAGCTTTGTCATTCAGCGAGCTATTTACAGAGATTGATGAGCAAGACGATACAGAACAATTCTACCATTCTCTCATTGATTCTTATAACACCTTTGATAACAATATTGAAAACATTATCTCCACCGCATTTACAGGAACCTCAGACAAACTCGACTGCGCAATTGTTAATTGGCTGGATATTTTATTTCCATCTTCCTCACGGAGATATCCCAGGCTACCAAAACCATCTAAGGCTTCGAATACTGCCCTGTTGGATCCTCCACAAAAGATTTCACGTAGTAGCAGATAAAAAAAATATTAGGATCTATATGCAAAGAAATTACCAGCACTGGCGCATGCCATTCTCGATGGTAAACCAATCAGCCAGACAAACGAACATCCGAAGCTTGAAGACCTACTTTCCACATTTGGCACCATCTTCGAGGCTGTTTCGCCCGAAAACAACGATCCCTATGTGCCCGCTTTGGCTCCCGCAAAAAAAGAGATACTAACCTTTCCAATCTCTGCGGAGGAAGTCAAAGCTAGTCAAGTTGGTTGGAAAGTCTCGTCTGCTGGTCCAGATGGCATTACAGTCCTCTTTGTCAAACGGTGCAATGCTAAGTACTTGGCCACGTTATTTAACATCCTGTTACTACGTAGATTCTTCCCATCATCTTGGGCCGTTAGTCGCACTATCTTTTTGCCCAAAGAAGGGGATCCAACAGTGGGTTCTAACTGGAGGCCTATCTCCATTGGTAGTGCAGTACAAAGGCTGTTCCACAAGCTGTTAGCTAAGCGTTTGTCTAAAGCTCTTGAGCTTTGTCTCCACCAAAGAGGATTCTCCGAGGTTGATGGGACACTAGCCAATACTCTCATATTGGAGCATTACATCAAACAACGGAAACTGAACCGTAAGTCCTATAACGTTATTTCGTTAGACATTTCAAAGGCATTCGACTCTGTATCGCATAATTCCATCGTGCGTGCGTTGGTTGGTTTTTGAGGTTCCTTCCTTCTTTATAGATTATATTTCAACGGTTCTTCATTCTGCCTTCACCACCTTTTCTTCATTTGACTCCGTGTCTTCTAGGAAGGTACATTTTAACAGGGGTGTTAAGCAGGGTGATCCAGTCCCTCCAATATTATTTAATGCAGTCCTAGATGAAATTTTGGCTGAGCTCAATAATAATTCCCCTGTAGGATCCCTGGACTCTTCATGTTCTTCACCCACTGTTACTGCCATGGCCTTTGCGGATGACATGATCATCCTTCAAGATCTGGATAGGAACATGCCTCCTGTATTGGAGACGTTCTCCTCCTTCTTGGCCGGCAGAGGAATGAAATTGAATCCCAATAAGTGTTTCGGAATTTCTGCTGGTGTCCGGAATGGTGTTTGTGTACCAAGAACCAAGCCGTTTTTTAAGATCCAGGGCGAAGTAATTGATAGTCTCAACACCTTCCGGTACTTAGGTCACCAAATATCAAGTTCTGGAGCCAGCAAACCCTCCTTTTTTAATCTGGTAGGCTGGTTAGCCCGCCTTTCTATGGTCCCGTTGAAACCCGACCAGAAGATAAGTATTCTCAAGGTTTATCTTATCCCTCGCCTGTTTTATGGATATCAGTCTCCTGCTGCTACCGAAGCAATTCTCAACGATTGCGATAGGCAAATCAAAAGATTTGTTAAATCGACCCTCCATCTTGCCATTACTACAGGTGACCAATTTTTATACGCTGCCATTAGGGATGGAGGTCTGGGGATCTCACATTTGAGATTAATCATTCCCAATATACTCTCGAACAGACTGAAAAAGCTAATAGCATCTACCGATAGAATATTATCCACCTTATTTTCTGGCGGGCCTTCACAAATATTTTTAAACAGAATCAGTGAGCTTTCTTCAAAGGGATATCCCATACCGTTTTGGAGGGATGAAATCACTACCCGTCCTATGAGTGCGGGTCTTCCATGCTGCACTAATGATCCCTCTAGTAGAGCCTGGATTTCTTCTAGGCCCAAAGGTTGGAATTGAGGGGACTATGTACGAGCAGTCCATCTTCGTACGGCCAACCTACCGGTCGCTGGGCTGCCTGGGAATGCCCCTGAGTCCAGGACTTGTAGAGCAGGTTGTAATAAAGTTGAATCGTTCTCTCACATACTTCAAGCCTGCCCTGCCACCCACTACGAGCGGATGTAGAGACACGACCAGGTAGCTAGGCAGCTGGCAAATCATACGAAGAGGAAAGGGTGGGTTACTGACTACGAACCACATATTCGCTATAGAGATGGGCAGCTTTTCAAATCCGATCTCGCTGTGGTGATTAATCCAACTAACGTCCTAATAACGGACGTTCAAATCAGCTAGGAGGGCAACCGTCCATTAGCCCAATCTTGGGAAGCAAAAGGTTGATCTATGATAATTTCAAATTTATTTTATACGTAATAATAAGGTTGAAGCTTTGTAATCAAGGTCGTTTGAATGCTTCTGGTGGTGCCAGCACTTGTTAATTGCATTTGTTTTGCTGAGTGCGCTTTCCGAATTCCGCGCGTTGCATCATGCGGGTGTTGTCGCCCTTAGTATTGTCGATTACAAAAATTTAAAAGCTGATAGAATTCAAGTTATTTAATAAAACATTCATTTCTGTCAATTTTTAGGTTATATTTATATCACGGTTCCACGCTACCACACGTTATTTTGATGTACTGCCCTACCCAGTTTTTTATTTGGACATTTGTTGTTAAATATTGAAAAATATTGTGGGGTGCTAAACGTTTATCGACCTCATTTGAAAAAATTTGTGAAGTTGGTAAAAAATGCAAGGAAGAGATATCGTTCCTGACATAATCCTTGAGGAAACTGAAGAAGCAACTCGCCAGTTATTGCCTGTAGTGGAGTAAAAACGCAAGAAAAATCTAACGTTTTTTTTATTTGGTGTAGAACCAGATGAAACTTGTACCATCTTGTTAAGAATGTTTTTGCCTAAATGAAAATATAGTTTACGACATTTTTTACTGGAACCGATTTTTTTTATTGGCGAAAAACTACCAAAATCGGATATAAGAGAAATTCATGTTTTTTGACAATAACAACTCAATATCTCGGTAACCCTAAAAGATAATAACTTGATTTTTTTTCATCTGATTGTCGACTTAAGAGCGTACCTTACCATATCATTTATGTATCCAAAAATGTTTTACTTTTTTTGTAAAATAATCAGAAAGTTGAGAGTCGTCATTTACGAAGGTAAAACTTAGATTCCATAATTAGCGTTTTTATTTATAAAAATTTTCATATGTATCCAGCGAAGCAAATGTAGGTAAATCGATTTTTCGACCAAATTTCATGCAAATTGCATTTTTTTGCCAGACAAAAAATTCAAAAACCAAAAAAAAAGATTTTTCGCGATTTTCACCTTGTTTTTGAAGTTATGTTGAAAAATGTTCTGTACTTTTCTGTAAAACATTTTGTGCTAGAGAGTCATTTTCTGCCTGAAAACTGCAAAAGTACATTTTCCACCCCTAGAAACCCACCCCATTTCCATATTTCCACTCATTTTTTGTTACATTTATTTTTTACGTATTAGTTATATCCCAAATTAAACTTTTTTACCGGTCGCAGCCTTTTAAAACTTTTTTTGAATTTTTACCCTTTTTTCCGTAATTGTACTGGACTACTACTATAGGTACCTAACTCACCGTGATAATAAAGATAAGAAATTATGAGTTTTGCATAAAATACAAGTCGATATAACCATAGATACAACGAACAAAAAGAACTATATCTAAAATATAGAGATAACTAATTTAATAATAAGCATTATAGAGATAAAATTCACATTATTATTCGAGTGTTCCTGGTAGTAATTTCTAAACAATTTAAACAAACAGAAATATTATTCAACAAACGAATAATCCATAAATGTGGAGATTAATTAGATATTTGATAATGAACAATTTGCCAATTCCGGCCTCCTCCTCATGCATATTTAATCTAAGAACAATAGATGTGTAGCTTATTTTGGGGCATTTAATTGAAAATGAAATTCCGCTCGAGTGTTAGTACTGAGTAATTATATTTAAACTTCATCCTTAAGATTAATAATGTATTTGAATTAATTAATATTTGTATAACAGAATATCCGCAATGTTTACGCAATGTATAAGCATATTAATTTATTGATCAAGTAACTTTGTTTTTATTATCAAAGTATTATCAGTTAAAGTGACATTTTCATAATTAAAGCAAAGAAATTAACAACAGTAAGCGACACTTGTCAATTTTGTATAAGGTAAAAGCACCATATTCCGCCGTATTTAGGGTATTTTTGTGTTTGAGTTCCAATATTAGAAAGAAAAATCTAGTTATAACATATTTGACATTTGTAAACTGTGAACTGATATATCCTGAATTATAGGATTTTTTTTCACAGGATAAAATGTATTTTTTTTATATATTTATATACAGGGTGTCCCATGACGATTAAGACAAGTAATATATCAGAATTGGGCAGTAGTTGATAATTATAATTTTGGGGTGTAAATTAGAACAAATGTTGCATATTTTCTTGTTATTGTGTTACCCAATGAGGTATTTGTTTTGGTCACGTGACGTCGCATTCAAAATTATTAATGGGACAACCTGTATATTTGAGCCTTTCTGTGTTCCTCCCGATAAAACAATTCCAACTAACTAGCACACTTGGGGTCTAAAGTGATTAATTCAAGAGCTACAGGTACTTAAAGGATTGGAAGTTAAAAAATTCAAATTGAATCCCCTGTAATTTTCGGCTACAGATTTAGAAGATTTGAAAAAATACCTCATTGGGTAACACAATAACAAGAAAAAATGCAACATTTGTTCTAATTTACACCCCCAAAATTATTATTATCTACTACTGCCCAATTCTGATATATTACTTGTCTTAATCGTCATGGGACACCATGTATATATATATATATATATATATATATATATATATATATATATATATATATATATTGTTTTTAATATCAAAATACCCTAATTCAGACGCATATTTTTAGGTAGATCCTAATAACGACCTAAGAAGTCCGACTTATTTTTTTTCATAATTGTATTAATATACAAAAAAACATGGAAAAAAATAAGAAAAATTTATTAAACTAATAAGGATATTAACAAAATTCAAAAATAAACCTATAAAAATAAAAAAAACATAAATTTGTATTAACATCATATAAGTATAACATTGGCAATATTGACAATTTGTACTTAATTCATTGAAAAGAATATTGCACATTTAGTTCATATCTTTTATTTCAGGAACCGAATAATATCCCCTTTTGTTTATAAGGCGAGGAGCGCTTATACCACAAACAATTTCATCTTTTTCATACCAGATGATATCGTCAATACTTGGTCATCTCCAGTGGAACCCAATTCATTCCATGGCCTTAATAAAATATTTGGTTCCATCTCTGTCTATAACTTGACCTGGAAAGTGTTTATTTTCATATACAAAATTCACGTAATCATCTTTTTGATAACTGTTATCTTTTTTGCACTCACTTTCCACTCTTTCACAATTTTTTTCATCTTCTGAATCTATTGCCCATACATCTTCTGATTTTTCTTCCATTCCGGCCGCCACATTCTCATGTTCTTTACCAGTATTTGTTTTTCCTGCTTCGGGTTTTCTTGGTCTTTTGTTTCATTGTCTACTTCTTTTGTTTTTTTTGTTTAATTTCTTAGGCAATGTCGTTCTCTTTTCGTTCTTCTTGTCTAAAAGTTTTCTTAAGTTTCTCTTTCTTTTTTTCCTTTTAATACTCTACAAATTCGTCAGTTATGGCAACAATCGGTGTTATTTGCTCTTCAGGATAAAATGATTACCAAAATTCAAAAAGTTTGGAATACGATAAATTCCCTGACCAACCAGAATTAAAAGATTGTTTAAACTGGCGTAATATTTCAGGCGATAATCTGCTTTCAAACTGTTTTCTAAAATCTGATCCTGGTTTTAGTGCTGCGATTTCGGAAGAGACCTGTAGAGATGTGGTCTGTGTCGCTGGATCTTTTCTTGAAAGGATATAATCCAGTACATTCAAACGCACTTTGAATTATTTGAGGTCTTAAGGTCTTATCAAAACAATTTTTTACCAACATCGAAAAATCCGTTCTTTTAATTTTGTTGAATTCATGTTCAATTCTAAAATCATGTACTATTATCATGTGGCTTTTACGGGACGGAATACTGCTACATCTAAGGGCTGCATAATGTGTGTGGAATTTGGAACCAATGCTACCAATACAATTCCATTTTCCCTGCAGAACTCACTCAATGGCAATGAAATATGGCTGGTATGACCGTCAAGAAAAAGTACGACAGGCAGTGTAATGTTGTTTTTTTAACCAATTATAGAATACGTTTGTTATATATTTAAAAAATGCTTCCGCATTCATCCAACCGCTCTCAGTATACCCGCAACCCCAACCAGTTGGCATAGATAAGGGAATATTTTTTGGCATCTTTGACTTATATGGAAATATCACCATCGGCGGGGCTACTTGACCGTTCGCAGAAATGTTGGCTAAAACTGTGAGGCATTCTTTATCGTCATTTATGACCCTGTTGTAAACAGTTTCGGAACCTTTTTTCACCAGCACTTGTTTTTCTGTAGGACTTAAAAATATGCAGTTTCGTCACAGTTATATATTCTGCTGGGGTTTCCCAAAACTTTCGTTATTCCTTTTTTTACAAAATATTCGTACACCTTCACAAACCAATTCCTAATGGACGCCTCAGTTACTCTAGCTCGGCTTGAAGTTAGGTTTTGTGATACTCCACAAGACACATCTTTGTTTCTTTTTAAAAATCCCTGGTACCAATGCTTTCCAGGTATTCCATCCTTAAAAGGATTGGGACGATTTAGGTTTTTTATCAATGTGGCTACCGCGTCAATTAGTTGAACTTTAGTCACTGGAAAATCAGCATCTCCTAAACAGTGAATCCAATCAACTATTAGTTTTTTTCTTCAGCTGTTAGGATAGGCGGCTTTCCACTTGTCTTGAAAATATCTTTTTGTTTTTTCTTGTCCTTTAATGTGGTCTGTGGTATTCCGTAAATTTGGGATGCTTTATAAACCGACATATTACCTTGATTTATTTCTTCAAGGGCTTGTGCAACTGATGCTTTTGAATACTTTAGATTTAATTTCTTATTTTTAGCTTTTTTGTTGGTGTAGGTGCCATTTTGCTGAAAATAAAAAAATATCAGCAAAGGCAATAAAAAACATCTTATTACGATTACGACGTATTACGACGACATTGGATCTCGTAACAAAAAAAGGACCATTATTCCGACGTAGTTTTTAAAAAGCTTATCAAATTTTTGTATCAATATTTTGAAAGAAAGGAAATGAAAATTAAATTTTAAATATAATTATTACCAAAAACTAAAAGTCTTTTCACATTAGATTATTTTGTTTATTTAAATAAAGTAAAGATTATTGTGCGTGTTCCTATCAGTAAGAAAAAGAATTTAGCGCGTATTCCTTTAATATATCTAAATTAAGTATCTAGTTCGAAATCTATAGCATTTTGCTTTTTTCATATATTAAAGCATGTTCTACAGTCCACAAATACTTTTCTTTTTATTACAGATTATATAGATTTTAAAATTTGATTTAAGTACAATTGAACAAAAACCCTTATTTGGGCGTATTAAGACGACATTAGTTCTCGTAACAAAAAACATACCCTTATTCCGACCTATTTTTTTAAAGGCCTATCAGATTTTTGTGTCCACATTTTAAACTATAAGAAATAAAAATAAAATTTATGATATACTTTTTTCCTAAACTAAGAATCTTATCACTTTTTTTATAATTTAATACAAAACTAAAAATTGTTATGGGTGTTCCTATTAGTAACAAAAAATATTTTGGCACTTATTCTTTTAGCATAAAATACTTAGGTTTCTAGTGAGAAATCTAGGCGTCGGATTTTGCTTCATTTATATATATTCTGTTTGTAAATACTTTTTTCTAATTACAAATCATACAGATTTTCAAATTTGATTTAAATACTACAAAAGAAAATCCTTATTTCGACGTATTACGGCGGCATTAGCTCGGAACAAAAACTGATCCTTATTCCAACGAATTTTTTAAACGTATTTTAAGTAAGTTTCTGTAAAAATAATAAACCAAAACTAACAAAAATATATTTTAAAACCTTTTTCTTCAAATAAAAAATATGTAATTTCCTTGGGTAAACAAAACTTACAATTTTTTAAATATGTTTAATCATCTAAATAGATCTACTTACCATTATTAGGGGATTCTTTATTCACTATGCCACCTGTCACCGACTCGATCGGAACTAAATGTTATCAAGATGCAAATGACCGTAACTTCCCCTACCACTTTGGCGCTGTTGCACAATTTAATACATTCTGTAAAGGATAATTTTGACCGTGTTTAAGTGTTTCCTACCATTTCAAAGATATCGCCAGAAAAATTTTGCCTTAAAGAAATAAGGCGGGATTAGGAGTCGATTTAGCATGCGTCGGAATATGGTGCTTTTACCTTACATATTCAATGGCGTTCTTGAATCTTACGATAAATACGTGAAGATGACTTTGTAAATTAGGTAGTTTCAGACTTCAAAAAGTTGATAATCAAACACTTCCGTATAAATTTTGACAGGAAGCCCATGTACTAAATAAAATTTTTCCTTAGTTATTTATCGTATCTACATAAGAGCGCCAGTGAATTTGTAATTTTAAAATGGCTCCAAGTCATTCACTAGTACTTTACGTTTTATATGCAAAACCGAATCAGTCTCGCTTCTTTATTGTATTTTTTAATTAAAGTAGGTATCAAAACAATAAACTTTTCGTTAACTGTCAGATGATTTTGACCAAGGGTTTAGGAACCGGTTTTGAAAATAGTGACATCGGAGGCACTTGAACTTGAATTGAATTCGTAAATATGTTTACCTAGCCGACCCGGCAAACTTAGTTTGGCTCAAAATAGATTATTTGATAGAATTAATTTCGAGCATTCACGTTCACACCCAAAATTTGTTTAAATGATAGCAATTGTGAAAAAACCTGCAGAAGGAAGTAATTTAGTCCAGTCGTTTTTGAGTTTTCAGAATCCGATTAAACTATTTTTATGTACAGGATAATTCATTGGTAAATGTGCATACGTTAGTATTAGATAGGGGACATCTAAAAAAAGTATATTGTGCGGGTCTCCGATCCTTTACAACTAAGATAAAGGGTGTTTTATAAATTTTGTTTATTCCTTTATTTATCCATAACTCACGAACCACATTCTGAATTTTCTTTATATTCGCAACATATTTTCCTTCTCCGGTAAGATATCCAATAGCGTATAAACATTAATGTTAATCCAGGGACGGACTTACAAAATTCAAAAATTCATGATCTTGATAAACTACCTATTTCAACAAGAACGAGAGACGATATGTGTTGTTATTGAGCAACACAGTTTTTTAAATAAATAAACTAAAATCCTAACTAGAATTCAAATAAGAACTTAAATTTTATATAAATACGGCCCTTGAATGCATAATAGGTAAAGTTAACAACAGCTAAACTATCCTCAATTTTACTACGTAGTGTGCTTTAATAGGATAAACAATAAAATTAAAAAAAAAAACAAAACTGTAGAAAAGTTTTATAAGAAACATTATTCAAGTTTTCTTAAGAATCTTTCCGGAATGAAATATAACATTTCCGCAATGATATCAACATTCTTTATTCTAAAGCAGAGTTTTGCGATAAAACTTTTAATCTTATAGGGAGAGAGTAATGGAATTTGTATGTATAAACTGCGCAAACGTTTTGTTTTATATAAAGATATCGGTCGGTACTTCAAAGAATTGTTTGTGGCTTTTGCCAAGTTTGTGTGATGTAATTTATTACTTGCAATGCATATCAGATGTAGGATGTAGTATCTAAAATAAGAAATAAAACACCAAATGGGAATAGTTAAGATAATTTCAAACACGATTTGTTTTAAAAGTCTCATTCAAAGGAAACAAAAGTTGTTAAATGATAAATAAAGAAGATCTAGTTACACAACATCAGTTACGTGATATTCCATCGGACCAGCGTCGTCCATAATCTAAGACTTTGTAAAGTTTATTAATTTGAAAATAATAGCAGCAAAGGTAAATTACAAAATGTCACTTTGTAGAAGTATTGTGGCAATTTTTTCTAATTTACTTAACCTTCTTATAGGAGGTTCTTCATTTTGTAACTTACAGTAGAATTTTGGTTGGCGAAACATAATACTCAACAATTAGGGAGCATAAACCAAATTTTACATATAAACTACTATTACAGAACGGCCGAATCAACGTCCGGTATAAGTCTTACGTGACTAATAAACTAAAACTGTTGTTGCAAACATAATGAATAATAGACTTGCAATAAAATGAAAATAGGCAATACAGCATTAACGCATCAATATGGATATATCAACATAAAGCATGTAAAAATAATTTGTGTCATAATTCTTCTTAATAAATAAAGATTGCGTGACTGTCACACCTCGACAATTACTTAACACACAACAAAATTAACTTGTGTAAATCAATCATAGTTTATATTAAAAACTAGTTCAACACGGAACTATTAGAAATAATAAATGTAAGACCGCAAAAGCCGTTATTCTACTGTCGTAATATTTTTATAAAAATTTTGATAAAGACAGTATTGATAGAGTGCTATGTACAGTCATGAAATTTAAAACTTGGACACCACAATTTCTGTAAACAAAAGTTTGCACATTGTGAAGCGGGCTTAAGGGTATCATTTACAATTCTAACAGCAGGTAGTCTCAGCAGGGGTTATCTTATAGAAGGACTGTAGAATGAATCATTACACTAAGCACGTTTTAGAAAATAGGTAATTTACGTTGCTTACTTAATTTTTTTCTTTAAAGAATATATTTGAAGGTATCGCTAATTAAACACCATAGCTCGATTAATTATCGAATCAAAATTTTGTTTAGGAAATGTTTACAAAATAAAATTAGAAATAATTTTGATTTAAAAACGTCTACAAGCAATAACTTTTAAATTAAATCAAAAACTAAACATGGTTATTTGGGTTGACTGATTATTACTTATTTTTAAATAAATCTAACCTACTAATTATTGTAAGTTATTAAAAAAATCATTAAACTCTCTATTCATAATATTTAGTCCTTACAAAATGTATATTTTATGACGTTTCATTTTTTCTGTAGTTAATATAAAAGTGAAAATAAAAACTAAGGCAATTCTTATTGTCAACGTATATATTTAGTTTTTGACAAGAATTTATTACATAATTATAATTAAGATACCAAGTTATAGTTTAAAATTAAATGAAAACGTTTTTTTTTAAATAAAGGTATTACTATATAAATAAATATAAGAAATCAATAATGGGTGTGACCTCCATTATTATTGATACATTCTTGGAGGCGTCTGCTCATTGACGCTATCAAGGTATCAATATAATTAATATTAATCGTTTCCCATGCGGTATCAATGGCTGCAATTAGTGCATTACGGTTTACTGGTATAAAATTTGGCCCTTGTTGTCTTCGGATAACAGCAAGTATTCGAGCCCAAACATTTTCGATAATGTTAAAATCTGGGCTTTTGCTGGCCAGGGTAACAGCTCCAAGTTATTTGCTTGTATCCAGTTGCGCACAACCTGCGAAGTATAGGGTCATCATATCCCGATAGTTAATTATCGAATGTTCCAAGAAAATATGTGTAAATAGTAAATGGAATCTACTAACGTAACGTTAAGTCGTTAATTATAGTTACATAACTCTCCTTTCATAAGATATAGTTCATATTAATATGCTTATTGTAAAGCTTCGTACACACCTGAACAACAAACCGAGGAACAAACAGAACAACGAACCGAACGGCAATCGGAACATTAATTTTGTTCCACGAGCGGTTTACGGCGTTCCCGCAACTTGTCGGTTTTTTCTCCGACATCAAAGAAAATGCGCGCGAATGCGTTTGCAGGTTTGGACGAATCTAAACAAAACGGCGAACAAACTTATGCGGGAGAATTAAATTATTTATTTTTGTCCTCCCTTTTGTGGGTTTGTTGTGTTTTAGGTAATATTATGGAGTTGACAGAAAAAAATGTTTTAAATTAATCAGTGTTTAAGAATGCAAGAAAAAATGATGTCCCTATTAGCATCATTTGGGCGGGAAATTTCCAAAATAAAAAAAAGCGAAGTAAATTATAATTTTTACTCTTCTTTGTGCGTAAAAATTTGGTTGGCACTATCTTCTTGTTTTCCGCAATTTTCTTTCTCAATAATAAATATATATGAACTGAAAACTACTGAAAATAATTATGGAACAGCACAAACGTTCCGTTTGTTGTTCGGATTGTGGAAATCATAAAAGATCGTTTGTCGTTCTGTTTGACTTTCGGTTCGTTGTTATGTTTGTTGCTCGGTTTGTTGTTCAGGTGTGTACGAAGCTTTACAACTTAAGCAACAATTTTTGGCGAATAAAGATTAGTTTGTGATGTAATATTAGAAACACAAATTTATATCATATCAAATTTATGACAACTTAAAACCAAGAACGTGTATGTTATTGCTAAGAAATTATTAAGGAAAAGCGCAATTGCAGTGTAAATATTTATAATTAGATATTTTCGAAAGTTTATAAGTCCTCTATTGTAATCTTAATACTTAAAAGAAAATCCTGTCCATTAGCATTATAAGGAAATGGCTTTTACTTTATGAATAAGTTTCAATAACAATAGAATATCCTTGCTTGTTTAATTTACTTCCTTTGAGTCATATTGCTCTAAGGGTTGTTACATTGGTCATTAGAAGTATGTAATAAATAAACAATTACCTACTGTTTGAGAAGGGGTAGTGTGAACCAATAAATAAAGTAAGAAATGTAAATTCCATTTTAGTTTAAAATTTCAAGTGTTGTGAAAATGCCACCTCATCTCGGTGCTGATTTGAAAGCGCGGATTGTTTCGGAATTAGCGGCGGGCCGTAGCGTGCGTAAAATTTCACGTATGTTAGATATACCAAAAGCACCGTAGGGCATTACCGAGTAAAATGGAATCTTGAACACACTTTGGAAAGAGCCATCGGAAGTGGTAGACCTAAAGTATCTACACGTGCTCAAGATCTCGAGTTGTTTCATTACGTAACAGAACAACCATTTGCTACATACTCAGGGCTATAGCAGATACACATTTTCCCGGATGCCGTATAACTGCACAAAAAAAATTAAAGGAGATGGGAAAAAGAAGTATAATGCTGCTGCGAAAGAAGTTCTCAGTGACGAAAATATGAGACGTCGTCTGAAATTTGCAAGGCGATATGTGAACGAACCTTTGGAATTTTGGAATCGAGTGATTTTTAGCGACGAAAAAACGTTCAATAGCCGCAACGATGGACCACTAAAAGTTTTTAGAATGGAAGGAACTCGTTACGAAAATAATCACATATGTCCTAAAAACGAAGTGGTTATTTTTCTGTGAATGTGTGGGGTTGGGTTAGCGCGCGGGGTCCAGGAGTTTGTTGGGCTATCGATGGACGTCTTGATTCTGCTGCGTATTTAGATATTTTGGAAACTATTATGAAACCTTCAGTCGAAGTGTTTTATCCAGACGAAGATTATATTTTCCAACAAGTAAGTATTCTTATTTCACTATACTTTCTCCAAAAATAGTTCGGGATCTGTTGAATTAACATTTTCATAATGTATTTTTGTTGTTAAAGGACAACGCCCCTATTCATACTTCGCGGGTTGTGCGCAATTGGATACGAGAAAATAACTTGGAGCTGTTACCCTGGCCAGCAAAAGCCCAGATTTTAACATTATCGAAAATGTTTGGGCTCGAATACTTGCTGTTATCCGAAGACAACAAGGGCCAAATTTTATACCAGTAAACCGTAATGCACTAATTGCAGCCATTGATACCGCATGGGAAACGATTAATATTAATTATATTGATACCTTGATAGCGTCAATGAGCAGACGCCTCCAAGAATGTATCAATAATAATGGAGGTCACACCCATTATTGATTTCTTATATTTATTTATATAGTAATACCTTTATTTAAAAAAACGTTTTCATTTAATTTTAAACTATAACTTGGTATCTTAATTATAATTATGTAATAAATTCTTGTCAAAAACTAAATATATACGTTGACAATAAGAATTGCCTTAGTTTTTATTTTCACTTTTTATATTAACTACAGAAAAAAATGAAACGTCATAAAATATACATTTTGTAAGGACTAAATATTATGAATAGAGAGTTTAATGATTTTTTTTAATAACTTACAATAATTAGTAGGTTAGATTTATTTAAAAATAAGTAATAATCAGTCAACCCAAATAACCATGTTTAGTTTTTTGATTTAATTTAAAAGTTATTGCTTGTAGACGTTTTTAAATCAAAATTATTTCTAATTTTATTTTGTAAACATTTCCTAAACAAAATTTTGATTCGATAATTAATCGAGCTATGGTGTAATGATTCATTCTACAGTCCTTCTATAAGATAACCCCTGCTGAGACTACCTGCTGTTAGAATTGTAAATGATACCCTTAAGCCCGCTTCACAATGTGCAAACTTTTGTTTACAGAAATTGTGGTGTCCAAATTTTAAATTTCATGAGTGTACATTTTTGGCAAACATGTCAAAATTTTATATTTATGTGATGTTACTTTAAATATTTTGTATGACGACAAAAACAAACGTTTGTATTTATATTGAGCCAAACGACGTTTGGGTTGGTTTTTGAGAGACTGTTGTTTTTTGGAGGTTAAGTTTTGTTATTTTAGTACAGGTTGTTAATGTTACATAAAATTATTTTGAAATACACAGTATGTCCAAAAAAAAGTGTGGCGAATCAAGATTCAATTTTTTTACGGAACACCCTGTATTTTATTGTGTTTTTTCACTGCCCGTAGAAAATAAGATATACTTTCATTAAGGTTCCCTAGATACCCAAATACGGAATGTTTTGAGTTACGTCGTCTTTTCTTAAAATGGGAAGAATTAAAAAATATTCGATATCTTATAAGTCAAAAAATCATAACAAATTTACTCTTACGTCTAAATAGTTAGATATTAACTAAATGTATCCATGATTAAATATTAAAGATCTCTTTCCATGGAGTTCAGAATTTGCAGGTTAATTATTAGATCGTTCAATATTAATATGAGCTTTATTTTTAAATAGAACACCTTGAATTTTATTAATTAACAAAAAAAGTCCTTTTTCGAATAATATAAGAGTGTTCTATGCCCAACTGTTACAGTTTTTTGAGCAATTTACCATTTTCTTAAAATTAATGATAAGGAGGAATTTTAAAACAAAAATTGCATACGTAATTTAATTAGTTAATAACATTTTTAAGACATTGCAGTCTGATAATCACATAAGTTACAAAAATCATACTTTGTTACATGTTACATACAACATTTTTTGAAAAAAATGAATTAAACCTATTTCGAATTCAAATTCTAATCGGGTGTGACCAATGTTACCATGGTTACCATTTTCAAAATAAATGTCGAAACAATTTGACAAGTTGATGAAAAATTTTACTTTTCCTAACTAGTTAAGAAAAGTGGATCATTTTGACACTTACTTTGATTATGAAAAGTGTCACATCTGTCACGGAAAACCCCAATAATAAAAATTTTCTATGATTTGGGATCAATCAAATGTGTGTTGAACACTTAAGAAAAACTACTATCGCACATTCAACTACAACAGTATTTGACAGAAAACGATTATGTTGAACATTTAAATTTTTGTTTATAGACTTTAGATAATTATTATCAGACTCAAATGTCATACAATGACATTAACTGATTAAGTTAAACTTACCATTAATTTAAAAAAAAGTAAATTGCACAAAAACTGTAACACCCAGGCATAGGACACGCTTATACCATTCGAAAAAGGATTTTTTTAACGTTATAAAATAATAAAATATATGGAGTTCCATTTAAAACAAGGCTCATATTACATTGGGTCCTGCAATAGTACGTCCGTCTTTGATAACACGGATCGTATGGTGTAAATACTAAAAATCCGGCATCTTTTAAAATTATTTACGTATATACAGGATATTGCAAAAAGGGTGGCGTAGTAAAACTTGATTTTGTTAAATAGAACACTCTGTATATTTTTACACTATTTAATAGACATGACCGTCTTCTATTCATATCCAGAATATTAAGGTGGCGTGATCGTCTTCTTTGGACTTATAACTGTTTTTGTCAAAAAAATGTAATTACATATTTCAAATAAAAAATCATTACGCCCGAACACTTTGAAATTTTAACAATAGAACTTTTTGTGTGAATTGAAGGAAGTTGGGAGATGTTATAACTAAATTGTTTTTATCAATAGATATACAGAGTGTCCAAGTATTAAAGCTTCAACTTTGTCAAATTTGATATTACTTTTCAGAATTTTTTTAAACGGAACACCCTGTATATTTTTATTTGATGTGATGCAGAATTCAATTCTTTGTCGATTCATATTTAGGTTTTCTATACCTACCTCTATTGGTTTTGATAATAATCGAGGATATTCGAAATTGTAACATTTTCAATAATGTAATTGTTGTGATTGTCTTATTGATAATCGAGTTACTGGGTCATGAGATATAAAACAAATGGCACTGACCACGTTAATTGTATTATCAAAAGTGCATTCAAAAGCGTACGTACTTCTTAAAATGAATTATCCAAAACACGAATTGGTCGATACCATATCGACTAGGCGAAGCAGAAAGGAATCCCTTTTTAGCTAATAGAATTTATAGTCAAAGATAACCAGAAAGAAGCTTTTGAAAAAGTAATGACAAAATTTATTGAAACAGGAAATGTCGGTTACACAAAATTCAAAAGAAGCAACAAATGAGGAAAATGAATTAAATGTTCTATTGGCAGTTACTGAAAATCCAAACATAAGTCAAGGAGATGTAAAGTGCAAGCACAATTGTTCAGCGGATATTACAGAAACATCATTTGCATCCATATCATTACATCAGGCACTTGCAGAACGAGATTTTGAAATACGTGTTTGGTTCTGTAATTGGGCTTATGACAAACGAGAACACCCCCGTTTTATTTTTAAAGGTTTATTTTCTGATGAGGCCACTTTTCACAACAATGGATTGGTAAACAAACATAATTTCCATTATTATTCAGATGTCAATCTAAATTTGTTTCGACAAGTAGATCACCAAAACCGTTGGAGCGTCAATGTTTTCATTTTCGGCGAGTATGTTGTAGGACCTATTTTTTTGCAAATAATTGAAATGGAGTAATGTACTTGCAGTTTTTATAAAATGAACTCCCACGATTATTGGCAAACATTTCTGCTGAAATCCAAGAAGGAATGTGGCTGCAGCACGACGGAGCACCTCCACACAATTCTATTGTTTTACAAGATTATCTCAGTAACACCTATCCCGAGAGATGGTTGGGAAGAAATGATCCTGTTACATGGTCACCTAGATCTCCGGACCTCACACATTTGGATTTTTCTTACGCCAATTTACGAGACCTTTTTGAGGTAGAGCGTTGTCGGTAGAATATAACAAAGTTATTTAAATATAAAAATAAATTTTATATTTGTCGCAGTATATTACTAAATCGAGCTCCCTACAAGCTAACTTACAATATTGATTTTTCAGAAAAAAATATTTTGTTTATAGGAACCGTTATGACCACTATGTTAACAATTTATATTACAATTTCATTTTTTTAACTTCCCATCTTCGAAACAGTCTGTTAATATATCTTTGTTAGAAACGTTTGTTAACTGTACATTCTAGGCAGAGGATAGAATAATGTAAAATTGAAGAAAATATAATTATAAGAAAACGCATAGTTAGTTTGATTATGTGTTTTAAACAACATTATTGGTCCTTCGAGCCGGATATTATTAATTACGGTCAAAACCAAAACGGAAATAAAATATATCAAGTTAAAGTTCAACGCCCCAGCACGACAAACAAAGTAACAACGAAAACTCTGTTTTGAAAAAAATGGGGTGAGTATCTATAATTCCTATTATTACCGATAATTCTTAATTAAATGTATTAAATTCAAACTACAAAATGACTGGGGATAGTAGACTAAAGTTACTTAAATCTAAAAGCAGAATGTTAAAAGTACAACTTACATGTTTTGAAAAGGCGATTACCAAATATGATAAAAATAACGTTACCACCAAATCATTTATTAATTTAGGGCAACGAACATAATTACACCGATTATGGTCATTTATGATGAAATTGAAGTTAAAATTCAGTCTTTATCTATAACCGATACTGATTTAAATATTGCGAGAATACTGTTTCAGCTTCATTTGCGTAGTCTGAAGGTCATGCTATCCAAAGACCATGTTACGTGAAAAAAAAATACGTCGCACTCGGTGTTGAGAAAGAAAGTATTCTGCCGTGTGTCGATAGATAGGTGCACTAGCGTTTCCTTTGATTCGACATGCAACGTGATAACGCATTCATTTTGTGTTGGTAGTGGTGGTCATGTCAATTTTCTCTTAACTGACTTTTAGTGCCAATTAAGGTATTTATCGCTAATTATTATCGGCATAGCATTGGTTTTGTCGGGATGTCGTTAATTTTTCTAATATTTCGACCAGCTGCCGTAAGTAGTTCTGAAGACGTTTAATATGTACGTTTCCTTTCTTTTTTTTTGTAGACTACGGTTTAGACTCGTGCTTACACTACTGTTTAAGCTACTTCTTAAAATATATCCTACACAAATTCTTGAAGAGGTGCCTCTACTATTTTCTGGACGAATTCTTACACGTAGGCCTAAACGGTATAATTATACGGAAACCAATACACGACCTTCTCGACGGGGAACATGGTTTCGGCTACGTGCATGGTTTCTTTTCCTTATTCTTAGCTCTGGACGTCATTACAAAACAGAAGGGTTTCGTCGTACAAGCTACAATGTAGGTAATGGTGAAAACAACCCCTTTTGTTGAATATTCACGAGACGTGTACTACAGCTGCCTTTTTCGAGCCAAGGAGCTACTGACATCTTTTAAAGTTTGATAAAACGTCAAGGAGTTTTTAAAAAATTTTAAGAAACTAATTATAAAAGACGATCCACAATTCTTTACTTGTATAACAAAGTCGACAAATAGTTTTAAACAATTGCGCCCTATTGCGCATGCCAGAACATTCGCATTGTTAACTGTGATAAGTGTACTGTTATTTTTTTATTGTGTTCGAAATGGAAAACCTTTAAGGATAAATTACCTCATTTTAGTGAAATCACTATTCGTAGGTTAGTTATAAGAAATTATAAATATAATAAAATGCATGAAAACAAAGATTAAAGATTGATATTAAATATTATTGGTGTGGCTCACAAATAACTTTATCTTGTTTGAAAGCAGATCCCAGTAATCGGAAAACACATTTGTGGCAAACAGAGTAGCTGAGATTCAGCAACTCAGTAATATAATACTTCAAATGACAATTCAACCGATCTGATTTCTCGAGGGGTATCACCAGATAAATTAATAAATTCAAAACTTTGGTGGATCGGACCATGTTGGTTGGGTCAACACACATATACGAACGTTGGCATACATTTGCTACCGGAATCACTATCAGAGGACAAAAGACTTCCGACGACACAATCATTTCAAGCAATGCTTGTATCATTTCATTTAGAAAATATTCATTTTGTTAAAGTTACAAATACAGTAGTCAGTATACTGCTTGCGTTTTAAGAAAAATTGTATCGACCCCAAACAAAAAAAAAAACTATTGATCACCTGACGACAACAAAACGTGATTCATAGTTATTAACAATAATTAAATTAGTGCAAGGGGAGGCTTTTGCAAACGAATAATATAACCTGAAGTCAGGAAATCATTTACATAAAAAAACAACATCTCAATGCCCAACTATAGTTGCAATTGCCTCAAAATCAAATGGAAGAAGCGCTGGATACCCTTCCTCTTAGAGGATTCCAGCAAGATGGGGTTCCACCACATAATTCTGCTGCAGTCGCCGAATATTTAAATCCCCGTTTTCCTAATAACTGGGCACGCATGGACCTGTGGGTTGGCCTCCTCGATCTGTTTGCTTGAATTCCTTGGATTATTTTTGTGGGGTTGCTTAAGGACTGGGTTTGTTATACAAAGTGTTTCCTAACCTCTCTGACAAAATGAAGGAGCTGAATCCTAACTTAATTTTAAGACGAAAATGTGGTATAAATTTTTTTCGAATGTCGTTTCGCTTTTGAAATACAGGGCGTTGAAAAATTAAAAATGTATGCGTTTTTTTTTATTATTATTAATTAGCGGAATATAATATTCCAGTGATATTTGGTACATATAATAAGAAATTTAAGTACTTTACTTTATGCTTATTTTGAACTTACAATTAGTTCATTGGCGGAGATTATGGTAACTAGTACCGTAATTTCGCAAAAAATAATACATGAACAAAAGTCAAATAAACTGCTGAAAATGTCCTCCATGAGCCAGTAAACATCCATGTACACGACGTACTGTCTCTTACGTGTTGGAAAATTTCAGGGCTGGCGCGAATCATATTAAAACCATTAATAATACGAAGTCAAATTTATTTTTCGGATTCAACAGGCGTAGTGTAAACAAGTTATTTAAGGTGACCCCAAAAATAAAAACCCATTGGATTGAGATCAGGCGTTAACCACATTGAGGCTCTCGTTCTTAATGGTACTTCTTCCATCAATTCTGGCAATTCATTTCTAAGGAAATTGTAATAGACATCGCCATTAAGTCGATTGGGAATGAAATATAGTCCAACTAAGATATCTCCAATAATTGCTGCCCAGATATTGAACGAAAATGTATGCTGGTCATGTCCTTCGATGACAGTAAATTCCATTTTTCTCTAAAACCGTAAGAAATACGAGAAAAATGTAAGAGACGTAATTTGTTTAAAATTAATTTATACATTAGAAAATATTCAATAATGCTTAACAGGTCCGTATTATTTATTTTTGTGAAATTACGGTACTAGTTACCGAATCTCCGCCAATGAACTAATTGGTAAGTTCAAAATTGGCATAAAGTAAAGTACTTAAATTTCTTATTATGTGTACCAAATATCAATGGAATATTGTATTCCGCTAATTAATAATAATAAAAAAAACGCATACATTTTTATTTTTTCAACGCCCTGTATTTAAAAAAAAAATTTATACCACATTTTCGTCTTAAAATTAAGTGAGGATTCAGCTCCTTCATTTTGTCAGAGAGGTTAGGAAACACCCTGTATAGAAAACAGAGATCAACTGAGAGATAATAATTTAAATTAGTAATATTAATAAAACTCATCTGTATGGAATCGTAGATGATTTTTGATAATAATTAATTATGTCGATTCTTGAAAACAAGGTAGGTATACTTATCAAAATTTTGGGACCCACACAAATATTGGGATTATTTTTCTCAATAAATAACAATTTTTTTCAAACAACAAATTTTGCATATTTTTGTTTTGGCATTATTTCAAATTTTCATATGTAGTGTCAAGCACAATATGACGTATGTTTTTGTGAAATCACTTGATTTTTTGTTCAGTGACATTTTATTCGACTTCTTTTGAGTTGTATCTAAACAATAATGATGCACATGTGTTACATTGTTGTAAAGAGAAAAATTTTCCATTTTGTTTGATAAAAAAATTCAATATGGCGCCCATAAGAAAAAAGAAAGTTGACTATAATACCTCGAAAACTAGTAGGCCTAGAAAACAACAATTGATCCCAGCAGACGTGTCATGTGAATGTCAAAATATTAAATTTCAAAATGACAGGTGCGATAGCAAAAAAGTTATAGAGAATTTTTTCAATTAGACTTTTTCGGTTTTTTCAGAATATTTCAGAATCGGTCAAAGGTATCTTAGATATCTTTACATATTTGAAATAAGCATAAAATATGGCAACTTGTTTGTAATTTAACCAACTTTGTATCTCTTACTGTTCATGAGATGCCCACGGTGGAAAATGCAATTCGGACCACCTTGTATAATACAACAAATAGGTTTGGTGCGATATCTAATGCCACAACGTCGTGCTATTGTACCACATTCGAATAATAAAAATTTGCCAACAAATAGTGTAAGCAGTTTACAAAAAATAGATTCTTTGATTATTGACGCCAACTAAGCGTGTACTTTTTGAATGGAATATGCAATTCTTGTTTATTACTTTTTTACTTTACATCTTATAAATAAGATGGAGAGTTATCACTCCTTTTTTCGCTTTTTTCCCAATTAAGGGTTGACCATAATCATATTCAAAATCCTTCGATCTTATAAAATAGTGAGAAATACCAATTTTATCAAAATCCTACAAGTATAGAAATAATAAATATAATAAAAAAAACTTTTAAAAATGTCACGAAATAGGTACGATAATGTTCGATTTCGAAACCCCTGCGCGAAGAGCAGCAGGCAACTTTCGGTTCGAAATGTACCTTCTACTATATTTTTTTGGAGACTCATGAACATCTAAATCAGTTAATAAAGTTAAATTAAATTTGGTTTGACAAATATAAGATGTTTAATACATTGATAAGAATAAATGAAGAAAGCTTTATAAAAATGGAAAATATAATGACCTTCATTTTAAATTATCAGATGGGACGTTACGCAAAATTTAATTATCTGTGGCAATTTATCTTGCACGCAATTTAAATTGAACTCATTTTTGAAAACTAATCGCAGTATTAATCAAAGGAATGTAGTTGATTTTGTAGGGTTGAAAGGAGATGTCGTATAAATCGTCATGGCGCAAGTATCAACAAATTATTTTATGCAGTTATATTGGATATAACAGAATAATAGAATAAGTTGATGTTCTTTTGGGGATAGTAACAACAACAATAAATACTTACCCTAAAACTAATTGCGCCGTTGCAGTTGACATCAAAGGCTTTGAACACGTAATGTGCATATAAAGTTGAATCTAAAACAAAATAAAACACATTAATGAATTTAAATGTTAAACCGCATTCACGGTTTAGATGTCGCAATTATTTTACCGCATTCGATGTTGTACAAAAAAAACTAAACTTTAAAGTATCTCTCCAAAAAATAACACGATACATTTTTTTAATTTTAAATTTAAAATTGAACATTCCCAAAACACAAAATCACAATTACTGCATGTTACAATTTTAGTTTTAATTTATGCTTAAAGTAAAATCCATATTTTATGTTGCGAAGAAAATCAGTTCAAAATCCATTTTTTTAAACATTTTCGTTAACAACGAATACTGCTCGTCTCGTTCTTATAAAACATACAATATAAAACTTTTTTTGTTTTTTATTTCGGCATTTTAACGTAACTTTTAAGAAGTCATAGTTTTTATAAATAAATTTTTTGTAAAATATGTTTAAGCAAATAAAAGTACTGTGTTTATAAACTACGTTGGAGTAACTAAGGAAATAATAAAGAGAAACTGCTGTCAGATTTACTCCCGAATCCTTTCAAAATGGGAGAAGAGCTAGATAGAATGGGAGATCATCTTGAATATTTAATTTAATTGGTAATTTAATTTTTGAAAAAATTGAGTTTTATTGATGTTGTTTTTCTGAAAAATTATCAGTCAAATTTTTAAAATATTTTAGATAGACATAAAGAGAATAAAAACTCGTGTGATTTCAAGGTCAAATGATTTATTTACAGTTTTTTTACTTATTTATTTATACGGTACATTTTGATTATTGTATTGTGATGTAAGTATTATTAAGTTAATGAGAAATTACAACTCGCTTATCGTGGACTGGTCAAAAGGCGGTGCAAACATTTGGAACGTCTTATCAGGTTTATAACTGAATTAACTAGTTTTCTGCAGGACAACGAAACTAAGAAACCTGTAGTTATATGGTTGCTATACGCGCTATCCTGACGGCTATACCCTTATCTATACACGGGTTTCAATTATTTAAATAGACATTCAATAAACAATAAAGATTTGAGATTTTGTCGAAAATGTAGCTACGTAATAATAACTTTTTCTCAAATTTAGTTTTTTATTAACACATCGTCACCTTGGAGTTACACTGTTGTGTGACGCATTTTTGTCAAATTTGAGTTTTCAGTATTACAAAGTTGTATGCCGGATCGAGTTCGTACAGAGTTACAAAAGTGTAAGTAATATCTTGTAGAATAGACAACCAAAAATACAAAGTTGTATCGTATAAAAAATTATTTCAGACTCATTGAAATTGTATGTGCACATACAACTCTGTAACACTACAATTTACTACTAGATACAACTTTGAACGACGGATGCAAAACAAAACTTCATGGTGGATAGTAACGTCATGTCGGTTCAAAAAGTTCTAAGAATATAAAAAAGGGTTTATAATACTGCTAGTGAAAGATAGGCACTGGTAAAAGAAGAGTCTTACACATTGCCTGTTAGTTTTTGTGATCTGAAGGTAGTAAGCATTTTGTCTTATATTCCACGAAAATAAGAAATTGAGATTAGATGAAAAATTCAGTTAAATTATTTTGAATTTATTTTTTATTTGAAAAATTCAAGGTGTTTTTGGACGAAATGCTAAATGATTCAAGCGATTTAGAGTCTGAAAATAATATTCCGTTGATCGAGTTAAGATGTGACCGATCGGGAAGGCCAGTTTCTGTGTCAATAAGCACTGAATATTTCATACGAACGCGTTCATCATATGGTTCACGTCAATTTGGACATGAGAAAAATTACTGCAAAATGGATCCCCAAATGTTTGAATGTTGACCAAAAGCGTGCAAGGGTAGAAGCATCGCGTTCGATTTGTGCTCGATTTGAAAACGATGTAGACTTCTTAAACCGAATTGTTACTATGGATGAGACTTGGGTACATTTCTACGATCCAGAAACAAAGCAACAATCGATGGAATGGCGACACTCTGGTTCTCCAAGACCTAAGAAGTTTCGTGTCCAAAAATCTGCTGGAAAAGTTCTTGCTTCAGTTTTTGGGATTGCCATGGAGTAATCATGATTGATTTTTGGATAAGGGTAGAACAATAACTGGAGATTACTATTCGACATTACTGACCACTCTACGGGAAAATATTAAAGAGAAAAGACGCGGAAAGCTATCCAAAGGTGTTTTGTTTTTGCAGGACAACGCCCCTGCACACAAATCTCATGTTGCCATGCAAAAATTCGTGATTTAGGGTTTGAATTACTAGAACACCCCCTTATTCACCCGATTTGGCTCCGTCCGACTATCACCTCTTTCCTCAACTGAAAAAAGTTTAAAAGGTCGTAAATTTTCTTCCAACAAGGAGGTAATAGAAGCTGTGGAGGTCTGGTTTGCAGAGCAAGAAGAAAAATTTTTTTTGAAAGGTCTAGAGACGTTGCAGGTTCGCTGTAATAAATGTATCCAATTAAGAGGAGAATATGTTGAGTAATAAAATATTTTGACATTGAAGTTTTGTTTGGTTCTATAGTAGGCTAAAAATTTTTCAATATATCCTCGTATCTGTAGAAAAAAGGTGGTTCCAGCTAAGAAAATAAGGACTGTAAAGGACTGTTGCATGAGGTGTCTGTACAAATGCCAAACAGTTATCTCAGAAGATAAAAGAAAAACCATTTTTTATCGTTATTATACCCTAAATAACCACGGTAAAAAATTATTTATATTATCCACAACAAAAAAGTTTATTGTAGAACGGCGTAGAAAAAACAAAACTGATACAAACAGTAGAAAGAACCAAACCTTTGCATATTATTTTCCAATTGAAAGCAGCCAAATTCATATTATAACACTATTCTGGACTTCCATTGTCTATATTATATTTTAATAGAATAAACACAACGTTTCAATTGTTATTGAATCTGAAATCGTCTTAAAGACAAAAGTCGTGACTCCACGAATTGCATCTACGAAGTCCCATGTGAATGCGGCCAGTCATACGTAGGGGAAACTAAAAGACCCTTAGACATCAGGTTGAAGGAACATAAAACCCATACGCAGAGAGGAGAGACCTTGAAATCCGGCATTGCCCAACACTCCTGGGAGAAATATCACAAAATGAAATGGTCGGAAGCAAGAATTATACACCGAGAAAGGCACTGGTACAAGAGAAAATTTAAAGAAGCAGCGTTTATCGTAAACAACAAGAATGTCTTTAGTCAACCCAGCGTAGAGATTAACAATGTGTGGAAACCCTTAATTGGACGACTGACTAATCTTAGTCTACGGTAACGTCCCCCTTCATTAACTTTGTACACTTGATCGCTTCACTAACTTTGTATTAGTATATAAGTTACAGTAGTCTTTAAGTTTGTTAGTATTCACCTGAAGACGATTGCAGATTCAATAGCAATTGAAACGTTGTGTTTATTCTATTAAAATAAAATATAGACAATGAAAGTCCAGAATAGTGTTATTATTTCAAACATAACATTGTCTAAACCATTCAAACGTACGTAAGACAAATTCAAGTATGCAAAAACTTTTATCTAGGTACAATAGATGCTTTTAGAGAGTTTTAAACATAGCAGAATACTTCTCACCTGTTTCGCTTTTACGACTTCTTCTAAAAGTTAATTTATCTAGACCATACAAGGTTATACAGATGAAAACAGCTGATTTCAAAGATTATAAATCAAGCACGTCTGGGTTTAATTATAAAGTGATGCCTTTTTCAAAAGCAAGTGCCTTGAGATTCACATCACTTTTCACTGTTATCGAGTACAAAGAATCACATCAATCATCCAATTGGACAAAAGCTTCTATTAGATCATTACAAACAACTAGATTAGGTGTGAATAATGAAATAAAAAATACCAAGAGTTTCAAGTGATAAGAAGGGTATGTCAGCTGACAAAGTAAAATGATCAAGAGCATGTACGCATGGATGCCATTGGTGGACAAAATGTACTTTGAGACAATATTACCAAAAATGTAATACGGTTCTACTGTTTTGTTTCTAAGTTTAAAAATCCTGTTTTTTATTACTTTTATATTTTTTGTAATGTATTCTGGTTATTTACCTACTTAGAATTACAATTTGATTTCAGTTTTAGGATTATAGTTTTGTCTAAGTTGTATGTACCTTACTTTTTCCAAATAAATGTACACAGTGGTATAACAAAATTGTATGTTTTTTTAATTAACACAATTACTATATTTAAATTAAATTTTTCAATTTTATTCATAAAACCATGTTTGTTTATACCTACTACTGTATTAATTGGTAACCTATTCAACATTTTCCATTAGTACATGTTTGACAGATATGCTAATTTTCTTTTCGTAATAATTCACATACAACAGTGTAACTCCAAGGTAACAACATATTAATTTTTTATACCGGGTGTAACAGGATCATGGTACACCCCCCGTTTCTCCCTTTGGAACACTTTTTGACTATAACAGACTTTTTTTTCACTTCCAGTTTCGCCGTAAGTGACACGAACTTTTAATTTTTAAATGGAACACCCTGTACATTTTTAAAATCTGCATAATTTTTTGAATCCAATGATACCACATAAGTGATATTTCAAATGTCAAATTTTTTTCTGAAGCTACGAGTAAGACGCGCAGTTAATAGCATTACAGCCCAACAATTCTACGAGAAACAGCTATGAGGGTTCGGAAGTGCATTGACGTTAATGGGCAGCATTTTGAACAATTGTTGTAGATAGGTAATGTTCATTTTTTTGTATTCCAAAGCCACCTTAGTAACTTCTTAACATTAAATTAGAATAGAATTGTATTTTCTTAATTTCTTTTAGCTGTAATTTTGACTGTATTTATCTCACATTTTAAAACAAGGTATGAAAAACTCCTTATTAATAGTACTAATAAATGGTACCACGGTACCAATATGGTTCCATTTGGAAAAATTGAGTTTTACCCTAAATACAACTTTGATGAGCTTCATTTGCTCATAAATCACATAAGTTAGTATTTTTGACGGGATTTCAATTTTTCTAGCATAGGATGAGGCGATTAGAATAAATAAGAACAGTCGTGGCACACTTAAATGGAAAACTAAAAATTAAATTAGAAAAAATGTTGACGTTTGAAATGTCACTTATGCGGTATCATTGGATTCAGAAAATTATGCAGATATTAAAATGCAATAATATACAGGGTGTTTGTAGCTTTCGCTTGAGTATTTTTTAGTAAATATAAAATTATGTTTAAAAATATATTAACGAGACATACAAATGACTTCCTTAATCATAATAAAAATGACATAATAACAATAAAAAAGGGTTACTACAACTACAAAAAAAAAATGACAAAGATCTCAACACGGCTTGTTAAGTTAGTTACTACAACTATCGTTTTATTGATAGGTTTTTGTTAACTATTATTAAGTGTGTTGTTAGTAACAAATTCGATAAAAAAATATAATTTTTGGTAATGAAAAATATCAAAAATATGGTGTTTTCTTCTCTTAAATTTTGAAGTTCTGGTTCGCGCAGAGACAAATAAGAAGCTGACGACTAATGAACACAGAGTGTTCCATTTAAAAAATGAAACGTGGTGTCACTTACAGCAAACCAGAAAGAAAAAAAATCTGTTATAGTCAAAAAGTGTCATTTATTATGTATATGGGATGTCCCAAATTTCAATCAATTATCTTTAAAACTAAGGTAGAAACGGGGGTGTACCATGATCCTGTTACACCCGGTATAGTAATGACAATCTTACTTTAGTTGCTCGTCATTAAAACTAGTGACATATTTGGGAAAAACGTTGTCGAAGTTGCGTACAGCTGATTATACTTGTTTAAGTCAATTTTTGGAGGTTTTCCGTAATAATTCCTTTTACTTATCATTTTCTTTCTTCATAAATATAACATACAAGGAAAGTGTTTGTACATTTTTTGTTAACTTCGAAGATAAACAACACAAATTACTTTTGACCGATTCAGACGCCCATAAACATCCGCCAACAATGTGTCAACATTCAACATAAAAAAACTTAACAACTTTTTTTGATTGCGAATGCGTTAAAACTTGCTTATTGTAAATGGAACACCCTATATATAACTACATATTTTGATTCTACGTCTAATTCTAGGCATATTTCGTGTACAATGTCACATACCTCACCTCAATCGTTTCTGACTTATTTAATGTTTGTTTAAATTTAATGTCAAAATTGGCGTTGCAGACCAAAAACTAATTTGAATTATCAACTATTCAAAAACATTTATTACTTAGTTTGTGTATTTTTTTATGTTAAGCTGGGTCCGTTTGAACAGTATTTGTGCAAAATTGTCAAAAATAGTAGTTTTGAAAATCGTCAAGGACAATTTTTTCAAATGGAACATACCGATTTTTATATTTTTGTCTCATTCGTGATCCAAAATAAGGTAAGTTTGTATAATATTGATTATCGAAAAATCGGTACACGTACAGTTTTTCCATAAACAATCGCGGCGGTTCCCAGTGAACCACCCTGTATATAAAATCCGTTAGTAATTATTCGATTTTTCGACATTCAATTAGGTGCGGAAATGTCGTATTTATCTAAACTAGAATGGAAAAATAAATACTAAATTTAACCTTAAAAAATATTTTTCTCGTCTTTTATAATTGTTTAGATTTAAATGACAAAAGTGGTATTTATCAACTTACTTTGTTCTTGTGATAAATTTTATATTGGCAAACATCCAGAAATTTTAAAATAAAACTTAAAGAAACACTTACGATATATAGAAAAACCAGAAAAATATAATAATAATCCAAATTCAATAAAATCTACTTTTGTTTATCATGTTATTACAGAAAAACACTCAGTTAAAAATCAACAACTTATTCATCCCTTTAATGTTAATAATAACAATAAACACATTTTAGATATACTCGAAAATATTTATATTCACACCACAAATTCAAACTCATTAATCAATAATCAAATTAACTTTTCGAACTTTGTTTAAACTACAAAAATTAAAACATTCTGCCAAATTTAGTTATCTTCCTTTTGCGCCATCTTTACTTACTTTTTAAAAATAATAATTTTATGTCAATTTGACATTATCTTTTCCAAAAAGTATTAATGTTTGAATGTAAGTATAAGATTAATTTATTATTATTGTTAGCGTTTTTATTTTTGTACAGATTTTGTCCGAAGATGATTTTAATTTAATTATAAAATCGAAACCGGTTACAATTTAAAAAATAGAAGTATTGGCTGACATAGATATATTTTATTAATTAATAATTCCAATACATTAAATGGATCCATCATTCGTTTATAAAATTTATTATCAGTCTTTTCATCTATAACGTTATTCTGTTTATGTGCCTTCTTTCCCAATTCCAACCCGTCAGAAGGACGTGAGCTGTCACAAGATAACAATAGTTTGTTACCACCCTGTGTCTGCGGATGTCCAACTATTTTGGAGGCTATTTTTAATTTATTTTCAACGTAGTTTTCAATGTACGAGTCAGCGACGATACTAGATTTCCAATTTCTATGGCGCTTTAGAAGAGTGATATCAGCTTCTGCGTCTGCAAGCAGTGTTGCTGAAGTCCTCCGGAAGCAATGTCTACTATAATTCGAAGAATTCCGTAACTTTAAAAATTCTGCAATTTTGGTCGGTATTGCACTAATAGTGTTGATCCCTACAGGTTGTCTTGTACATCTGCCATTACGATACCCAATAAAAAATCTTGTAATTTCAATGCATGGACGCCGGAGGGAATAGTTTTACATCGACAAAAGATATTTCTTCTCGGCGCAATGCCCTGCCACTCCCTACAATCAACACCATATAAAAACAGATGAAAGTTTTAGCACGAATTTGTGGTAAATTTTACCTTCATCAACAAATATTTGTCATCATCCGCTTCCTTTAAAAATTTCCTACCTCCAACTTTGTAAAGAATAGTTACTTATGTATCATGGCACTAAAGTTTAATTTTTCATGACGAATGTGTTTTAGCTACAGAGGCGATAGCCGAGGCAAATAAAACACGTGAGTCGCGAAAAAAATCCCAAAATTTGAACAAAATCTAACAATTTTATAACGTTCTTTAAGTAGCAAATGTGATCAGCTGTTTTCTTTTTTTACGTCAAATTATGTCAACTTAAAAATCGTCGTATAATGAATTACTTTAGTACAGATTTTATTTACTTTACTATCGATTTTTGTACTTTAGTGACGATTTCGGAAAAACTAAATTTCTTTGCAATCTGACTTTATTTTAATGGAGGCTATCAATCTAGGATAATTCTTAATTTCTATCTTCTTGTTCACATTCATTGTAGCTCGTAACATTGAATATAGACACAATGTAGAACCCTTCAGAGTTCTTGACTTCTGTTCAAAGTTTGCTAATAATACCTCTTCATTCACATCTTTAGATTTCTTTTCCAAACACCAGTTTTCGAACACTTTAAATGTCTTTTCATATTTTTCTTTTGACTTCTCTGGTAGCAACTTAATGAGAAATTTGTTACCGGATTTTATAAAATCTTTTGTGCAATATGTTGGGAAAAGCTGGCGCCTCGAAAACAAAACTCACGTGTAAAACCGAAAAACATCATTTTCCCAACTAATCGCACAAATAGCTATTTCATTAGTCGTTTTTTGACGAAAACCCAGATCGTTTTTTTTTCTGATAAACCTGACGATAAATTAACTCACAATTCAAATTTTCGTGTTTCGGGTTTCGCTTTTCCCGTTTGGTATTTCGTATTTTATATTTCTAAATTTATAAAAAGTAATTTCTGCACTGATACAATTTTGTGACAATTGCTTTTTAATAAACCTAATAATCAATATTCACAATTATAATAATTATTATAATTAACATAGACGAAATCTCATCATTCATTATTTAGTCGCTCTGCAAATGATTTCATCATTTTGTTGGATTCACTAATTAAAAAAAAAAAAAAAATTTTTTTTTTTTTTTTTAAAATAAAAAAAAAAAATAAATTTTTAATCAACAAAACACTTTTATTTTTTTCAATCTTTATTTTATTTCAGTCTTTTAATAAAAAATAATAAAAATTTAAAATTTTTAAATTTATAAAAAAAAAAAAAAAAAAAATTTTAAAATTAAAAATTAAAAAAAATTAAATTTACTTAAAAAACTTTTGGGATGGGTGAAAAAAAAGCGTTGTTTAAAAAAAGATTCTTGCCAAAGTTTTTTTGCCTAAGGTTACCTAACAAGGTAAAAGCAATAACAACATTTTTAGGGAAATTTTATGGGAATTTAAAATTGAATTTTTTTTGTTTTAAGGTTTTAAAAAATTTTGAGTTTTTTGTTTTTTACTCCTAAATAAAAAAAAATAAAAAAAAAAAAAAAAGTAAAAAAAAATTGTAAATTTAAAATTTTTTTTTTTTTTAATTATAATTAAAAAATAATAAAATTTTAATAAAAAAATAAAAAAAAGGAGTTAAATGATAAGAAAAAAAAAAAAAAAAAAAAAAAAAAAAAAAAAAAAAAATATTAAAAATTTTTAAAATGGTTTTTTTTTTTTTTTTTTTTTTTTTTTTTTTTACTAAAATTCAAAAAAACTCAATTAAAACATTTTTTTTTTTTTTAAAATTGTTTTTTTTTTTTTTTAATTAAAAAAAAAGTATATAAACAAAAAAAAATTTAATTATAAAGAAAGAAAAAAAAAAAAATAATGAGCGTTTTTTTTTAAAAAAAATATCCTAAAAGAAAATTTTTTGTTGTTAAAGAAAAAATTTTTTCTTTTTTAAAATTGAAAAAAGGTTAAATTTTTATTTTTTTTTATTTTTGGGGATGGAATTTTTAATAAAAAAACCCAAAACCGGAACGGCCTAAAGTTTATAATTCCAATAAATAAATTTTTTTCCTTTTTTCTCGTTGTGCGCAAAAGGGGGGGTTTTTTATAAAAAAGTTGTTTTCTCCCAAAAAAATAAAAAAGAAGGTAAAAAAAAAATGTCAAAAAAGTTTTAATTTAAATTAAAGTCAATTTATTTATTTGTTCTATTTACATTAACACATAATTCAGTTTTTCCTTAACTTAACAATCCAAGCAAACACAAAAATAAAAAAAAACTAAAAAATTTTTTTTCTTTGGCTCTTCTCTTCATTCTATTCTTATTACTACTCTTTTTCTTTCTTCCATCCACTTTCTTTTTTCCACCATCTTCCTCATCCACCCAATTCCTTCCCCTCTCTCTACCAACAACACTTTTCTCACTCTTTCGTCCGCTCTTACTTCACTACACTCTAATTTCAAATGTTCTACATTTTCCCACCCCTCCCTACACATTCTACACTTCCTATCTTCGTCCTTCCACCAGTACTTATTTTCATTCTCTTCGTTTCCTACTCTAAATCTTGCAATTAGTCTTTTATCTTCTAATGCCATTCTTCCGGTTATGTAATTCGGTTTTCCATCTGTTATTAATTCTTCATACTTCGTGTTGTATTTTCCTTCTCTAATTCTTGCTCTTCTTTCTTGTGCCTGTGTGTCTCTATCTCTCTGTACTATTTCTTCTTCCATACTTCTTCCCCATCTCTTATCTTTTTATTTCTTCCTTGCATATCCTCCTCTTTCATAATATCTTCTTCTAGCATCTTCACCATATTTTATCTTTTGCTCCTCTACTTCCTTCCAACATTCATATAATATCTTATTTTCTTTCTTGCTTTCCATCTTTTCTTCATACCGTATTGCCCTTTTTCCTGTCTGTATCCTTATTTTTTCCAGTTTACATTCTTCTTCAACTATATAACCTGGTGTTTCCTTCTCCAAACCTAGTGTCCACTTCCAATACCTTTCCTGTATCTTCTCTAGTTTCTCCCATTCTCTCCATCCCCACACCTCTGCTCCATACATCAACACACCTTTTACTATTCTCTCAAATATCCATCTTCTTTTCTCCAAGTCTTTCGCAAATATTCTTTCTCCTATACCCCATACCTCCCTTATTATTTTATTTCCTTTTTTCTCTAGTTCCTTAATTTGGTCTTCGTCCTTGTTGTCGTACCTCACCATATACCCTAGGTATTTATACTTGTCTACCATCTCTATCTTTTCCTCTCCCACTTCCATTTTCCTCCTTTTATTCTACCTTTTTCTTCTTAAACTCTATAATTTTGTTTTTTCTACATTTAATTCTAATTTCTTTTTTTCCAAATATCTATTTATCACTTTTATCATTCTTTTCATTTCCTCCTCTGTTTTTGCCAAGACCACCATATCATCTGCGTAGGCTAAAACCCACATTTTCCTACCTGCTGTCCTTTAATTTCTTCCTCCAAGTTTCTTACATACAAGGAAAATAAACCCAGGGCTCAGTGGACACCCCTGTCTCAACCCTTTTGCTATCCTAAACTCTCTTCCCAGCTTTTCCCCTACTCTCGTTCTGCACCTTGTTTCTTTGTATATTTCTTCTATTGCATCTATTAAATCTTCGCTTATTCCCCCCTTCTTTCTTCCTCCCTCCCCCCCCCCCTCCCCCCCCCTTTAGACCACCCCAAGTTTAAAATAACACCACACACTTTCCTTTCTTCCTCTCTTCTCCCTTTTTTACTAACTATAATTTTTTTCCTTTTCCCTTTTCCCCTCCAACCCCTTTTTCCCTCCGGTGTCTCATTTTTTTCTTCCTTTTTTTTTCTCTACCTTTTTTTCTTTTTATTTTTTCTTTCCCCCATTCGGAGGGCAATCTCTTCTTTATTTTTTTTTTTTTTTTTTTCTTTTTTTTTTTTTTTAGGCATATTATGGCTTCTTTCATTTTTGGTACCTCCTCCTCTTCCATATTTTTTCAAATATTCCTCTTAATCTTTTCTCATCTTTTCACCTGTGTATTTCCACTGCTCCCCCTGTGTTCCATCTGTGCCACCAGCCTTTCCTTTTTAATCTTATTTATTGCTTCTTCCATCTCCTCCTTTTCAATCCCTCCTTCTCTTATTTTGCCTTTTATCTTCTTTTTTCCTTTGATTCTATGTCTACCCCTCCAATAACTTCTTACAATGTTGCTCCCATTTTCCTCTTCTATTTTTAGCTCGGCCCTTTTTCTTTCTTCCTTCTTCTTACAAACTTCCAAACTGTCCTTCGTTTCTTATTTCCTCGATCTCCCTTCTAACCTCATTTTGAATCCTTCTTTTCCCTTTCTGCATTTTTCTTTAAATTTCATCCTAATTTTTTATATTCTTCAATTGCCTTTATTCCATTTTCTTTTCTCTCTCCTCATTTCCTTCTTTTGCTTTCTGGCACTCTGCATTCCA
The DNA here is from genome assembly GCA_030710515.1 of Abscondita cerata. Classification (NCBI taxonomy): domain Eukaryota; kingdom Metazoa; phylum Arthropoda; class Insecta; order Coleoptera; family Lampyridae; genus Abscondita; species Abscondita cerata. The sequence goes on along the minus strand of JALBCR010003474.1, from coordinate 137,194 downwards.
CCATTCATTTCTTTTCCCTAAATTTCCTGTTCTCACTCTATACTCTCTTTTCTGTTGCTTCCTCCATTTCTTTTATTATCTTGTTTATCTCCTCCTCTATTCCTCCTTCTGAACTTTGTCCTTCCTCCATCTTTTTCCTTGTATCTTTCTATATTTTCCTCCGTCCATACCTTGATCTTTCTCCACTCCTCTCTTTTCTTCTTTTTTCATTTTCTTCTCCCACCAAGGTCACTTCTAACGGTTGATGATCAGAATCTTCACTTTCACCAATTTTAAACTTTACTATGTCTTCCATATTTCTTTTCATTTGTGATTTTTTCCTCACAAAATTCTACCAATTTTTTTCCTTGCCCATTTATTATTTTATCCATTGATATTCTTTTCTTTACCCTTCCATTTACCATCATACCTCCTTCCTCTCCTATTCTTGCATTAAAATAGCCTCCTAATATTAGTTTTTTTTTCATTTCTTTCTTTCATTATTTTATCTATTTTTTCCTTAGTCGTTTCTATTTCTTTCCCATAAATTGTTATTATTTTATACCTATCTCCTTCTTCTGTTTCTATATTCGTTTTCATCACCTCCATTATCCTTTCCTCTCTCTCTCTGTTTCTTCTTTTTCCATTCTTTTCTCACTCGTGTTATTATTCCCTTTGCTCTTCCCATCTTCTCTGTTTTTTCCGCGAACTGTATATCCCATAAACTTCTTCCGGCATCTTGTCTTTCCACTCTTCCAATCTTTCTCTACCATCCAGGTTTCAACCAGCCCCACCATTTTAAAATCCCTAATATAACTCCAAAATTCCTTCCTTTGTTTTTATTCCTGCCACATTCCAAAACAATATTCTGTTTTTTCCTTGCCCTTTTTACTTTCTCTCCTTTTTTTCATTTCCTTCTCTCTTTTTTCCCCTTTCCCCCCATTTTCTAGTTTTTTGCTGTCCATTTTCTCTATTTTTTCCTTCCCTCTCTATCCATCTTCGTTCCTCTCCTTCCACCCACATTTTTAGGAATTCTATTTTCACTTTTTTTCCCTCCCTTTCCATATTTTTGCTTCTAGCCTTATCTTTGTTTTTATATCTCTGTCCTTTTTCGTCATGTTCTCGTCAATATAGATTCTCGTACCTCGTAACCTCTTCTTATTTCGTAATATCTCTAATTTTTCTTCCAAACTTCCTACCTTTATTAATACCATTCCCTTCTTTATCTCTCTAGCTTCTTCCACTTTTTTCTTTCAACCCCATGTTATTTCTTAACATATCTTGCACCTGAATCTTTTATTCTTGGTTGTTTCCGTTTACTTCCAACCCTTTCACGACTAAATTTTGTCTCCTCTTTTCTTTCTCCATATTTTCCACTTTTCTTTCTAAGTTTTCCACCTTTTTCTCTAATTTCTTGCACTTATTTTCCCATTTCTCATTTATTGTCTTCATTTCCGCTCTTAATTCCATTATTTCCCCGTTCGTTCTTTCTTGGTTTATTTTTATTAATTTAATTTCTCTTAGCATCTTAATGGATAAATCTCGTATTTCATCTTCTTCTTGTCTCCCACGTACTTCTTTTTTACTTTTCTTCTTCCTCCTTACGATCTTTCGCTGGCGATCTACCCATCTTTTTACTTCTTCTGAAAGCATTAAATAACTCTTTTCTTCCGTCTTTCTTTTTCTCGAGCCCGAATCTGTGTTTTCTGATTCAGACATTTTTCTGCTTTTCCCCTGCTTCTGTTTAATCCCACACGTTATTTTATGTAATTTGGGATCAAATTTAAATTTAAATCATGCATATAAATACGATAAAAGAAAATAAAGCTTTGCGTAAAAATTCCAACAATTCGACTTGAAGCAGCATATTTCTTTAAATGTTTAATTTCTGATAACTCGAGTGCGTGTATTTTTATGAAAAACTAGTAACCAAACGCATTTGAAAATAGGCCTAATCTAGACAAACCTGAAATTAAAGACGTGAGGTCACTACTCCAGGTTAGAGGTCAAAGGTCAGGTCAACTATCTTAAAACATTCCCCTTGACATCCTGAACACTTTGATATATAACATGCCTATGTTTCCCTGGATTTAGGTCACCGCTCCAGGTCAGAGGTCAAAGGTCAGGTTAACTTGTGACCCCGCCTAAGATCAGCGCCTGGACGTCCTGAACAATTTTACGTATCGATCTCCGAAATCGGTTAAGTGGTTTCGGAGGAGAAGACGAACATACAGACACACAGACAAACCGGGCCACGATTTTATGTGTATAGATACCCCTGAAGTAAACCATATAGCTCTGACATTTAGGATTAATTCCTTTTTTTCAAATTTGAAATCGAGTTAAATGTTATTTCTGTATGAATTTTTATGTGTATGAATGCGCGATTTATGAACGATAGACCTGGACAAGCGACATAAGAGTTTGCACTTTATTTATTATCAACAACAACAGTTTTAAAATATGACTACGGGAAAGTAACTTTATAACCAATGCTAGGGGTGATCTAGAGGGTGAAATTTAAAAAAATATATTCTTTTCGCAAAAATTTCATTAGGAAGTACGCCTTTTTTTGATTGCAGTGCTTACTCATAGGGCAGAAGTTATTTTCGAAAATTATTTATGAAATCCCATCCATTATGGGATGGTTATATTTTCACTGGTCTTTGAATCCGTCACCCAGTTCCTCACCCATGCAATATTTTGATATTTTCTTTAGTATGTTAGATTGGCACTATTTTCAAGTATATTATTTTTGTTGCAGCTTGTTGCACCTGCTTTTTAGATTTATCGTAGAATTAATTTATAAATGAAACTCTTCCGGGATGGATAACTTCACCTTAGATGGTAAAAATTGAAACTTTCCAGGTGTAAACTGATTAATTGGAACTTTTTGAAACGCAACCACTTGTGTTCCATGGAATGTAAATAATTATTTCAACATAACTATCCTTATCAACTTTTTTAATGCCGATGTTGTGTAACCTTTTCCGCAATTCAAACCTTTTTCCGTTTTTTGCAAACCTTAGTTACCTTCAGTAGTTTTTCGTTTCCCATTGCTTTTGCTATACAGTCTGTTTTAGTTTTAATATTGCGAAGTTATGTTGTCATACACGTTTAATTATATTTAATCTTTATAAGTACATATATATGGATCGTGGTTTGTTCAGATGCTTAAAACTTAAAAACTACTGTAGTAAATTATCTATTCTTCTGCAAGTTCGTTCGTAATTGCTACGCGAAGGTTTAGGAAAAAAGAAAAGTTAAAGATTGGTTAAGAGGTGGCACTTTGTCATTTAAACAAATTTCGGGTGGAATCGTGAATGCTCGAAATTAATTTAATCAAAAAGTCTATTTTCACCAAAACGGGTCTGCTAGTTTAAGATACAATCAAATCACCTTCGCCTGTTCTTGCATAAAATATGAGAATATTCAGTGACATTTCTTTAACACGTTAAACGCCACGGTGTTTTTTAGGAATGCATCGCGCAGGGCCGAGATGTTTTTTTTCTTCTAACCATTTGCATTATCAATTTTAGTAGGTTTCATTAGGTTTCTCTTTGTTATTTTTGCATTTTATTAAGAAATTCGTGAAAAAAATAGCAGTCCCAGAGGACCACTGTGGCCCTACAAACCTTTTTAACTGTACAGGGCCACAGCGGTCCCTAATGGCGGTCCACCGGCAAGTAGGTGCGTGTCGAGTATACTTGGTTCAGTTGACTTGCAGCGGTGTAGTGAATCGCAACGTTTTTTTGTGGCTTGTGAGTGACCATTTCGCATTCCAGACATGTCGTCGCGTAGAAAAAAAATAGTATCAATGGCAAAAGTCAGCTTTGCTAATGGTATGTTACTTTTATCTTGTTTGTATTATTCACCAATAATTTTGTTGTATTTTTTTATTTTAGACTCGGAGTCAGAACTTATTCTTCCGATTCTTTGTTAGACCCGACATACAAATACAGTGATGCTGAATCAAGCTTTTCGGACAGTAGCGCTCCTAGTGGCAATAAACAAAAGTCTACTGCGGCCAGCCTAACAGTTTTTACCGCATCTACGTCCAAGTCGGCCCAAGGTTTAGAAATGACTAACTCGCCAGATTAGTTTCCAAGTTGTGAACAGGAATTTAGCTCCAAATGTTCATCCGTTAGCGAAAAACCTGTCAATCAGCCTATATTTTAGGCTACATGGGACTCGCCATTATTGGTCTACCAAAGACTTTATCGGGTAAGCGTATTATCAAAAGTTATGAGTCGCAACAGATTCGAGTTGCTTCTCAAATGTTGGCATTTTAACAACAACGAAAACTGCGTCAAAGATAATCGTGGCCATAAATTAGAACCGCTAATTGAAGCTCTTCTGCGGAAATTTGAAGATGCCTACACACCTGGATCCGTATTTTGCATTGATGAATCCTTCGTTCCGTTTTGAGTAAGGCTAATAATTAGACAATATATACCCCAGAAAGCACTTAAGTATGGAGTTAAACTTTTTAAGCTTTGCTGCTCTAAAGGGTACACATGAAATATAAAAATGTATTCTGGAAAAGAGAGAGATGCTACTTGTACTGTTCCAACAAAAATAGTTATAGAGCTATCAGAAAAACTATTAGATAAAGGTAGGACAGCAGTTACTGACAACTGTTATACTAGCCTAGAACTAGCCCACAAATTATTGAATCGATAAACTCACTTATTGGGTACTCTTCGCTCGAATAGAAAAGGTAACCCAGTAGAAGTGATTGCCATTGAACTTCTTCTGGGAACTGCTTTGGTCAACGCCCATTTCTTATATAAAGAGATCAATGAAGAGTCTATTAGCATCACAGAGTTTCGAGAAAGTGTTGTACAAAGTTTAATATTTTCATCTGCAAAACCTTGTGCAGAAAATGATCACACGCCTGGTCCTAGCCGAAAAAGAAAATTAAACAACCATCAGTTCAAAAAGAAGGAGGGGCCTTCACAAAGGGTTTGTAAATATTGCCATGGATGTTACAGACAAAAAATTAAAGGCTTGTTAGAAAAAAACAAAGTTCCCAAGGTGACCACTTATTGTGAAGAATGTAACGACAAACCCCACTTTTGTTTCAACTGTTTTGCCGAATTTCATAACTAATAAATAGTGTCATATTATGTTTAGTATGTGACTAGGTTATAAATAAAATAGTTCACAAAATGTCTCAATTTATCTTCAATAAATAATCGGACCGCCAGTATATTCGATTTATCATAGGCTTGGTCCGCCAGATTTACTATGTATGTCGAATCAGCTTGAATTAGTATTTCCTTAGAAATTTAGTTTCGATTTTGAACAAGATATTTTTCTTTTATACCGTCGCATTCTTTAAGGTGACAGCAGCATTTCATATTCCACCACGAGTCTCTATCAATTTGTATTCAAAACCCAGTATAAGCAATTGCCGTAGGGGGCTATTACCTATGTTGAATCTATCGACAGGCGGTGCGTTTGGCCCCTACCGTGTTTAAAAACATTTTGCGCATCAGAGTCCCTAGGGACCGCCGTGGCCCTATGCGGAAGTACAGTCAACGGTTCTTAGGGACCGCCATGGCGCTCAACGTGTTAACTTTATTTGCCATATTTTTAGTCATGACCTGCATAATTTAAGATTATCTAAACGTTTTACAAAACACGCATTTTCTTTAGAAGGAGTATTACAATCTTTTCTGTGTCTTGAAGTGTACATATTACGCGGTAGTAAAATACATGTGTAAGATTTGTAACAATTCTTGTGTTTTAAATATATGTAACCCCAGCCTTTGCAGATGTCAAATTGAATTTACGTTTCTTTAGCATTTTTTTAAGCAATGTAATTTTCTGTTTTGGACAAAAGAAGGCAAGCGTGGTAATTGAAATTTGGTTTCTCTTTGGCAGATTCTGGAACGTTTCGATTTGATATTAATTTTATTTTAAATTCGAGTTCACTGTCAGAATTAATACTGGTTAGATATGTCATTTTTATGTGACCAAATTAACAAGCGTTGCCACAAGTTTATGACTGGATAATATAACTAAACTTACGTTAAGGCAAACATTGCATTACAGTTAAACCAAATACCATTGCAAATACAGAGAACGCAAATCAATTGACTAATTACTAATGCCTTGCATTATGATATTAAGGCAAGAAAACTAATTTCCGCAAAAATCGCCCTTATGTGTGCACCGAGCGATAAGGTCGAATATCACTGTATGTGACTGGAAATATGAACCTTGGTGCCATGTCCGGGTTTCCCGTTGATAAATCATGCGTTCATACACAAAAAAATTTATACAAAAGTAACGTTTAGCTCGATTTCAAATTTGTCTTTTGATAAAAGAATGAATATTCAGACAAATGGTCGTCATGTAGAGCATCTGATGTAAAATTAATTATCTTATTTATGTTGTTAATTATTTTTATTTTGTTTTTTTATTTTAATATTAATTAAAAATTAACTTTTATTATCAGCATTTGTAGATTGTGTTTGCCAACTTGATATTACAGATAAAATTTTATAATACAACATGATGTGATGTTAGGAACACAAAAAGTTTAAATTAATTTTTCTCGAAAACGGTTCATGATATCGACTTCAAAGAAGAGGACATTTTATATTAAAATTATCTCAAATTTCTCAAATTTGGTGTCAGATAAAAAAAGTAAAAATAAATCATTTTAATAAAAATAACCGTTGGTCTACCCCTACTGATACGCTTGTGGTGGATGTAAAAAGAAAACTTATATAACGATGTCTTCTTCAAAGGTCTGTACTGTAGCTCACTTAGGTACCATTTTCGGATTAAGATAATTTAGTTAAATCACCATAAAATAACATCTAGTACCTGTAGTTTCCGTTTGGTAGAAGAGTTTATGGACACCCTGTATATAAATTAAAACGAAAAATTTGCAAAAATTATATTAATCTAAATTATTCATTGGAATAGTAACCACTTTATGAGAATTTAAATATTGAGAGAAAAGAGAAAGTGTTTTATAAAGTTGTGAGTCTTGCATAAATCAAAACTGTAATTTAGTTTGCTCACGATGCGCTCTCTTAAAAATTCATCTGTTTTTAACAAAAAAAGACTAATAAATCGGTACAGGTTCAAGTATACTAATGGTATATTATATTTCGCTATATTTTTAAGGTGAATTCAAATATGCAATCCAACACAAAAACTGAATGTAAGTTTAGTCTATAACTTTTATCTCGATCACCCTGTATAATGAAAAATATTTTTAGAAGATGCAAAAGGATGCAAAAAAGAGTAAACACTCTGTTCAATCTAAATAAAAAAACTAAAATGTTGTCAAATAATTAAAACTTTAAATAATGTGAACGTGCCATATACCGCGTTTAAGTTAACCATCATTAAGCAAGTGATAGCGGTATCGCCACCTCATGGACACTTACATTGAACTTACATTCTGTAATTGAAATGAGTAGAAATCTGTGGTTTGTAAGATTGCGGCTGTGAACTCTTCAACAGTACGAACAAAGCTAAGCGCATTTTTAACGCAATACTATATCGAATTCCTGCCAACCGAATAGAACAGTAGCCAGTGATAATTGCAGAGTACAAACGGCACCTACTTACCCGTGCCATGTCTTATTTGAGGCTAATCAGTGTAGGGTAGTTCAAACGTTAGTTGTTATGCCACAAACCTGACTTAACAAATTTGCAACGAACGAAAGTGCCAGCCAGCTAAGCGGAAGGGGTGAATTAGGATTGTCTCTCACTTACCTTTGATTGAAGAATATAAGGTCTTTAATATGTTTCACAGTCAGTATTGGTTAGGCGCCACCCAATTCTTTTAATTAACTAAGTCAACCGTTCTCTATTAGATCATAATAAAATATTACACGGGATATCTCCTGGGGTCCTAAATCTAACGCCTTACGACGCTTATCCGAAATAATAAAAAAAACACAAGCAAACATGCAACGCTTCGCATCCCCGGTACCAGGGTTAGACGAGAGGTTAGTCACCGCGTCTTAAATCTATTACAAGTTGCGCTCTTCAGTAGAACCGCCTACAATTTATTACAAACGCACTTACAAAGAAAAAAAAAACTAATTTTAAACGTTCGTTACAAAAGCACTAATTCGCGACAACGGGCCAACGAATCGCAAAAGTTTATGAAGTTTCGGAGAGTACTTACATTAACAGGCTTCTTTCTTCTAAACGCCACCCGCGTAACACTTTAATTCTTAATCCGAAGATTTCGCTACCAATGCAAATACTAATGCATCCTAAAATTTTTGAGTGCTCAGAGATAGTCCATAATCCGTATTGCCGTTATTTCTATTGTTTTCACCAAATCGACGGTATTCTCTTACTAGCGGCGAACTGAAAGTTCCTTTAGGGTTACTGTTCACTTGGTTTTTATTTTGAGTTCACGCACATAATTTACGACACTTGAGTTCTGACGTGATTGTTAAAATTTAACAACGTTAATCCGCTATGCCGCTGCGTAACTCACTAATAACCAAACATCTTATTGGTTCCGTGTCGACCTAAAAACTAACTAAAAACTAACATCGGATAAGAAAGCGTCCACCCCACTTATCGGTTCTTTTCACACACCGAACGTTACAAAAAATATTGCGCTACAATTTTCTTAGAATTAACAAACAAAAACCGCTTAACTAGAACTCAGACCGTGGGCGCAAACCGTGTGTTATTTTATTTAGACAGACATATCGTTAATTTAACTGATAACGTCGTCCAACACCGACTGTAATTCCTAGAAAGAAACAAAGAAACCCTTGATCTAGCAAACTAAATACGAAATGTGAAGTTGAATTCAAAGAACTCGAAGTGTGAGACCTATGAAATAAGCATTTTCTGAAAACTCTAATTGCCTGAACGTGACGATAACATCTTTTATAACTCTAAATTAAGAAAAATATCAAAAACAATATTCCAACAAACTTGACCCTAAACCCACGTGTACTACAATGTAAATGAAATACGTTATAACTATAGTCTAATTCAAATCAAAAGAGCGTAAACGGGCCAAAATCATCTGTGCTTACAAAAAAAAAATAATTTTTCACCATAAAGAGGTGACAGTATACAAAAATCACTGGGAATAGCTATAGAATTTCAACGCATCGTGCTGCTGCTTCACAAGCAAGTGATGGCGGTGTCGCCTCATGGACAGTTGCCTTGTATAAGATTCTCAAATGGAAATAATTTGTAGAAATTTGTATGTAAGATGCCGGCTGTAAACTCTTCAACATTGCGAAGAAAGCTAAACGCATTTTTAAATTAACATATCGAATTCCTGTCAACAGGATAAAACAGAGTAGATTAGCATTCGAGCTACCCTACACTAATGAGTCTCAAATAGGGCGAAACACGTGTATTATAACTTAACTTTAGGAACCATTGAAAATTGTGGTAGTCACTGTTTTTTTATTTGTTTCAATTATAACATATAAAAATTAGAATGTATCAGATGTATGAAGTGAAATAAGTAATCAAGTGAATAACCAGTAACATTTATTCAATAAAAAGATAATAAGTGGCGACGACGATGAACATTAAATTTGGCAATTCGTTCTATGTGAGTTACAGTTTTTAATTGCTTTCAATTATTCTTTCAGAAAAAATGGATCAATCACAATTAAAGAAATTCTTAAAAATTCAACAAAGCCAACGAATTAACTAAGGCATTACTTCAAACGCAAATTACGAAATCAACGGTTTCAAATCCAGAACCAGATTCAGATTATTCTTTTGATACATTCGAAGGAAGTACGGAAACTTTTCAACAATATATCCAGCATCTTGAAATTTATTTTGAGCTATATTAAAATGAAAATGTCACAAAATACTATTTAACTGCATAGGTCCAAAATAATTTGGGTTATTGCCAAATTTAACCTGTCCTTAATTACCAAGCAATGTCGATTATGAGAAATTTGTAGATTTACTTCAAAACCATTTATGTCCAAAGCCAAACATTTTCAAAAACCTTCAGCTGAAGGGTACATTACGTAATATTAACAATAGATTTCGATCATATTTATAGAAATATTTATTCCCTTTTACCGTTGAAGCCAGTTATAAAAATAAATCTATTAAAGACGAAGTCTACATTGTCGATGATCATCACCCGCCGTTTTTAGGACGAACATGGATAAGAAAATGAGCATAAATTAACAAGAACTCAACAAAGAAACTCAAGGAAGGAAACTCTACCAGAGAATATTGAAGAACGCGTAGCTTACATCAAGGCAAAATTTAAAGAAATTTTGGAACCAAAAGTGGGTAAAATTTCCAATGTTAAATGTTCATTAAAACTTCGTCTTGATGTTAAACCCATTTTCTAGAAAGCACGCGATGTTTCATTTGCACTACGTGAACAACTGATTGAACCCGAACGCGAAGGATTAATAACAAAAGTCGATATGTCCGAATGGAGATTACCACTAGTGACAGTTCCAAAATCAGATGGGAACATAAGACTTTGGGTCGATTAGAAAGTAAGAGTCAACAAACGCATACTAGATGCGCATTAAGTACCCTATTCCACGTACTAATGAAATTCTTAATGAACTTCGAAATTCAAAATATTTTTACAGTCTCATTCACATTTAATAGATTATCGTTTGGAATTGAAACCGCTCCAAGAGCATATTGGATCAAGTTCTTCAAGGTCTTGAAAGTGTCGTGTCGTATTTTGACGACGTAGTAGTTCAAGGATCCACTTATGATGAATGTAAAGAGCGACTAGTTACTTGTATTAAACCGCCTACAAAAGTTGAACTTACATTTAAATAAGAAAAAGTGTAAATTCTTTCAAACGATAATAAACTATCTGAGTTATCAAATTCAAGAAAACAATATATCAAAATTGGTCAAAAAATTCGAAGCAATTCTTAAAATTCCTCGCCCGAAGAACGTTCAAGAATGGTGAGCGACCAAGTTCTAATGCCTTTTGACCCTACACTTCCGATATTAGATTCATGCGACGCAAGCCCAGTAGGAATTGTCGGAGTTCTTTCCCATATCGTAGAATAGAAGGAACGACCCGTAGTATTTATCTCAAGATCGTTGATAAAAACAGAGCAAAACAATAGTCAGCTCGAAAAAGAAGTCGTAGCAATATACTAGATGATAAAGAATTTCTTTATGTACCGGGTGGCCAATTAAGAAGGGCCCTCAGCTATATCTCGAAATGTAATTGTCGTAAAGAGAAAATTTATAACTAAATCGGCCAAGACAAAATATTAGAAATTATTTTTAAGTTTCTAGAATGGCCGCCAGGAGGCACAAACACATTATTGAATTTAGATTCCGTTTTTTGAGAAATATTTTTATATTACAGATAACTAAAATGGACGCTGTCTTAAAGATGAAACGAATTTGCAACTTTTTTTGTCAAATGGTTTTTGCTCTATGCGTTAAGGAAAAGTAGTGGAGGGTGTTTGAACACTTCCGGAAATAAATGTCAGTGACTTGAAAATGGTTGAACCGATTTAGGGTCGTTGAGAGGAACTTTCTTGGGCTATCTACGCTGTATTAAACGGATTGATTTAGATTGCTTCTATTGCCGCTAGGGGGCATTTTGTAGCAAATGGATTTTCTCAAAATTATTAAATGCCCAGAAGTGAGATGACATCGACATCGACATGCAGTTTCACGACAAAATGAATAATTGAAAGCTTGAAATCTATTTTTCCGTTCCATGGGAATCCAAAAGTAATTGTATCCGACAATGCACCAATGTTTAAGACCCTCATATTTCATAATCTAGAAATTTTCAGCTCCAGGTCAATCAACAATAAATGGCCGAGCCGAACAATATGTTCAAACGTTTAAGAATAAACTTGAACTATTAACAGGATTGATAAGTGAGAAACTCCGTGACATAATTTTAAAATTCCGAACTACTCCAATGAACGACAACTTAAGCCTGGCAGAAAAATCATAAAACGCAAATTAAGCATAGGAGAACGAGTACGATCCATTTCTACTGAATAAAAACCATTTCGAAGCATCAGCTTCTACAACCATTCGATGTATGTACACTAAAGGTAAGTAAAAAAATAAAAACAATTCACACATAGAACAACACTCAACGATATGTGACACAGACAAATCAACAGCGGATAAAGAACAGATCTGTTTAAATTCGCTTCTTAGGATATGGCGATATGTAGGGTTAAGTAAGGTATGTCCGTGATATTTTTTAAAATTTTGTTATAACTCCTAGATGGTGCAAGGGATTTTTTTTGTAATTTCACTGTAGGAAATTCCAATGCTTAACATATAAACTAATAAAGTATGAACAACTGATAAGTCCATATGTCAAAAAAATAAATACATAAATAGCATGACGTTCTGTTAGGTATATCAGTGATAAGCAGAGGTAATTTCGTGATAGGGGGCAGGTAACTTCGTGATAGTGTATTTAAGTCCAAAATAATGACTTTTTATTGTAAATATTAATATACAGAGTTAGTTTAATCATCAGATTCATCAGTATCTTTTCCTCTGCACATATCACACATAAATAGTTCTTTCCCATCAGAATCTGACGGTTGGCAGTTGACGTGATAAGGGACCAAACAGTTAGAGCACTGGATCCACTGTGCCCCGTTCTTCTGTTTATGGTCAGCAGAATAGCTCCCCCCCACAAACTTCACATTCCTAGTCATCATCAAGTTTCCTTTTCTTGCTGAGTTTCTTTTTGGTGGTTGAGGAGACGTCACTTGATGTAGAAGGCTGTGATGAATCAGATACGGTCTGGTTCTTGGGTTTCTTGTTTTTGCTCAACGAGGAAACATCACTTGCAGCAGAAGGTTGCGATGAAGATGGTTTAGGTCCAAGATTCAAGCACTTGCTCTAGAATCCCTTCTTTCTAGTAGGTCCAGTAGCGCAGGCGTCGTTGGTTGGGGAATAGGCAGTAGATGTCTAAGTTCAGGTTCTGGAACCGATTATCTTGGGTATTATTGTTGTTGGCGTATACAAAGATGGACCAATCGCTTCTACAGCAACGGCATTTCTATTAAAAGGATAGATGCCGGTCTTTCTAAAAGCATTCTGAATATTCTCTCTGGTAAACTCAATATGAATGTGGATTTAGTATGGTGTGGAAATTAGTTCTGTTAGGCTTCTTCAGAGTGTTCCTCATGTATGATCTATGCGTTGCTGCCAATTAGATTTTTAGTGACTTGTATACTCCAACGTCCAGTGGCTGCAAAAGATGGCTGGTATGGGCCGGATATGTGAACAGTAGATTTGGTTATCGCTTGCAAGTGAAATAAGTTCGGGGTTAATATGAGATGCATGTGAATCCATAAACAGAATTACTGGGCGTTCTGAAGGGATTGAGTTGATAAAAAAACGAAACTATTCTAAAAACAGGTCGCTGTTTATCCAGCCCTTAGGAGACAGTTTCACCATTGTACTGGGGAGACAGTCGTTCTTTAAAGAGTCGTTCCAGCGAACACCCTTAAAGATGATCGTTGGTGGAATCCGGATATAGGAAAATTGCTCGTCGGCAATTGCTCGCCGTCAATTGCTAGCCGTCAATTCCTCGCCATGAATTGCTACCCTTCTCAATTGCTCGCCACTTCAATTGCTCGTTTTCTCGTTTTATATGTTCCGGTTAATTATTCGAAATCAATTAGTTAGAAAACCATTTAACAATTCCATTTCCAACATTTCATTCGTTTATTGTTTAGCTTAAATCCAATAATAACAATAAAGGTTTGAGGTACCTACTACCTACCTACCAGCAATTAAAACAGATAATAGATTATTTAGAAAATGCAGTTAACGATAAACAAAATATAGCCATTAAAAACAGATAATAGATTATTTAGGAAAATGCAGTTAACGATAAACAAAATGAACAATTAAAAACAGATAAATAGTAACGAGGCGTTTTCATTACTAGACGGATTGTTATAAAGTCGGCGATATTAGAAAGTTTCGCTTGCATTTGCATTCTAAGCAGCGTACCGATTGCTACGAGTTTACAAACTATTTTTCAATACAACCCTTTTGACGAAGATAAATTTCTGTAAAATGGCTTTGCAGTTTTGCAATCCGAAAAAGGAAAGCCGAGAAACTTTAGGACGAAGGCCATCTCTATATTAGAGATTAAGGACAATGGGGATAAAACGCATTGGAAATGTGAACATTCCAAAAGTTCAAGTGTTCCGCTCGCGTCACAACCGAGCGACGAGATTATTAAACGATGGAAGAACATAACCACGTTGCCGACGCAGCAAAGTGGAGGTTACTAAGATATTGACTTCGATTCGCGAGGCTGCAAAAAATACCAGAGATTGCCCCACTGTATAATCTCGGATGCCTCTGTTGGATGCAGCCAGGCTGTCGCACCGCACCTACCCCGAATCGAAAACATAAAAAGAACTATAAAGGGACGTTCGTAAGCGGAATGAAGATCTACCCGCAATTGGTAAGCATCGCAGGGATCTCCAGCTTCCAATGGAGTTTACCACCACTTTAAATGGAGAAAAATTCCTTTGCTTCGACTCCGGCCCAGAAGATGAGCGCATTTTGATGTTCTGTACCGAGAAGAACCTACAATTTTATCGGATAGTGACCATTGGGGTGTCGATGGCACATTCAAGACAGTGCCCTCGATTTTTACCAACTCTTAACAGTCCATGGATTGAAAACAAACTTTCAATACCATTACTATATGCACTGCTGCCCAATAAATCAGAACAAACATACATTCGTTTGTTCACCCAGTTGAAAGTGCTGAAAAATACTGTCACTCCAAGGATTATAACCACAGACTTCGAAATGGCCCTTTCAAACGGAATAGTATCTGTTTTCCAAATGTACGGATCAAGGGTGCTTCTTCCATCTATGTCAAGCTATATTCCGGGTGATACAAGCTAGGGGTCTAAAGAAGCGTTATGAAACTGACGCTGACTTCGCCCTGAGTCTGCGGATGTTACCAGCTTTGGCATTTGTGCCAGTGGGAGCGGTTACCGGCGCTTCGAAAAACTGTGTGATGGTAACATAATCTACGAAGACGCCCTTAAGAGGTCCTCGATTATTTTGAAGACACGTGGATCGGGCGACCCAACAGAAGACATAGTCGACGACCACCGAAGTTCTCGCATGATCGCTGGAATTGTTATGATGTCGCTTGCCAGGGATGCCCAAAACAAATAATTCTCTTGAGGGATGGCATAGAGCCTTTGAACAACAAGTATCAGGGGCACCACCCAAGTATCTGGAAGTTCATCAAATGTATCCAGAAAGAACAAAGCTTAAACGAGCTACAAATAGAACAACTACTTGCTGGCGATGTCCATCAGCAGAAAAAGAAAAAATACAGGGATTGTGCTGAACGGCTCAAAGCATGGCACTATGTACAATGGAGAAACCTGTTGGAATATCTCCGTGCGATAGCCCACAATATCGCATATTGATGCAGTTAGAATAAAAACAGAAAAAAATACAAAAAATTCAAAAATATGAAAAAAAAAAATTTGAGGAGACGAAAAAGCCGACCTCCACGTGGTGTCTCCTGGGTAACGCTAACAGGCTTTAAATTTTGCAGTGGCGAGCAATTGAAGTGGCGAGCAATTGAGAAGGAGTAGCAATTCATGGCGAGCAATTGACGGCTAGCAATTAACGGCGAGCAGTAGCCGACGAGCAATTTTCGGATACCGGTGGAATCCATGTCCCATTTGCACAGATACAACGCATAAGCGTTTGTGATTCCCCTCTATCTGCGTATGCCCTTTTGAAAATATATCGCTTTCCCACAGAAGTTACAATTCTCTTCGGCTATACGACATAGGTGAGTCCTGTTTCATCGCAGTTCCATAGTCTCTTTGGCATATCTTTTAGTCCAATCCTGTTAAGGAGATCATATAGTTTTGAGAAAAAATTCTCTATTA
Organism: Abscondita cerata; assembly: GCA_030710515.1. NCBI lineage: Eukaryota > Metazoa > Arthropoda > Insecta > Coleoptera > Lampyridae > Abscondita > Abscondita cerata. The sequence continues at coordinate 121,307 of JALBCR010003474.1, read as the reverse complement.
TTTCAGGGTTTGCCATAGATGCATTTTACGCTGCTAAATTTTCTGGTACGCGAAGGACAGTTGTAGCGTTGTTTATAATGTGTCCACCACCACCTACTGGCTATTCTGTATCTCGAGGGGGCCAAAAATGTTCGCGTCCTATATGTTTGCCAGGTTGTATGCCGTTTTCTTATCATATTGACAGTCAATCCAAACCCCAGTTCTTGCATTTTGATTATATAATCAAACAATTTGAACCTCTAGATTTGCCGGTAATGAAAATGGTCTACCTAGTTTAGCTACCTGCTGGTTATTGTTGTTTTCGGCACTTCATTTCTTTCAAAAATCTTTCAGTGTGCTCCATGAACACCGGTCTACTTACTTGCTTTGTAAATGGTCATGTTGGTGTCACGAACCAATCGGGCAGCTTCCAGCAAATCGGAGCTCGTAATTCCGGTACTTCCCTACTTTTTCTTTAAATTTCTTATGCATCTTTGCTCTATAAAAAATAACAAAGTAAGTTCGTGATAGGCCTCTACGGACAACCTTTTTGTTAAATTAAGTTGCCATCGTATTACAAATTACTAATGTAGTGACAAAATTTTTAAAACATTTACTTAATACCGCATAAAAATTTACAACAATTCCCCTAATCAGCTGTAAGAATCAGCGTGAAATGTCTAAGAAAATGCCGGTACAACTTAAGCAATAACAAAGGCTAGGAAAAACAAATCATTTGTATGACTTCATGGGCGCATTCTACAGTTATTGGACTACAATACTATTGTTAAATTTGAAAACTTACCTTGTTCTAAGATGTCCACACAGTAAATAAATTAACGCGCTGCTGTTTGCATCCGCCGAAAGCGAAAAAACCACTGAGCCCAACTTGAAAATTTTATAAACTCCAGATGAAGCGCGACAAGCAAATTTCAACTCTATGGCCACTTACTATGAGGTGTCTGCTATGAACTGCCTGAAAATCGGTATCCCAGCGCAATAGGGAAAATTGGGTTAACGTATAATACTTTTATCACAAACTTTCCTATATCACGAATATACCTTACTTCACCCTATAATTAGTGTGCCCGGAACGAAATATCAATGTGTGGTCTTAAGTTAATGAAATTGTACTCTACAGGCTATGTTTGTTTAAGTAGGGAACTCGTCGTACTAGAACTATGATGCCATTCTGCAATAATTCTCTCTTGTACGACGTTAATGAAATCCGATCACCCTGTCATCTATTTCGGCTGGGGTATCTACTCTTCTCCCCGGGAAGTTCACATTCAGGTTTTTAGATGCTCTGGATTATCGTATCGCTAATGGCTTTGATGTGGTAACATATCCATACTGTGTATCTTGTCCAGTTTCAATAGTTGCGATTTCTAGCCGACGAGATGCAGTACAACCGCAATCAATCTTGGATGAACCATGGCCTTATAAATGGGTCATAGTAAGAGTCCAGAAAATGAACACACTTTGTTTTTTCTTAGGGAAACACAATTTCTGCTAATTTGATTTATTGATAATTGTAAGAACCATCGAATTTTACATACCATTTACTAATTCGGAAGAATCTAGTTCATATGGAAAACGGTTTTGCTACCCCTCGACGGCCAAAAGCACTTTACAATAGCGGTGAATAAAATTATTGCCCTAAAAAGAAAGTTGTTTACTAAAATCTAATTCAAAACTTAACAAAGTTTTTTATTCTTTTTTTTATTTTTTAAAAATAAATTTATTTTTTTTTTTTTTTTTTTTTTTTTTAATTTTTTTTTAATTTTTTTTTTTTTATTTTTTTTCTTTATTTTTTTTTTTTTTTTTTTTTTTTTTTTTTTTTTTTTCTTTTTTTTTTTTTTTTTTTTTTTTTTTTTTTTTTTTTTTTTTTTTTTTTATTTTTTTTCTTTTTTTTTTTTTTTTTTTTTTTTTTTTTTTTTTTTATTTTTTTTCTTTTTTTTTTTTTTTTTTTTTTTTTTTTTTTTTTTTTTTTTTTTTTTTTTTTTTTTTTTTTTTTTTTTTTTTATTTTTTTTTTTTTTTTTTTTTTTTTTTTTTTTTTTTTTTTTTTTTCTTTTATTTTTTTTTTTTTTTTTTTTTTTTTTTTTTTTTTTTTTTTTTTTTTTTTTTTTTTTTTTTTTTTTTTTTTTTTTTTTTTTTTTTTTTTTTTTTTTTTTTTTTTTTTTTTTTTTTTTTTTTTTTTTTTTTTTTTTTTTTTTTTTTTTTTTTTTTTTTTTTTTTTTTTTTTTTTTTTCTTTTTTTTTTTTTTTTTTTTTTTTTTTTTTTTTTTTTTTTTTTTTTTTTTTTTTTTTTTTTTTTTTTTTTTTTTTTTTTTTTTTTTTTTATTTTTTTATTTTTTTTTTTTTTTTTTTTTTTTTTTTTTTTTTTTATTTTTTTTTTTTTTTTTTTTTATTTTTTTTTTTTTTTTTTTTTTTTTTTTTTTTTTTATTTTTTTTTTTTTTTTTTTTTTTTTTTTAAAAAATTTTTTTTTTTTTTTTTATTTTTTTTTTTTTTTTTTTTTTTTTATACACTCATGAAATTTAAAACTTGGACACCACAATTTCTGTAAACAAAAGTTTGCACATTGTGAAGCGGGCTTAAGGGTATCATTTACAATTCTAACAGCAGGTAGTCTCAGCAGGGGTTATCTTATAGAAGGACTGTAGAATGAATCATTACACTAAGCACGTTTTAGAAAATAGGTAATTTACGTTGCTTACTTAATTTTTTCTTTAAAGAATATATTTGAAGGTATCGCTAATTAAACACCATAGCTCGATTAATTATCGAATCAAAATTTTGTTTAGGAAATGTTTACAAAATAAAATTAGAAATAATTTTGATTTAAAAACGTCTACAAGCAATAACTTTTAAATTAAATCAAAAACTAAACATGGTTATTTGGGTTGACTGATTATTACTTATTTTTAAATAAATCTAACCTACTAATTATTGTAAGTTATTAAAAAAATCATTAAACTCTCTATTCATAATATTTAGTCCTTACAAAATGTATATTTTATGACGTTTCATTTTTTCTGTAGTTAATATAAAAAGTGAAAATAAAAACTAAGGCAATTCTTATTGTCAACGTATATATTTAGTTTTTGACAAGAATTTATTACATAATTATAATTAAGATACCAAGTTATAGTTTAAAATTAAATGAAAACTTTTTTTTAAATAAAGGTATTACTATATAAATAAATATAAGAAATCAATAATGGGTGTGACCTCCATTATTATTGATACATTCTTGGAGGCGTCTGCTCATTGACGCTATCAAGGTATCAATATAATTAATATTAATCGTTTCCCATGCGGTATCAATGGCTGCAATTAGTGCATTACGGTTTACTGGTATAAAATTTGGCCCTTGTTGTCTTCGGATAACAGCAAGTATTCGAGCCCAAACATTTTCGATAATGTTAAAATCTGGGCTTTTGCTGGCCAGGGTAACAGCTCCAAGTTATTTTCTCGTATCCAATTGCGCACAACCCGCGAAGTATGAATAGGGGCGTTGTCCTTTAACAACAAAAATACATTATGAAAATGTTAATTCAACAGATCCCGAACTATTTTTTGGAGAAAGTATAGTGAAATAAGAATACTTACTTGTTGGAAAATATAATCTTCGTCTGGATAAAACACTTCGACTGAAGGTTTCATAATAGTTTCCAAAATATCTAAATACGCAGCAGAATCAAGACGTCCATCGATAGCCCAACAAACTCCTGGACCCCGCGCGCTAACCCAACCCCACACATTCACAGAAAAATAACCACTTCGTTTTTTAGGACATATGTGATTATTTTCGTAACGAGTTCCTTCCATTCTAAAAACTTTTAGTGGTCCATCGTTGCGGCTATTGAACGTTTTTCGTCGCTAAAAATCACTCGATTCCAAAATTCCAAAGGTTCGTTCACATATCGCCTTGCAAATTCAGACGACGTCTCATATTTTCGTCACTGAGAACTTCTTTCGCAGCAGCATTATACTTCTTTATTCCCATCTCCTTTAATCTTTTTGTGCAGTTATACGGCATCCGGGAAAATGTGTATCTGCTATAGCCCTGGGTATGTAGCAAATGGTTGTTCTGTTACGTAATGAAACAACTCGAGATCTTGAGCACGTGTAGATACTTTAGGTCTACCACTTCCGATGGCTCTTTCCAAAGTGTGTTCAAGATTCCATTTTACTCGGTAATGCCCTACGGTGCTTTTGGTATATCTAACATACGTGAAATTTCACGCACGCTACGGCCCGCCGCTAATTCCGAAACAATCCGCGCTTTCAAATCAGCACCGAGATGAGGTGGCATTTTCACAACACTTGAAATTTTAAACTAAAATGGAATTTACATTTCTTACTTTATTTATTGGTTCACACTACCCTTCTCAAACAGTAGGTAATTGTTTATTTATTACATACTTCTAATGACCAATGTAACAACCCTTAGAGCAATATGACTCAAAGGAAGTAAATTAAACAAGCAAGGATATTCTATTGTTATTGAAACTTATTCATAAAGTAAAAGCCATTTCCTTATAATGCTAATGGACAGGATTTTCTTTTAAGTATTAAGATTACAATAGAGGACTTATAAACTTTCGAAAATATCTAATTATAAATATTTACACTGCAATTGCGCTTTTTCCTTAATAATTTCTTAGCAATAACATACACGTTCTTGGTTTTAAGTTGTCATAAATTTGATATGATATAAATTTGTGTTTCTAATATTACATCACAAACTAATCTTTATTCGCCAAAAATTGTTGCTTAAGTTGTAAAGCTTCGTACACACCTGAACAACAAACCGAGCAACAAACATAACAACGAACCGAAAGTCAAACAGAACGACAAACGATCTTTTATGATTTCCACAATCCGAACAACAAACGGAACGTTTGTGCTGTTCCCATAATTATTTTCAGTAGTTTTCAGTTCATATATATTTATTATTGAGAAGAGAAAATTGCGGAAAACAAGAAGATAGTGCCAACCAAATTTTTACGCACAAAGAAGAGTAAAAATTATAATTTACTTCGCTTTTTTTTATTTTGGAAATTTCCCGCCCAAATGATGCTAATAGGGACATCATTTTTTTCTTGCATTCTTAAACACTGATTAATTTAAAACATTTTTCTTCTGTCAACTCCATAATATTACCTAAAACACAACAAACCCACAAAAGGGAGGACAAAAATAAATAATTTAATTCTCCCGCATAAGTTTGTTCGCCGTTTTGTTTAGATTCGTCCAAACCTGCAAACGCATTCGCGCGCATTTTCTTTGATGTCGGAGAAAAACCGACAAGTTGCGGGAACGCCGCAAACCGTTCGTGGAACAATCAGGACTTGCGAATCTGTTCTAAAATTCGTACGTAGCACCGTCCAAATTAATGTTCCGATTGCCGTTCGGTTCGTTGTTCTGTTTGTTCCTCGGTTTGTTGTTCAGGTGTGTACGAAGCTTTACAATAAGCATATTAATATGAACTATATCTTATGAAAGGAGAGTTATGTAACTATAATTAACGACTTAACGTTACGTTAGTAGATTCCATTTACTATTTACACATATTTTCTTGGAACATTCGATAATTAACTATCGGGATATGATGACCCTATACTTCGCAGGTTGTGCGCAACTGGATACAAGCAAATAACTTGGAGCTGTTACCCTGGCCAGCAAAAAGCCCAGATTTTAACATTATCGAAAATGTTTGGGCTCGAATACTTGCTGTTATCCGAAGACAACAAGGGCCAAATTTTATACCAGTAAACCGTAATGCACTAATTGCAGCCATTGATACCGCATGGGAAACGATTAATATTAATTATATTGATACCTTGATAGCGTCAATGAGCAGACGCCTCCAAGAATGTATCAATAATAATGGAGGTCACACCCATTATTGATTTCTTATATTTATTTATATAGTAATACCTTTATTTAAAAAAAAGTTTTCATTTAATTTTAAACTATAACTTGGTATCTTAATTATAATTATGTAATAAATTCTTGTCAAAAACTAAATATATACGTTGACAATAAGAATTGCCTTAGTTTTTATTTTCACTTTTATATTAACTACAGAAAAAAATGAAACGTCATAAAATATACATTTTGTAAGGACTAAATATTATGAATAGAGAGTTTAATGATTTTTTTTAATAACTTACAATAATTAGTAGGTTAGATTTATTTAAAAATAAGTAATAATCAGTCAACCCAAATAACCATGTTTAGTTTTTGATTTAATTTAAAAGTTATTGCTTGTAGACGTTTTTAAATCAAAATTATTTCTAATTTTATTTTGTAAACATTTCCTAAACAAAATTTTGATTCGATAATTAATCGAGCTATGGTGTTTAATTAGCGATACCTTCAAATATATTCTTTAAAGAAAAAATTAAGTAAGCAACGTAAATTACCTATTTTCTAAAACGTGCTTAGTGTAATGATTCATTCTACAGTCCTTCTATAAGATAACCCCTGCTGAGACTACCTGCTGTTAGAACTGTAAATGATACCCTTAAGCCCGCTTCACAATGTGTAAACTTTTGTTTACAGAAATTGTGGTGTCCAAGTTTTAAATTTCATGAGTGTGCTAGAAACATTTTAACTCTTGCAACCAATTCCGTTTAAATGCATCATTGTCAAAATAAAATTGGCAAATTCGTTGTCAGTGGTAAGTATGAATGTATACTGTAAACTACGACAACACAAAGTATATTTGAATTCATTACATCAAATGCAGCAAAGGAAAATTTGGATTACAACAATGTTTATAAAACGGCATTTTTATGTTTAATCTGCATGATGTGTACTTTCCAAGCGCGTCATCAAGATAATCCCGCAAACATGCGCTGTTATACCTTCTAAAATTATTGTACCATGGATAACGACAGTTTACCTGAAGCTAAGAATGCGTTGGTATACATGGCAGTGGTTTTAAATGACCACTGGAAACTTCCTTTCGGGTATTTTTAATCGTCGTCTTGAATGGCACGACTAGAGCCAACTTACTAGAAACATATTTAAGATTGGTTCATCCAACTGGTGCTATATGCAATGCAGTAGTGTTTGATAGGGCTACAGTTAATATTAATATGTGCCTTCATTAGGTTCCAATTATGCAAGCAGTAGTATTAAATTTGAAATCCCATTTTTGTAGGTTTTCGTGTTTTTTGATGCATACCATACCATGCTAAATATGATAAGAAATACGTTTGAAACAGTACTGATTGATGTGGAAAATAGAAGGGTAAAGTAGACATATCTGGAAAAGTTACATGAAGTTCAAGAAAATGAGGGTTGAAGACTCGCGAATGAAATGACTAAATGTCATCTAAATTGGGAGTAAGAAAATTAACGTTCGGTTAGAAGTCCAATTACTTAGTATAGTGTCGGCGATTCAGAATTATATTGCGACAAAAACAACTGGTTTTTATGATTTAAAATTGGTATCCTTCTAGGTGGAGGTAGAGTTAAAAATAACGGTTTAAAGTTACATATATGGCCGACGTTTCGCGCAAACCGGGTGACGGTTTTATCGAGGCTAAAAGTAAATTAAAAAATCGTGTGAGTGACAAAATTTAAAATAATCATCAAGAGTTGATGATATCAAAAGGATTAAAATTAATAAATTATATAAGACCCACAGTATATATTAAAGGAACAAACGAATAAATAAACAAGAATTAATTTAATTTACTTTTAGCCTCGATTAAACCTTCACAGGTTTGGGTGAAACGTCGGCCATATATTTTAAACCGTTATTTTGGATGAGGATGACGGGAAAGTAAATTTTCTGTTGTTTCTTTTAAATTTAGTGATCTATGATTATAATAATAAAAATCAAAGAAATGAAAAAAAAATTTTTAAATACATTGAAGTCAAATTGAAGTAGAATTTCATGTCGAAATCCTTTTCGTTATTAGATGTGATTGTATTAAATAAATGCAATTTTTCTTGAGAAGTCAAGATAGGAAAACGCACGAAACTTAATTTGGCAATGTTAAAGCACCTAATAAAGTAAGTTTTCGTGTAAAACAATTTAGTTGCATAAACACAAAAAAGTCTTTGCGGCCGTATTTGTTGATGTTTCACATACAATAAAAAACTTAAGAACCTTATTTGTAGGTTTACTGCTTTTTTATTAGGCAGGAAAAGAAAGATTTTTTGTGGAAAATGTCACTTAAATTTCAATATACATGCAAAATTGTATAATGCAATATGATTGCATAATGCAATATGCTTGCATGCTGATGGGAACATCCGACCACTTAAACCATAATTTATACCCGAAAAGCTAAACCGATTGCTAGCAATTTTCCCGCATGCGACGTTCTATAACCTATTACATAAGTAGAACCTTGTTTATGATTTACTTTGAAACGGCCCAATGTGACAATTCACAAACGTTATGCCACTTATTCCTCAAATAAAACCGTTTTTATAGTCTCCTTTTATCATTAGAAGGCGCAAGAATAATTTTTTTATTGCTTTATTTAGAACAACATTTTTGCGGTTGCCGTTTATGCTTGAAATATTTGCAAATAAAATTATTTGATGATATAAAGAATGCGAATAACGTGGTGTAATAAAGTAAGACTTAATCTCAACGTAAATAAAACCGTTGATATCAATATCAAAAATTACACATATTTTGGATTTTAAAAATTTCTAACAATAATTATGTATGTCTGTTTGCATGAAAGTGCTACGAACATGTTTTTATGTTGTTCCTTTGACCACATTCATGAAAAAAACGCACAGTAACAACTAGTATATAAAATATGCAAAACATGCAATGTTAAAATCGATTGTCCAATCACTACGGATGTCCTATAGTATTTCTAAGCATCTACTAACTTTTTGAAACTAATTAACAGATCAATTACAGTTTATTGAAATATTACATGTCATTGAACTTTTTTTATTTGTGAGCGTGGAAAAAGTATTTCACATAATTCGAGTATTAAACATTTTTTCAGTTTCGCTTGATTTATTATTAAATTCATTTAAAATTATTTTGTTGGTTTCATAGATTTTAATTTAATGAAAAGAAAAGTAGAACATAATTCTATTGTGTACACTCATGAAATTTTAAACTTGGACACCACAACATCTGTAAACAAAAGTTTGTACATTGTGAAGCGGGCTTAAGGGTATCATTTACAATTCTAACAGCAGGTAGTCTCAGCAGGGGTTATCTTATAGAAGGACTGTAGAATGAATCATTACACTAAGCACGTTTTAGAAAATAGGTAATTTACGTTGCTTACTTAATTTTTCTTTAAAGAATATATTTGAAGGTATCGCTAATTAAACACCATAGCTCGATTAATTATCGAATCAAAATTTTGTTTAGGAAATGTTTACAAAATAAAATTAGAAATAATTTTGATTTAAAAAACGTCTACAAGCAATAACTTTTAAATTAAATCAAAAAACTAAACATGGTTATTTGGGTTGACTGATTATTACTTATTTTAAATAAATCTAACCTACTAATTATTGTAAGTTATTAAAAAAAACATTAAACTCTCTATTCATAATATTTAGTCCTTACAAAATGTATATTTTATGACGTTTCATTTTTTCTGTAGTTAATATAAAAGTGAAAATAAAAACTAAGGCAATTCTTATTGTCAACGTATATATTTAGTTTTTTGACAAGAATTTATTACATAATTATAATTAAGATACCAAGTTATAGTTTAAAATTAAATGAAAACTTTTTTTAAATAAAGGTATTACTATATAAATAAATATAAGAAATCAATAATGGGTGTGACCTCCATTATTATTGATACATTCTTGGAGGCGTCTGCTCATTGACGCTATCAAGGTATCAATATAATTAATATTAATCGTTTCCCATGCGGTATCAATGGCTGCAATTAGTGCATTACGGTTTACTGGTATAAAATTTGGCCCTTGTTGTCTTTGGATAACAGCAAGTATTCGAGTCCAAACATTTTCGATAATGTTAAAATCTGGGCTTTTTGCTGGCCAGGGTAACAGCTCCAAGTTATTTTTTTGTATTCAATTGCGCACAACCCGTAAATTACCTATTTTCTAAAACGTGCTTAGTGTAATGATTCATTCTACAGTCCTTCTATAAGATAACCCCTGCTGAGACTACCTGCTGTTAGAATTGTAAATGATACCCTTAAGCCCGCTTCACAATGTGCAAACTTTTGTTTACAGAAATTGTGGTGTCCAAGTTTTAAATTTCATGAGTGTACAGGATCCGCTGCTGATAATTTTACCATTATTACAACCACTTACTTCAAATTATGCGTAAACATTGTTTATTACAAAGTCCTAACGAGTACTAAATTATCTATTGGTTATTAGTTGAGTAACAGAAGCAGGAGTTTTGGAAATGTTTTTTGAGAAGCGACGTTTGAAAGTTTGGTAAGGGTTGAGCATTGGCTGACAACAGTCAAAAGGAAATATTTGTGTGGGGCGGAAATCTAGATGAATGAACACATTTCACTGAGATGTAGGTTTTTGAGGAATTTCTAGAAATATCAGATATCAATCGATACAGAACGATACAGAAAATCGATTTAAACCCTGTTTTTCAAATAACGAACGAACTACGGGGAAAAGCTGTGAACCAGATTCTAAAACTGCTTTAGAGAATTGGTGGTACTGACCCCAAGAATCTTTTACTAAGACCTTTGCAGTGTCTAACATAACAATTCGATTTTGAGTAGGGTCTGAACGACAATGTGTCGAAATGGAATGTGTGTTTGCTCATTAGGTGGATGCAATAAATACTTTTACATTGCGAACTTGAATTTACACAAGACCTTAAATAGGGTCAAAATCAGTTAAAAAACGCTTTTTGTGTGGAAGTATCAAGACTTTGAAGGCATAAATGTGCCAAAAATATAATCACATTTGATCGGGCAACTCTAGTGCTTTTAAGGCATTAACCGTTGTGGAATGAATCAGAAAAACGTATGCAAATGAGTGGAATTTTTTGAATAAGTCTTGCAGAAATTGAAGATATTGTTGATATACTTTTGAGACAATCTCTGTTTATTTTGATATCGGGTTTTAAGGGAGTCTTTTCTTTTATTTTCTTCTGAGGAATAGCAAAAATTATTGAGTAGTACTTAGAGAAGAGTTTTTGTCTATCAAGAATTCGAATAATCCCAAAAATGTGGGACAATTAGAAATTTTCTGGTAAAAGGTTTAATTTCCAACTCTGGTAAATTGAAACAAGATGTGGCAGGTACTATTTCGCCAGAAGGTCTAGGAACTTCTCTATAAATTAAATCAAGAAATGACGTTTGAGTTTTTTATATTCAATCTTTAAAAACAATTTATGTTGTGAATTAAATTTTAAAGTGATATCTTGTACATCCTCAAAACTTTCGTTCAGTCAAGTTTTTTTAAATAGATTTCACACTGGCTTAATATTTTCACGGCAATTAATACATGCATGAAGTGTGTAACTTAAATTTTCAAAATCTCAAAACTTATTTCTATTTACTCCAGTAACATTGGTTTATTAGTAATTAGTCAGGAACAAAGAAACTAAAAAGACGTTTTTTGAACTAATTTGTTAATCACAAATAGTCCAGTGCATTTAGGAAATTTTTATAGGTGTGACTCACCATTATTGTATACATTATTTCTCTTACCCTCCATTCGAAAGGGTTTTTCTTAGTGAGTTTAACCGTAAGTTTGCGCACCTTTTCTCCGCCATCTTAGGGTTGGTGTTTTTTTTTTGGAATTTTTATATCTCGCGTTCTAATTATACCACAGTCATAAACTTAGATTTGTTTTGAGTTATATTTTCAACAATGGTATATTTATATAAACTGTGCGTTTAACGGGAAAAAAGTTATTGCTCTTCATAGTCGACAGAACGACTTAAAAAAAAGTTTTGTTTTCCTTTTCGGCTCTTATCTTTTTTCCCGTCCACCTGACGCTTTTTTGTGAGAGAACTTTATTAAAGATACAGTAATTTCGAGGAATTTAAAAAAAAATTATCTCGCCCGTAAATCGACGCGCAAAGTTGCTATGTTTCGTGCGGGATTTCGAAATAAGCTGAATAGCGCCCGCGCTCCGCTCTGCATTTCGTCATGGTACGATTTGTCTTCTGTTCAATTATTAAAATAAACGATTATTATTCATTAGACACTGTTTAAATATGCCTGTGTTCAATAAAAACTCTGTTGGAGTGGATATTTATTTAAAAAATGAACATTTCGATGTGTTTAATGATGACTTTATTCTTTCCAAATGTTATTCAATTACACTATTGCTATTTCTTACTAATTTATTCGTATAGTAAGAAATCCCTTTTTTAAACGCAGAACTGTGTTCATATTGAAACAATTAATATTTCGACAGGTTTTAACTTTATAAACATATTTTTTCTGTTTTTTCCAAACTCAATTTCGCACCACCCTTGAGGTTAAGTTCACGGCGCGTTTTTTTTTCATGTGGTTTCCCCGATAGGACTATTAAACAGTTTTCACTTTTCTTTAGTTACTTTCTCATTATATCATGATATTAATATCCATCATCTTCATCCTTACTTATCACAGGCGGTTCGCTTGCTTTTCTTTTCAATGAAGCGGTTGATCTGGGTAAAGGTACTATCGTTGGTCGTCATCTTCGTCACTCGAGTTATGTATATCTTCTTTCGCAGTCGCGCAGGTTTCTCCACGGCACGTCTTGCACAAAACAGAACATTTCAAACCTGCTTTTCGACATCCACAAGCCCTGCTACAGTTGAATGTACATCCACAGGATACAATGTCCAGAACTTTGCGTGGTTTCGATTCCTGATCGGTTGTGATTGGCTCCAAGTGCATTTTTCTCTGCACCGATCCACTTTTGCACTTGATGATATGTTCGAAGGAAATGTTGTCTCGCTGCTCGTTTTCGCAATCTGACTTGAAAACCAAAACTGACATCGCGTTTACCTCCCACGAGCTCAGCATAGAGGCAACATTCCCTTTGAACATATCATCAAGTGCAAAAGTGAATCGGTGCAGAGATAAATGCACTTGGAACCAATGACAACTGATACCACACATAATTCTGGACTTTGTATTCTGTGGATCTACAACCAACTGTAGCAAGGCTTGTGGATGTCAAAAACAGGTTTAAAATGTTCTGTTTTGTGCAAGATTTGCTGTGGAGAAACTTGCCCGAGCGAGAAAGAACTTACAACGATGGTACTTTTACGAAGATCAACCGCTTCATCGAAACGAAAAGCAAGCCAATCACCTGTGATAAGTGAGAATGAAAATGACAATGGCTATCAATGTCATGGCTGCGTGAGAAATTCACTAAAGAAAAAGTTAAAACTGTGGAGTAGGCCTATCGGGGAAACCACATGAAAAAAAAACGCACCGTGAACTCAAACTCAAGAGTGGTACAGAATTGAGTTCGAAAAAAGCAAAAAAATTTCTTCATAAAGGTAAAACTTGTCGAAATATTAATTGTTTCAATATAAACACAGTTCTGCGTTCAAAAAAGAAATTTCTTACTGTACCAATAAATTAGTAACAAATAGCAATAATGTAATTGAATAATATTTGGAAAGTATTAAAATCGTCATTAAACTCATCGAAATGTTCATTTTTAAATAAAAATCCACTTCAACAAAATTGTATTGAACAAATAGGTATATTTAAACAATGTATCATGCATAACAATAGTTTATTTTAATAAATGAACGGGGACAAGTCGTATTACGACGAAATGCAGCGCGGAGAGCGAGCACTATTCATCGTATTTTGAAATCCCGCTCGGAACATAGCAACTTTGCGCGTCGATTGACGGGCGAGAAATGGTGGTATCGAGATAATTTTTTTTTGTAATAACTTGAAATTACTTTATCTTTAATAAAGTTCTGTTACAAAAAGCGTCAGGTGAACTGGAAAAAGAGATAGGGGCCGAAAAGAAAAAAAAACCTTTTTTTTAAGCCGTTCTGTCGACTTTGAAGAGCAATAACTTTTTTCCCGTTACACGTACAGTTTTTTATAATATAGCATTTGTAAAAATATAACTCAAAACAAATCCAAAGACAACAAGTTTATGACTATGCGATAATCAGAACGCGAGATATAAAAATTCCAAAAAAAAAACACCAAAGACGTAAGGGTTGGTTTTAGGGGTGCGCAAACTTAGAGTTAAACTAACCGAGGAAGGCCCTTTCAAACGAGGGGTAAGAGAAAAAATGTATACAAAAACGGTGGGTCAATTCCTAAATGCACTGGACTAAAAGTAATTAATGACAATCGCGTGTTGACTTTATATCCAAATTAATCTACTCATTGTCCTTGATATAATGACACATGTCTCTTCCTATTAGTATTTTTATCACAAAAAAAACATCTATTGATAGATAGACCTATATAGATATTGAAAATGTGTTCGAATAACCACAATAATTGGTAAATTAACTACTTGCACATAATAGCACCATGTTTTTCTTAACACTTTTAGATTATTTTTAATTGCATAGTATGGACTGCTCTAACAAAATGGATTTTAATGACATTATTATTAGTCAAGTAATTATGTCAATGCACGAACAATTTCTTTTAAATAATGTAGCACGTACATGCTAATTTCACTTTAAAACCAAGTAGGTACAAGAACAAAAAGAGTAATTAAATTTCTTAATATACTTCTACATAATTTAATAAATTCCGCATAAAGTTTTATATTTTACATGCAAAATTGTAACTACTATACGAGATCTGACTTAATAGACGATTAAGCACGTGTAATAAATTTTTTAAAAATATGTAGCACTATCACACCTTATGGTAGTTCGTTTAAATTTATACACAACAAATTGATAAGTTACTAAACAAGGTATCTTAATTGGGGTAAAACATGTAAAGCATTCCATCTTCAATGAAATTTAAAACATTTTTTAATCACGCATTAAATGTTGAGCACGGATGCAAAGAATGTAAAATGTAGAACAGTTTTATTGAAACGTGACATGAATCAGGATAATACAATCAAATATTGAATTGAATTGATTGTAAGAAAAATAACAAATTTATGAAAGATTAGCGAATATTTGTCATGTAATTGTAAATATTATGACATACCTTATATTCATGTTTTATACCAAAAATAAATTGTTATTATATTTTTTTTATAATTTTTTCTCCTTCAGAAATCAATCTTTTAAACAAAAGTCTTAAATTTGTCCTTTTATTAAACATAATAAGTGCTCAATTTATAATTTTAAAGCTTCAATTGAACACATTTGCAATTTATATCCTTCAATTAAAAATCAAATTAGAAATATTTTCTCTGTCACCCTAATAACAAATTGCTAAATAACTTTGATTATAAAATTAAAGATCAATTTCAAACAATTAAATCTTTAAAAATAAAATCATCTCTAATAATCTTATTACAAAAGCAGACAAAGGAAATTGTGTAGTAATTCTTAATAAAAATGATTATCTTGTAAAAACGTCATCTTTTCTAAACACTACTGATTTTAAGATTCTTAAAATACTTTTAATTTTTTCAACGTATCTATTAATAAAATAAGACCAACTAATCCAAAATTACTAGTCTTATATAGTTTACCTAAAATACACAAACCGAATATACCTAGTAGACCTATTGTTAACTACATAAATTCACCTACATATTTACTATCAAAATTTTTATCTCAAATTTATAACGAAATAAATTTCACATCTAAAAATTCAATAGAAAATTCTTCTCAATTAATTAATATTTTAACTAATTTAAAATTATCCAATACAAATATTATTATTCCATTCGATATTACTAATCTATTTCCATCAGTACCTCCTTTAGAAACTATAAGTCTTATTTCTAATTTCTTATTTTCATGCGACCTACCTGACATTATAATCCAAAATTTAGTTAATCTACTTGAATTTTGTCTCAAAAATCAATTCTTTACTTTTCAAAATATTTTCTATAAACAAGAACAAGGTTTACCTATGGGTTCTCCGTTATCTCCTGTTTTAGCAGAAATTTTCTTAGATAATTTAGAAACTAATTTTATTTTTAATAATGTTCTTTTCAAAAACATAATATTATGGAAAAGATATGTTGATGATATTTTCTGTATTTTTAAAGGATCTTTAAATGATGTCAATATTTTTCTTAATTTCCTTAACAATTTACACAACAGAATTAAATTTACTTTTGAACTTTCAATTAACAATAAAATTAATTTTTTAGATCTTTCTATTACATTACCAAATAGTAATATTTTCTGTTTTGATATATATATATATATATATATATATATATATATATATATATATATATATATATATATATATATATATATATATATAAAACCCATACCACAACATCACAAATTATACCTTTTGATTCTTGTGATCCTATTTCACACAAAATTTCTTCTTTCTATTTTCTTTTTAATAGGTTATTTAATATTCCTTTATCAAATGACAACTATTTTAAAGAACTTAACTTAATTTTTATATAGCTAAATTAAATAATTACCCTTCTGATTTAATTATCAATTTATATAAAAAATTATTATTCAAACATCATTTAAAATCTTATACTACCCTTTTACCTATTGATAATAAATTAGAATTTAAATACATTTCTATTCCTTCTTATCTAAAGGAACTTTTAAAGCAAAAGATCTAATTATTGATAATCAATGCATAGCGATAATCGCTTTGCAGGATTGAGTTCGTTTATTAAATTGTGACGGTAGTGTGATGACAAGGGAAGTAATTGAAAAAAAAAAGAAGACGCCTTCAATACAGAGAAAAAACATTACCACTAAAGCACCAGAAAATAAAACCGTTAGTGAAAACGATCATTTCTCATGTTCACATTTATCCAATACTGATACCGCCCTAAGTAAGAATGGTCTAGGTCAAACGTTTGCAAATATTGTTAAAGCAAATTGCATTCCTTCAACTTCAACATCATTATCAAATGACAATGAATACAAACAAAATTCAACACTATTTAAAGATGTGTTAAATCTACGTTGGTGATAAGCGGAACATCTCTGACAATGATTGAAAGTCTGCTAAATCAAACAAACGTATCTACAAAAGACAAATGATAATTTGTGTGACGAAAGAAACTGTACTGGGAATTCGCGGTGTTCCAAACGCCGAACATGTTTACGTCACGAGATTACAACCAGATACAACCAAAGAATCCTTAACGAACTTCTTAAAATTGAATAAAATATTTATTGCTGACTGTGAGCAAATGGAATCAAAACATCCTAATAGCTATAGTAGCTTTAAAGTATCGGTTGCTGCTACTCAACTGGATGCTGTATGCGACTGCAAAATTTGGCCTCCCGGAGTAATTATTAGTAAGTTTTTTCATCACCTACACTCCCTAAGAAAGAGGCGAAAAGTAGACGACCAGACTCCCGAGTAACAACGTACACTACTGATAACAATCATGAGATAATGCACAACTTTCGACCTTTAAGCAATAATACTTTTGTAAATTTATTTTATATGAATATTCAATGTTTAAGAAATAAAATCAACTTTGTGGATGCGTATTTAACTGATAAATTTATTGATATAGTATGTATCACTGAACATTGGCTCAATGAACTGGACATTCATATAAATATTTTAAAAGATTTTAGAATAATTAGCAGTTTTATTAGAAAAGATAAAAGACACGGAGGATCAATGATTTTCTGCTGGAACAATTTGTTTTCCATCAATGACGTTGTTATCAGACAGGACATAATTGATCTATCCATTGAAATACACTGTGAGATTTCAGCAGCTGAATTTAATAACATTCAATTAATAGTAATTTGTTTCTATAGGTCTCCATCAGGTAACTTTAAATTATTTTTAGATACTCTTGAACAGATCTTCAAGAAAATATATAGATGCACTAAACAGATTGTTGTTATCGGTGATTTTAACGTGAACTTCTTGGACATTTATGATAACAAAACAGCGCTATTAATGAGTTAATATTGTCATACGGTTTTCACCTCGCAGTTAATTCTCCCACAAGAGGTGTAAATTGTATCGATAATTTAATTTTAAGACTCGATACCAACTACAATTATGACATACAAGAAACAGGTTTTTCTGATCATAAAGCAATTACATGTAATCTGGAAATAAAAGTTAAGCATACACATAATAATACACACCAAGACTGTACAATAAACAGGTATATAACAGAGGAAGGTTTAAATAAAATGTATTTACAATTAAATAACACAGATTGGTCGTTTCTTAAATTAATTAGTGGAAACGCTGATTGCAATGCTGCAACTGTGTCTAAAAAAATTACAACTAAAAAAAGTAGTAATGATTGTATCCAAAATTGGTTCAATTCTAATTTAAAAACACAACGAGATGAACTTGCTTTTGTAAAAGAATATTACAACACATACCCCAGTGATAGTTTATGTACTAAAATTAAACAAATGAGAATAAAATACAATGCGTCAATTAAAATAGCCAAGAAACTTGCTAATGATAACTACATAACCAATGCCAGCAACAGAATTAAAGCCTCATGGAATATTGTTAAGAAGTTTACTAAAGCAAATAACCATAACTGTTCTTCGACCATATCAGCTATCGAATTCAATACATTTTTTAATAATATTCCGCAAAAAATTAGTGCTAATATTAGAAATAATAAGAAGAACGTTGCATTAAAGAACATTAACAAACGCGACAGCCCTGATTCCCAACTCAAATGCGAAATAGCCGAAATATCTTACAATAAGGTGAGGGACATAATCAAAAATTTAAAAGTAAACAAGTGTTCAGATGCATATGGAATCAATTCGTATATTTTAAAGAGAATGACAAATGCAATATTGATACCTTTAACCAATTGCTTAAATTGGTGTATAAAAGAAAACATTTTTCCTAAATCTCTGAAACTTGCTAGAACTTTACCAATATTTAAGAAAGGAGACCGTAATGATCCAAATAACTACCGCCCCATATCGTTGGTTCCTGTGTTTGCCAAAATTTTTGAACACATTATAAAAGACCAAATTATGGAGTACATGGAGAAAAATAACCTTTTTAATCCCTGTCAATATGGATTTAGGTCAGGACTATCAACAAATCACGCAATCGAAGAACTACTTAAACACATTCTCGATAGCCTAGAAAGAGGTTTGCGTTCAACAGCAACCTTTTGTGATCTGTCTAAGGCCTTTGATTGTGTCGATTCCAACTATCTTTTAATTAAATTAGAGAGGTTAGGTTTCGGTCGATCGTTCTCTAATCTAATTGGTTCTTATCTTACTGGCAGGTTTCAATTTGTAGAACACAATAATGTTAAATCCGATACTTTATCAGTGAACATGGGAGTACCTAAAGGTTCAGTTCTTGGACCGATTCTCTTTATTATTTTTATTAATGACGTATTTTCTGTTGATAATACTATTAAAATTTTATACGCTGACGATTCAACATTAGTAACAAAAGCTGAAAAATGGATGGATCTTCTGAGAGAGACGGCTAATGCATAATAAAGAGCAAGGGAATGGTTCTATGATAATGGGTTGTGCCTAAATAACGATAAGACAACAAACATGATCTTTACACGAACAAATGATTGTAACCAAGAAGGGAGCCTAATAATAAACAAAACACACTCTACAAAATTTCTAGGGGTCATCATCGACGACAAATTGACTTGGATCGAACATTGTCATATTCTATCTAAAAAAATTTCTAGTAACATCTTTGCATTACGAAATTTAGTGAACAATGTTTCCAGAAGTGTTTCGAAAATGGCCTACTTTGCTTTGATTCACTCGCATATTTCTTACGCTATAACAGCGTGGGGTAGATCTAGTAGATGGCCATCAATTTTTCGTTTACAACGAAAGGCCATACGAATCATCTACGATATAGGTTATATGGATGACTGTAGACACTGTTTTGTGACGGGAAACATCTTAACTTTTCCATCAATGTACATCTACGAAACTATGAAATATGTTAAAAGTAACATCTCCAAATTCGAAACTGTTTGTGATGTGTGTTTGTATGTATCATATGTGTATGTGTATATTATATATGTATATATATATATATATTTGTAATAAAAAATCTTTTGGGGTTTAAACACGTGTAATAATTATTAAATAATTACAACGTTTCGCCACGCTAACACGCAGCTTTTTCAAAGATAATGAAATATCTCAAAACTGGTTGGATTTAGGTATAGGGAATACTGATACCAAACGAATTGGCTTAAAGAATACAGCGAAAAATGTAATAAAATACAGGGTGTTCTATTTAAAGTAAGCAACTTATAAATGATTTAAATTGGCCACGGTGGCAGCTAAGTTTTAAACACTCTGTATGAAATATCAATAAGTTGGACACATGGAGTTAACGGGCAAGCGCTTGTTGTTTATTAGTTACAATTTCACGTCACTAGCTTCGTAATTAATGGAGATATCTGTATTCAATGTAGACTAGGATTTTTTCAAAATTTAAAAAAAAATCGAAATATCTCGAAAATACTTCATTTTTGGTATAGGACATTGTTCACAAATTTAATCTAAAATTTCATGTAGAATCCGAAAATAAAATAAAAAATACTAGGTTCCATTTAAAATAACAAAGTTGACATCTACTTCCGGTATAACCGGAAGTGCCACATTAAGGACAATATTATATTTGAACTCGGCGTCATCGAAAACCTATAGCTTCCTAATTTCAGATTTTTAACATAACTCTATCCGCCATTACTTTTAATCAAAACTCTTCGCGCCACACCCTGTATATATACAAATACATTATTATTTATATATTTATATTTGACGGGTTTAAAACTTGTAAATATTTTCTTTTTATATAGACGATTGTAAGCACTATTCTGTGATTCTAACATAATAAACTATTATTATTATTATTATTATTATTTATTTCTTTTCTAACAAAATAAATAAATTAAGAAAACATATTAAACACAAAATTAGTTTCTCTACTAAATTTAACCTTAAAAATATTTTCTCGTTTTTTTATAGTTGTTTAGATTTAAATGACAGAAGTGGTATGTATCAACTCACTTGTTCTTGTGATAAATTTTATATTGGCAAAACATCCTGAAATTTTAAAATAATACTTAAACAACACTTACGATATATAGAAAAATCAGAAAAATACAATAATAATCCAAATTCAATAAAATCTACTTTCGCTTATCATATTATTACAGAAAAACACTAAGTTAAAAATCAATAACTTATTCATCCCTTTAATGTTAATAATAACAATAAACATATTTCAGATATACTCGAAAATATTTATATTCACACCACAAATCCAAACTCATTAATCAATAATCAAATTAACCTTTTCGAACTTTGTTTAAACTACAAAAATTAAAACATTCTACCAGATTTAGTTATCTTCCTTTGCGCCATCTTTACTTACATTTAAAAATAATAAATAAGTTTATGTCAATTTGACATTATATCTTTTTCCAAAAAAAGTATTGCTTTTTGAATGTAAGTATAATATTAATTTATTATTATTAGCGTTTAACTTTGTACAGATTTTGTCCGAAGATGACTTTAATTTTATTATAAAGTCGAAACCGGTAAGAATTTATAAATACAAGTATTGGCTGACAAATAAATATATTATATAATTAATGTCATTATGTTGTTAATTAACATTTAAATGCAAAAAAGGTTTTTTTTCTCAACTTTTTTTCCTGAGTGAAAAGTAATGAACCAACATTAATGGTGTAGAAAGAAAAGTTGTAGAGAATAAAAATACGAATACAATGAGCACCAATTCCACGCAATCACGTAATAAATTTCCGAGAAAAATCGGAAAAGTGAAATATTTGGGTTTTTTCTTCAATTCGTAGATCCCTCATTTTTTGAGATGTAGCATAAATCTTTCAGGAAATATTAGGTAATGATACGTACTTAATGTGTGCAAAACACTGCAATTGTCGCGCAATTAGTTCATGCAAAATTGCGATTTAATTTTTTAAAGCAATATATTCAGTTGATGCTGAATGCTCGTGTGGTCGTCCGATTGTCAGAAATAAAAAAAAAATTGTGAAGTTGAAATAGAAAGGAAAATGACGAATTTTGAGGGTGTAGAGCTTCAGTTTCATTAACGATTTCATTAGAAATTCCAAAAAGATTTTCAATTTCATTACTTATTAAATCTAATGCAGGAAAATATATTATGCATTCTAAAGTCATCTTTATTTTGCAGAATTTCTTCAACATTATGACTGACAATAAATTTTTCGAATTTTTTCAGAATTTTTCTTTTTTTAGTTTCAGTTTCAGATGGTAAGTTCTTTATTGTTTTCTACGCAAATATTTTCCGCTTCGGACAAAACTGTTAAAAATTCGGCATTTTTCTCGTCAATTCTCATCTTCTTTATGGTTTCCAAAAGCGAGCTAATGAGTGTATTAGCGCTGACTATATTTGATGTTAATCGTTTTTTTAATATCAATATTACATGCAGCAGAACATTTTTAATATAGTTAAAAAGAGATAAAGCATCTAAATCCTCTGCAGCTTGAAATCCCAAAAAATGCTCGTAAACTACACCATCTAAGTAGTATCTTAAAACAATCGAAATCTGTTCTACTTTTGAGATGTCTTTGGTCTCGTCACACATAATTGCAAAACACGATGCACGATCTACTTCGGAAGTAATTCGTTTCAAAATTGATTTTGACAATATATGTAAAATGTCGCCCTGAATCTTGTGACTTGTATATTTCGTATATTTTTTTATGATCATCTCTAGCAATTTTTTCTTCACAATTTCGTTATGTTTCGCCATCAAGTGTAATAATTCTAAAAAGTGACCTCTATTGGCACTATCTTGATTCTCACGATAACCTCGTTGGGAAATGCACTGGATGGCAGAACATCGTAAAATATCTGCTATTATCGCTTTGTATTGACGATTTTCTTTCACTCACTTGGGTAGCAATACTAGACCCATAATTTTTTGATTTAATTTGTATAAAGAAATCCATTTCACTTGATTTTGTTTATGTTCTACACTAATTTCATGTTTTTTTAAATCTGAAATCGTTTTCAATTGCGCGTTTCCAGTTTGTAAAGCCAACATTAACAAACACTGTGTTTCGTCTATACGTACAGAAAAGTGTCTACAATAGAAACAAAAAACAGCATCACTTAATAAACTATATTCAATCCAGTTATAAAACTCATACTACCTACTACTTTTTAAATTGTCTGAATCGATTACCAAATTTTGTATTTTTATAAAACTTTAGTTGGGGTTGGGAAGGACGGTCTATAACTAATTGAGAAACGTCAGAAGGTCCAGGTCATTTGCATGATATTGATGGTAAGGGGTCCGAGAAAGCACCCATAGATGTTTCCTCATTTCAAAGAGTTTCATCACTTATTGAATCGGAATCGGCTTCTGATTGAATATCTTTATTTTCAGTTTCAGCAAGTCCTTCTAAATCAAAATATTGACCACTATGTTTATCATCATCAACTGATTTTGATGAACATGGTTCAGTTTCTTCAGATTCAAGATCATCGAGTTTAGATTTTTTTGAATATATCTTGAAATAACTCATTAAACTTCTTTTACTCATTTTTAGCTCGTTTCGCTCATTACGAAATTCAAAAGTTGCAAAAATACAAAAACGAAAATCACGCACACGCAACAACGAAACGACAAACCGTACAAGAATTTTATACTGACTGTCGGTCAATAATCCATTTATGGTCCATGCGGTAATGTAGAAATATTTATAAAAAACAAACAGAATAAAATGCTTAATTTAACCAAACAACACGTTTTGAACTTTAGAACTATAATTTTTAATTCATGGTTACATTTCCAACAATATTATAATGGGAATAACTTTTGCGAGGCTACAACGCTGTGTCACGAAATATAATAAGATACCAATAACGTGTGTATGTGTGGGTGAAAAGTTTTTGTGTTTATGTTTTGATACGTGAACTCGTATAACAGAATTAAATAATTGCCCATTCTTGTGAATATAGCTTTATTGATCAAAATTAGTAGGTACGAATTTATTTAAAAAAAATTATTGAATGTTTGAGTGCATTTCAAATTTCAATTGAAAGTTGACTCGAACTTTTATTCGTGTGTTTTGCATTCACAGATGTTTTCTACTCTATCATCGTACACTATTTTTTTTTTGTGTTATGGCTTTGAGTTGAGGAACTCATTCAGCCAAAATCGTACACTATCTTATACAGGGTTATTCACGGTATACGACACGGAATATTACAGCCAAACTATTCAATTAAATTGGAAAAATATAATTGAGATAGATAGAGACCTATAGGAGGAATATTTTTAAATTATTTTCGAAATATACAGGTGTTTTAAAAATACACAGAACTTATCAAGGTTGTGTTTTTTATGGAATGTCCTGTATATTATTACATTTTCAGTTTCTACGAACAAAATAAGAAAGGATTTTATAGAGGTTTACCTTACTTAAATCTAAAGGTTTTTGAGATATTTTGTATTTTATGAAAAAATCGTTACAATTTTGCCGATTCATATCTCAGCAACTATTATTTTTCTCCAAACTAAATTCACACCGAAGTCTATCAATTGATCAGATTTTATGTAAAACTTGTGAAAAATCCATTATCATATACATGATGTGTACAAAATAAGATTAAATAATGACACGTTTTGAACCGCAATAACTTGCTTAATTTAAATGAAACACCCTGTATTTTATATCAACAACAAATGTAAAATGTAATTACCTATCAAACAATACTGTAGTGTCCTTTAGCTAAATGTTCAGGTTGTCACGAAAAATGCAAATTTTCATAATGAAGACTGATTTGAAACAAATTTAATATTTATTAAGTAAGCTATACAACTTTGACAGGTGAATATTATGTATTTGTAAGAAGCCCGTTGATTGATGGGCAAATTTTAATGCATGAATTTAATAATGTTAGACTCCGCGTGCATATAGGTTGATCCCATTATTCTCTGAATAATGTTAAACCTATGGCGGACGAAGATCCCTTGGCCCCGCCCTTGTATGAAAATTTCCGGTTTTCGGATTTTTCCCATTGGTTTGAAGGTAAGCCTCATCGCCATGCCGAATTTCAAGTCTCTTCGACGTCTGGAAGTACCCGTTTAATTTCGGAGACAGACATGAAAAAAATAGGCGCTTTATTTTAAGCAAATGTTTTTTGTATTTCACCAGTATGTTTTACAATATTGTAAACAGCTTAGGAATTGATCCGTGGAGCAGATAATTCATTAGAAAAGATATTATTGTGAAGTAAATTTGTACGTTTATTAAATTCTTGTAAACTCTGTATCAACATTTATTTCTCTCAAAATTTAATACAGTTGATGAAATGTACACAATGCTAATCTTCTCCGTCTTACAAATACATAATATTCACCTGTCAAAGTTGTATAGCTTACTTGATAAATATTAAAATCAGTCTTCATTATAAAAATTTGCATTTTTCAAGACAACCTGGACATTTAGCTATTGTTTGAGAGATAATTACATTTTACATTTGTTGTTGGTATAAAATACAGGGTGTTCCATTTAAAATAAACAAGTTATTGCGGTTCAAAACATGTCATAAATTAATCTTATTTTGTACACATCATGTATATGATAATGGATTTTTCACAAGTTCTACATAAAATCCGATCAATTCATAGACTCCAGTGCGAATTTAGTTTAGATAAAGGTATTAGTTGCTGAGATATGAATTGATAAAATTGTGACGACTTTTTCATAAAATACAAAATATCTCAAAAACTTTTAGGTTTAAGCAAGGCAAACCTCTATAAAATCCATTCTTATTTTGAACGTAGAAACTGAAAATGTATGAATATACAGGGCATTCTATAAGAAAAAACACAACTTTGATACGTTCTGTGTATTTTGGAACACCTATATATTTCGAAAGTAATTTTAAAATATTCCTCCTATAAGTCTCTATCAATCCCAGATATATTTTCCCAATTTTATTAAATAGTTTGGCTGTAATATTCCGTGTCCTATACCGTGAATAACCCTGTATAATTTATTAGTAAAAAATGTTTTAAATTCAGTATTTTGTTGAAAGTTAACTTCATCAGCGGGGTGTGGACTAGTGATTATAATAACCGTATCAATTACAACACATAGAGAACCGATAAAACTTGGCTCCTTATAGGAACTCACTCGAGTCGACCTCGTAGGTTATACAAACAAGGTTCATTAATACGCAGAATATTAATAGGAAAAGTCAAATAATCAAAACTGTAAAAGGCCCACCTTGGCCCACCCTTAGTTTCACCACTGACTCCAGATGGCATCTTTCTAATGCGCAGTATAATGTTTTCACAAAATCAACTTCGAAGTTCGGCAAATAAAACCCTAAAATTTAGTCGCCTTGATACCAGGGGAATGTATATGCTCATTAAACAAAAAAGTTCGTTGCAAAGTAACCCCCAGATGGCGTCTGTGGGGCAAACAAACCTTTGTTTTCATTCAAGTGTGTGTGTGTAATATCTGTTGAATTTTTGTACTTTTAGTGGTTGTTTTAATTAAGTTGGTTATAGAATCTGTGAAAGAGTATTTTAACTCAATTTATGTTTAAAATTACAAATAACAGTTATTACAGTAAAACCTCTAAATAACGGTCACTAAAATTTGCTGTAAAACTGACCAGTATATGGAGGTAGCCGTTATTGGGAGGAGAAAAAATTTATTTCTATGCGTTGATTATTAAATAGTATGGAACATAATTCGGTTCGCTATAGGGTACTATATATCTGCATTAAAAAATAACTATAAATGTGCTGATGCAATATTAAATAATTAGACGATATAATAATGAAAGAGTTATACATATTGAATACATAATACATACATTTACATAATATGTACCTATTTTCTAATTGCTCGTTATACCTATTACAATAATTAATTACATACATATACATACCATTAAATTACATTTTTGTTAAATATTTTTGTATTGAGGTTTGTTTCACATTTTTAAGTTTAGTTTGTAAAACAGAAGATTTACATTTTGATAAAATTTGAAGTACTTCTACCGCTAGTTCACTCTTATCATTAGAAAATAGAAAACTTTGCACATCTCTTAGTTTTTCACACACTTCACCCATATCTTTAATGTTTGACGTAAAAACTTCGGATTCTTCTGCACCACTTTCATTGTTCGAATCACAGCCTTCACTATAGTTTAATTCACTGATTATCTCTTGAATATTAAAATTGGGGCTTTCGGTCAAAATATCACAATCAATAGATACATAATTTTCAAGACTTACACGTTGATTACCTTCTAGTAACACAGAAAAAGCTGAGCTAGTAGAATTTCGTCTTCTTCATCGAAATCTTCTTGCAGGACCTTTTCCGAGAATCTTGGATTCGCAAAACATTTAGCAATTGTAATAGGCGAAACGTTTCTTCAGGCTACTGATATCCAAACTAAAGCACTGGTTAAATTGATACTTTTTTCCGCATCTTCAGAAGGACGCGCGGTATTTGTGAATGTTAGCAGCCTTATGATTAAAAACTTCCTGTGGCCATCTTAAAGTTTTGAATAATTCCTAGATCCAGTGGCTGGCAATGGGATGTGGTGTTTGGGGATAGAAAAACAATGCTCACATTTTCAAGAGTCACTTTGGGATGAGACGTGGCATAATCCAAAAATAATAAGACTTTTCTATTTTCTTTTTTCATTTTGTTATCAAATTGTTTTAGCCAGGAAGTCATAATCCCTACCGTCATCCAAGCTTTTTTATTAGATACCCATTTTAAGGGCAATTTGTTGAAATGAGAGCCTTTAAAGCATCTTGGATGTTTACTTTTTCCAATGATTAACGGATTTTCCTTATCACCTTCCATATTTGTACAAAATAAAATTGTTAATCTTTGTTTTGCAGCTACATTTATCGTTTTTTAAAGAGAACGTTTGTTTGGCATCGCAAGGTAAAAAGTTCGGTCTCGTCAGCATTGTACACATTTTGGGTGAATACTCCTTCAATATTACTGACAGCTTTGCTTTCCAAGCTTCAACAGTGTCTAGGTTAATATCAGCTGACTCCCGCAAATTGTTTTAAAGGTTATGTTATGTCTTTGACAAAATTTCTCAAGCCACCTATTTGAAGCTTTAAAATCCGTCATTTTTAAATTTTCGCAACTTCCAATTCCATCTCTTTTATTAAAGGTCCAGATATAGGGATATTTTTATTGCTAGCTTTACAAAACCAATTGTAAACTACTCGGTCAATTTCTAAACCTTCAGTTCTAGGAAATTTTCTCTTATGTTCTGTATTGGAACCTTCTTTAAAGCTTTTTTAAATCACATTTGTTTTTTAAAATATCATTAACATGTGTTCTACCAATACTAAATTTTTCAGCCAACCTTCTATCACACTGGTATTGAAGTTTTCACTTTCCACAATTATATCAATTTTCTCTTTAAGGGACAAACGTTTTCTTTTTAGCGACATTGTAATTTTTCTGTACGTCTATATGTAACAGCACTGTTGAACATACTAACTCAAATTATGTACGCAAAATAAGATTTTTGGGGTGAGCTTAATGAGCCTTTTATTTTGCACTTTCTCTGTAATGACTAGCTATTGTAAATTAAACAAATTCTTTAAATCCGTTCTTAAATACCGGTAATTACTTAAGCCCCACACAATGAAACAATTATATATTATGCACAACGAACGCTAAGCTGTTGTCTACTAATGATCTTACTTAAAAATGGCAGGAAATTGGAGGTAGAATTACATGTATTTTTCCAAGAAAGTTTACAAATAAGTGGCCGTGGTCGTTATCGAGAGGTGGTCGCTATTAGGAGGATCATTAATATGGATATTTCCGTATAATTGGTTTTTGACTTGGAAAACTTGATGGCCGGTTTTAGAGGTGGCCGCTTTTAAGAGGTGGCGAAAATAGAGGTTTTACTGTATAAAAAAGTTAACACTGTCACGATTTCCTCTATTGCCACAGTTCACTACACAACAAAATGCTGGCGTTATGGTAAATTACAAATCAATTAAACGTATAAACTATATTAAAATCCTATAACTCCATGATAAAACCCATCTAATTATATGTGGGTTTGCCCTGCAGTAGCCATTTTTAAAGGTGTTTGATAGCTACCTGACAGTACATTAAATTACCTTATTGGTCAAGTTCTCGACAACATTTTTAAATCGGCCACATAAAAGACAATGGGAATACTTGAGATACTGTATTATACCATTAATGAATAACATAAAATGAATCGGCCCACAATGAGAACATTGAGGAACGCCTGCAGTAACATTTACTTTATGAGACACAAAATCAGCAATTTTAACAAACGAAACGCAATTGTACAAAAATAAGCGATTAAAACCAAACCGAGACAATTTTAGAAGAAGAATACGTAGAATAATTCTGTCAAAGGCTTTTTGAAAATCCGTGTATATCGCGTGAACTTGTGATAAAATTCCAATTTATCGAGTTAAAATATGCGCTCAAATCCACATAGTTTGTTCTATGATGCAAGTATATTTTTTTTGTAAGTTTTTCCGACGGTACTACATCTAACAACATTGAATAAGGAACATGATCAATTGTCCTGAGCAAGAGCACATCATCAGCCGCATAAACAATAGTAATCTTTGGAAAAGAAATCACAAATTTTCTATTTAACTGTTTCTGTTTTACAACTTGTAGAAAAAAGTCATTGTTTACTATAAAAAACATTATTATCAAGCATCACAGTGTCAGTAGTGTCAGGCCAACAATAGTAAAACGTTAAAATTAAAAAGATATTATTTACTGTATTATTAATTATGTACAGAGCAGATGTAGGAAAAATAGTGTGGTTTCTTTATCAAAATTGAAATTTGACTATATAAATTTGTATGTTTATGCCATCATTTTAAAATTCTAATATACCATATATCCTTTTCAATTCTTGTGACATATGGTATATCAATAATTTTTATTCAGAATTTATCAAACATTCACAAATGCAATAATATACTGGGTGTTCTATTTCAATTAACGAATTTTTGGTCGACTTTCGGGTATCCAAAAAAATAGACCACATCTGAAAACACAAAAATTTAAATTTTTAAGATTTAGAATTTTTCTTCTCTAATTTCACCAGAAACAGTTGAATGTTAAAATTATCGATTTTTAAAATGTACCCCCACTAACATCAACTTATAAACACGTGGACTAAATATTGTTTATATGTTCCAATAGAATTTTTAGTTAGTTGTGAGCACTTTATGAGTTTTACACCATGCTTTCTGCTACACTAATTAACCGTTTAATTAATGACGTATTTTAAGACTTATTTGTGCATGTACGTTAATAACCCCATGGCTTTAATATTGTCCAACCATCTGACTATGCCAACTAATTTCAATAATGCGACAATTACTTTAAAATAAAATTGGAAATAGTTAACATACCAATATGTAGTTGCACGATAAAGGTAAAATATATACGTGATTTGGACTTGATCCAATTCTGCAATGCTTGAAATGCACAAATGTGACAATTGAGTTTGAAAACAGATATTTTTTTACTGTATTTAAAACATTATTATATAATATATTGATAATCAATGCAAAAAAAATTGAAAAAAATGTATACTATTATTTAATGTATTTAAGATTGTTAAAATTAATGAACACTCTAACTCTAACTCGATAGTTCCGTTATCGTGAAAGTTATGAAAAACATTTTTAAACAAAATTGGCTTGTTTTGTTAAAGTAAACTCACAATAAGTAACGTAATTTTTGTAAATGCGGCCTTCTTGGATTTCATAATTAAAAAATTTCATTTTTGTGCAACAATCTAAATTTCAGGTAATAAATTTCTGCATTTTTGTATTATACCAAGTAGATCATGAAAACAAATGCATTATGCTCTTACGACTGCAGAATAAATCAATCTTTAAGTTGTCAATTTGAGTTACTAAGTATGAAATGGCCAGTTTCCCACAAGTGAGCAATATGATATGTTTTGTATTTGTTTTAAAGATGTAAAATACAAGATCGCGCCCATTTACAAAAATATAGTTACTAACACTATCTTAAAAATTATTAAAGTATTTTTTTTTAATTATTATGAATTTTGCTTTAACGAAACAAAATTTTGCTTTAATTTTTTTTCATATTATTCAAGATAACGGAAATATTTGTTTATTTCGAGAACTGAGTGATTTCAGTTCATCGGAACTGCTCGGAATTTTCGAATTTTCTCAGAATCCAAATCAGCGAAATAAACTGTACATCATTGTGTTTCTTAATTAATAACTAAGACAACCATATTTTTCAATAAAATTTATTTTAACAAGAAAATAATAAATTGCCATTTTAAACTATTTATTAAAAGTTATCCACGATGAAATTATAAATGGTTATTATTTGTAGTTTTGTTAGAACATGTCTTTGTTAAACTCTCGGAAAATATCTGTATGAAATGAGTGGAAAACCGGATGACTTTTTATAGTAGATGTAAGCATCAATTTTGATAGTTTACAGTTGCCAAATTTCATACTTGTCATGTATACGTTTTTGAAATGTGGAATTGTCAAAACCTCATGGGACACCTTGTATAGATAAATAATTTTGACAAGATCTTCATTTCAACTAAAATATGAGGTTGATCCAGAAATAATAATAATTGGGTACAGGCAAGATTTAAAAAATTAGTAACAAGCTTTTTTTATTGTTCTATATTTCCCACATTAATTGCCAATAATTCGGCATAAGGATGTTGACAAATTTCGTTTTCTACAAAGCAATAAAAACATTAAGTTTTATTTATAATCTTAACTGATTTGCAAGATATTTTTTGTTAACTAATACAAAGCACCATTTTTTTTTTTGAAAAAAACGACACATATCATAAACGGTCAAAAATAAGGTAACATGTAAAAGAAATTATAGGTTTGTATATAAAATAAGAAAGTTGATAGCAACTTTTGGCACACCCTGTATAGCTGAGGGTCTGAAAATATTTTAGGTAGAACAAAAATTATCGATTATGGCCCTGTACCAAATTCCAAGTTTATGATTTTTCTGCAAGTTGAAAAACTTTTAATACACGCTCTACGCAGATCACCCTGTATAGTAAAATTCATTTCAAAACAATGAAATAATGTAAGAGAACGTGATATATTTTTTCTCAACTAGTTACTAACTTATCATTTACCTGTCGTTTTGACAGTGATTTTGAAAATGATTACTAGGAATGTTCAAACAAATTTATAAAACTTGGACAAATCTAAAAAACAGCTACCATCTTCATTGATCTTTCAAAGACGTTTGATTTTGTAAATAATCGTAAATGACCGAGCAAAATTAATAATCTACGTATTAGAGGTAAATGACCTTATCAAATCGTTTCTCTCTAATTGTGGACAATATGTTTAATATTAACAAATCAATGCAATAGTATACCTAACATCCTAGCGTTCGTGTACCCCAAGGTAGTGTTTTAGGGTCCTTCTTTTCGTTTTGTACGTAAACGACATTGGATATTCTTGAAAGACTAATTATTGTTATTTTGCTGATGATCTTACAGTTATTGAAACTGCAAATTCTGATCAAGACTTGATTGAAAAACTGCAGAGCTCTTTCTTCTTCTTCCGTCAGCTGTTCTAAATTCTTTGAATGTAAGCCTCCCCTAATCTTACCAAATTTTGTCGATGTTGCGTTACACAATACCAATTAAAGCCAACAATCCTTTTCAAATCCTCAGCCCATCCTGCCTGTGGTCGTACTACGCTTTGTTTCTGAGTCCACGGCCTCCATCTTAACAGTCTGTTACTCCAGTTGCTCTCATTTCTGGCGACATGACCAGCCCAGCTCCACTTTAGTGCGGCTATTCTCCTAGTTACATTTTCTATCTTTGACTTCTCGCGTATCCAAATATTGGTATTTCGGTCTTATAAAATAATACCCAGTATTTTTCGTTTAATGGCTCTTTGATTCACGTTCAGATTGTTCAGGATGGATTTGGTGAACACCCATGTTTCCAAGCCATAAGTAGTAACCGGTAAGATACACTCTAACGTTCTGCATTAAAACATCATTCGTTCTAAACCACCACTTACCTGTACAATCATAGATATCTCGGATATCAAAATATCTCGGACTGGCTGCCCCGTAGTCCCATAAAACAATTCTAGGATTCGATTTTTAAAGATGTTTATGGTGATTGACTCGTAGTTGAACAAGAAATCAAGAATCCCAGTACGAAACACAAAAATAAAGGGAATAGGGTAAAACCCAAAATAAAAAAAACTCTAAACAATACAATTTACAATTTGAAAAAGAAAGAAATGTCAAATCTTACCGCGATAACGGGTCTTCGAATAATCAACGTTTAGTTGATTAAAAATATTTTATTTAAAGTTAAGGATTGCAAATCCGGTTAAGACCAAACCTTGAACTTTAGTCTGCGACAATCTATTTTTTGAACCAAGATCGTGCAATATGACTACTGCGAAAAGACCCAAAATTCCCGACGTTTTTCGAACTTTAAATTTAAAATTAAATATATATTTTTAAATTGTTATTATCATCATCATTGCATAATCAGAAAAATCAACACACCGGATCAAAAGTAATCACATCACAATATTGCATGAAAATTTTGAAATAGAAAGAAAACGCCGAAAAAAACAGAAAAAGGCGACAATGGAAAACCAAAGAAAAACAAGAAAGAGCCGAAGACATGACTCAAAAACCCAAAAATACAAAAGCGAATCAAAAGAAAAAATCAAAGTACGAAGTGTCATCGTTCTCTGATGAGGAACAAGTAGAATTTACTATATGTAGATATAGATGAATCGGATGAAGGTCATCTATCAATCAATTTGTAGACTAAACTGAAAATTAAAGATCCAGACAATACTTTTTTTCTATTTTGAAACCAAAGAATCCGTAACTTTAGAGGTTGTAGAAGATGGTATTGAGTCGTCTGAAATAGTTGTTGCTCAAACTCCTGCTGAAGTTTTTCCAAGAAAACCAGGTGATTTCATTTTTGTCAAGTACGAATACGAAATACGATTCGGAAGAGTATTTATTAGATAAGAGAAGAATTTCATAAGACTGACACTGTCCCAATGAATGAAATTTTGATAATGACTGTTCCGGATTTTAAGATAGACACGCCAAATGTCTTCTATGTGTTCTATGAGAGTTTACTGCCAGTTTTGGAATAAATTAATTTTTTTTATGTACAATGTGAAACCAATGAGAAGCATTTGACTTCTTACTATTTAAGTTGTACAAATACATTTTCTTATAAAATCTGGAAGTTTTATTACCAACATGTTTAATTTACCATTAATTTCTTAATATAGCAGATATTTAAGTTCTGTTGGCTAATTAAGAATTTCATGTATTTTATGCATTTGCTCAGGGATATCAGTACAAACACCTTAATAGATAGATAGAGGTCTGAAATGTATTTGTCTCATAGGCTGGGTAAGTTCATTTCTGTCACAATTAGATCTAATTTAAATTTTTTCAATAAACTTAGAGTTTTCGATGGCCCAAGCTGCCAGCTCATCACTATTTATTGTTGAAAAATATGATTGTGCTTCAATAGCTACTTTAGGTAATATTTAAAAAAAGGAAATCTTCTACGATAATTTGTGAAGAATTTTGGGAAAACGTTTCATCCCGTCTTGCACGATTAGGATTTTCGAGCTTTGTGTTAAAAGTCATCCTGATAGTCGTATTGTCAATTAAGCTGTGTTTTATTGAACTATTGTGTTCTTTTAAAAATCAATCATCTAAAAATAAAAAATAAAAAGACAAAGTTAAAATATTAAATCTTCTTCATTGAACATTAAAAGTAAAAGGAAACCAAAATGGAGTTGTAGTCTCTGGACGGGATTACATACAAGAAAGTAATACGTCTTATTCTTTGTTAAATTTAAAATAATCTTTAAAGTAGATATGCTTATTTAACTTGTAGCATCGTAGTGTCTCAAATTTGGTTTTCTCAATTGTACATACATTTGTTCTAGGTTTACGAATTTTGAGGTTTAGTTCAAGCTTTTGTTTCTTTATTTTTATTTAAAACATTTTTGGACTCGCGTCTATCTTGTTCTTTCTATCCGAGTTACATGCGATAAACCCGATACATAGGAAGTGTTATAATACAAGGTGGGCCAACGCCGACGAAACAGATCCAATTGTAGCCACATCAATAATTAAAAAAAAAAACTCAGACCCGTCAATTTTATTTCTGAGGGGGGCATCTTTTAAATTTTTTCAATTGCATTATTAAATTGTTACTGCAATATCTTTTGTTTTTTTTAATGACAATATCCGCGAAATCATGAGCCTTCTATGGGTTTTTGTACGGTTGTTCTAGCCCAACGGCCAAAGGAAACTAGCAACATTTTTGCACAAAAAACTGCTGTGGCTACAATTGGCTCTGTTTTGTCGGCATTGGCCCACCCAGTATACTTGTATACTCGGATAGTTTTACATAATTTGTAAGAGATGAAAATGAAATGAGCTTCTATTAGAAACTAATACTGACATAGTATTTGGCAGAAAATTACCATAAAATATAGATAAACAAGCGTTTTGTGCAAAACTCCGCATCGTTCCGATACCAGCAAACGAGCAAACGTGAAAAACCAAATGAACAGCGTATTGAAAGTGCGTCGCAACTAACACAATTTTAGTAGAAAAAGTGAAAAAAAAACGTTAGGATAAAATCACAATTAAGACGGATTTACGTACGTGAAACGTCACGAGCAAACTTAAAATTTTGGTCGAAGATTTTGTGTTTATCTTGATTGATATAATTAAAATGAATATTTATTAATGAACCATTACTAATGTTTAGGTAATTTTTTCTTATTCTGTAAATCCTTACATTTCTACGCATTATCGCATACAAAATCATAATAAACTGTTTTGTTAAGTTTTGTACCTATATATAAGTGATAAATATACTTACTTCCATGAGGAAAAAACTTAGCATAAATATCCTTAAAACAATCTTCATGAACTACACCCTCCGGACACTCCTGCAAGAAATACATATCATTAACATCAGTGACAAATAAACATTTTAATGAGTATTCTCATTAAAACATAAATTAAAGCCATGCTTTTAGTTTATTTTTGTAACAGAAAACTGAGAATATAAATCATTATAATAAACGAGTGGCTGCAAATCTTATAGAGTTTTACTCTATTACCTATTATTATATTTATTATTAAATATTACAAAAGATAATTAATAATTAAAATAATACGTATTATAAAATTGTATCATATTCTTATAATTTTATTCAAGGAAGATCAACAATAAGAAATTTTATCTTAAATATCACGTTTCAGACGGTGTATTTTAATTGATTTTGTAAGGATTTTTTTTACACAGTTAATAAGGACTGAGAGCGAAAAAACAATAACATTGAAAAACTTGCATAACTTTTATACCATATAATTTTTTTACAAAATTTTGATATAGTAGGCTTTGAAATAGTCAGAATATGTCGTCAAATTTTTATTTTTATTTGAGTCAAATTGTGTTCACAATGGCAAAAGTAGTGGAAGTACATAGATTAATCATTAAAAAATTTGTTGAGAATCCACAATGGTCAGTCGTTCGCATTGCAAAGGAGGCAAAAGTTTGCAGGCAAGTGGCAGCAAAAGTCATCAAGCGGTACAAGGAAGACTTTACCATAACACGGAAACCAGGAAGTGGACGACTAGAGTGTTTTCATTCACCAAAAAAGGTGCAAAAGGCAATATCTGCGATGGTTAAGAATCCGCTGATATCGAACCGGAAATTGGCTGCAAAAGTCGACTTGTCGGAAAAGACAATTCGAAAATAAAAAAAAGAGTGGATTTAAGTCCTACAAAGTTCAAACAACTCCAGATCGTAATGCGGAGAAAACATTGAAGCCAAGAAACGAGCCAGAAAGTTGAGAGCAGATTTTTCCAAAAACGTCAATGTTGCGTGATGGACGAAGAGACTTACGTCCTCGCCGATTTTTCTCAACTACCTGGTCAGGAGTTTTATGTTTCCTGTGGACGAGGAAATGTTCCTAAGAAGTTTAGAACTAAAATAAAGTCCAAGTTTCCAAAAAAATATCTTGTTTGGCAGGCGATTTGTAGCTGCGGTGAAAGAAGCCATTCTTTCATAACAAATGGAACAATTAACTCCGATGTTTACACGAAGGAGTGTCTCCAAAAAAAATTGCGGCCTTTTCTGAGTAAACATAAGGTACCACATTTTTTTTGGCCGGATTTAGGTTCGTGCCATTACAGTAAGCAGACAAAAAAATGGTACGAAGAGAATCATGTCGATTTTGTACCCAGGGAGGCTAACCCACCAAATTGCCCTGAGCTTAGCCCAATCGAGCGGTACTGGACTTTGGTGAAAAGAAGCTTGAAGCAGACAAAAAAGGCTACAAAATCGATTGAAAGTTTTAAAACAATGTGGACCGTAGCGACCAAGAAAGTGTCGAGCACCACCATAAAAGCCATGATGGAGACCATTCCCGACAAGCTCAAAATTTTTTATGACGATAAGCCTGACTGATTTTTTGTTTTTTCTTAATTTTTATATAATAAATAACCTATCCAAAACTAATTTTTTTGAAAATTTATTTAGCGGTTTAAAAGTTATGCAAGTTTTTCAATGTTAATGTTTTTTCGCCCTCAGTCCTTAAATAGACTTAATAAATGATTGTAATTCTAGAAAGTAAAACTAAAAATAAAAGTTTAATCGAAGGAATTATGTTGAAGGTGTTTATGAAATGTAAAATCTGTACCATCTAATCTAATTGCGGGTTATACAACACGATAACATACTTCAACTTTATCAAACTCAAACTAATTCGTATAAATTTCAGGATTTGGAACAGCACGTAATAATAATACTATGTAAAATATTTCTTTACTAATATAAGAAGTTTGAACATGTAAATTAATAACTTAATGTAGTCACGCCCATTAATAATTCAATGAAAGCTTTTAATTATTCATTCGGTAATTATCAATACGTTATAGAAAAAGGATTGACTTGACTATTTTTATTGATGAACGAGTACATTGTTGTTGGCAAGAAACAGTTAACAAACTCAATTTCGACAATTTCCTGAAGAAAAAGGAGTTAGGGTCAAATTCACTAGACGTTTTTGGGTGTTCCTTGGTTACCAGGAACAAAAATTGGTTGATAAAGAGAGTTCCATTTAATTTACTTGTACTTTTATCCATAATTGAATGTCCTTAACACACAATTATTTAGTAATTATTGAGCAGGTTATAGACTAGGCGTAGATAAATTACTGATTATATGTACAATTTGTTTTAAAATTGGAATTGTTAATTGTTAACCCTGTATATATATATATATATATATATATATATATATATATATATATGTAACTCGTGTAAAAGAGATACTGTTATATAACGCGTTTTATAGTGTAGAGATGTACTTAAACAGTGACATTTGATCTTTTCTTGTTTTATTTTAACATATCTATTGATTGTGCATTTTCTTCATTACTTTGTTTTGCATTATGTATGATTGTGACATATCCTATATCAGCTAATATCTACGACGCCAAATAAAATGATTACTATTGTGTATATGTATTATGTATTTGAAGCCGATAGGAACACTTCGGTATTTTATTTAAAGTAGGTAAATTGAGGATTTCAATATCAAAACTTACTCTAAATTAAAAAGTAGGCCTAGAACTTCGAAATTGCACGTTTACACATTCTTCCATTCTGAACAACTTTTCTTAATAACATTTGTGCGTATCTCGTCCCCAAAGAGCACTTTACGATGTCACAAATTAGTTTCCAACCAAGCAGGGCTGATCCCCAGAAGACCAAAATTCAATTCAAATATTTTTTATCTTTTTCAAGAGACGACCAAGCAATCGGGGGACACACTGTATATTCGAAGTAAGGAAAATTTTTGTAACATAACCAATTTATTATGTTTGAAATACAGAACAGCACCTCTTAAGACAACTACAATCTGAGATGAGAATTGTGCGGCACAGTGTTATTAACCTTATTAATGAACAAAGTCATTCAATCATTAATAAAACAAATAAATTAGTTGCTTGGCCACAAATTCAATATTTCTCAGAAAAGTGAGTTCAGTAATAAGAAATAGATCAACGATAAGATCGTTGAGTCCATTTCTCGATAAACAAGGTTTAATTAGGGTTAGGGGGAGATTAATTAGGTATACATTATCTATTAATCGCACACACCCAATCATTTTACCTTCAAGATGAGTACTTACTGGCTTATTAATCAATTACGAATACAAACGCAATTTGCATATTGGTGTAGAAGAATCATTAGCTAATGTTAGGGAAAAAATGGCCCTTACGTGCTCGGTGCGCAGTCAAAATTATTATATTCAAATGTGTAAGGTATGTTAGATATCTAATACAATAACGCCTTTAAATAATTGGAAATTTAGCAGATGAACGAATCAATTCTTCGTGACCATTTTTTCATACAGGGGTGGACAAAAAACGGAAAATTAATCAAGGTGCACTTATGTATATTCGTATATTTTTCCAGCAAAACAGTTCATTCAAATGATTTCTCAACACATGCACTTTTAAACGCATTTAAGAGAGAAGAGGCATTTATCGATGCAAGTCATAAAGTGAAATAACGAATTTAAACAAATAATTAAATTACTATCACACTCAAAGTTTAGCGAATACTTTTAATTAAATTCAATCTATTGGGGATTTATATCACCAAGATCACCATATTTCGGGGGTTTTTATGAAGCAGCCGTAAAGTCGGTCAAATTAATTTTGAAACAAGTTGTAGGGAATTTACATTTGACATATGAAGAATTATGCACAATATTTAATTATTTACACAAATTAAAGCTATGTTAAATTCCCGATCACTCACGTCAATATCCTAAGATCTTAATGACTTTTTAGCGTTAATACCCGTATATTTATTAATCGGAAATGTATTGAATTGTGTACCCCAAGAAAATGAAACTGAACAGACACGCAAAAATAGTGTAAGACATCTTGGTAAATTAATGTCGACACTATGGTATTGTTAAAAGCGAGAACACACAACCATTATTGTGGCCACTAGACAGAGAAGTAGAACGTTGTCAAAGATCAGGTGGTTCAGCTTCAATAGGAACAATAAAAAAGCAACCGGATTAGTGTAGCGTATGTTAGTGAAATTATGTGTATTACAAGTAGAATAATGTCAATAACTGAAAATGATATTGTAAATGGAGTAAATGAAGTGATGATCTATTTGTTTAAATATTGGATATTAATTGAAATCACATAAAGAAAAACACAACTATGTCATATACTCCAATACCAATGTTTATTTAACGTCTGACTAGTTTCGACGATGGAATAATGTATGCGTCATCTTCAGACTGGTTAAATAATTAAATTGAAAGTAACACATACACACGCTATTATATACTATACTAAGTTAATTAACATAAAACAATCTTAATAGTCAAAGGAATGGAACTGAAAACTGCAGCATCTATTTTAACGAACGGGAAAGCACCAACAAACTATACTCGGACACGTGTTTCAATAGCTAAGCTTATCATCATCAGCGAACCGATACTAAAAATATATATATATATATATATATATATATATACTATCTGCGTGTCACGCATCGTTACACTTCATCGATTCTTATATAAGCGCGAATAATTTCGAAAATCCTAATGGACCGTGATCATTATAATTCATAAGCAAATTTCTGTTTTTAAAAATTTCCAAGTTTTCACAAGAATCAAGTTCGTTTTTATTATCTACCCTCTTAATTTATTCAATGTCGCCTACTCTATGGCCATTTACAAGCATATGCATGGCAACACTGGACCTATCTGAGCGATGACATTTGACAATGGGTACAGCTTATCTCCGTTTTGGCTAACCTGTTTATGGGTAAATTTGAAACTGATTTAAAAAATAATTTAGATTATTTTTCTAGAATTTGGTTTAGATATGTAGATGATGTTTTTGCAGTCATCGACACTAAAGTTTAAAGCCCTCAGCAATTGTAGAAATTTTAAATTCAAAATTTGAGACGATTAAGTTAACCTATGAAACAGAAGCAAACCTTAAGTTACCTTTCTCAGACATTTTAGTGACAAGAAATTGCAACAAACTAGATATAGATATTTATCATAAAAACACTAACACTATGAGGTTTATAACAAATGATTTCAACCATAGTATGCAACATAAACTTGCATCTTTCAACTTTTTGATTCACCGATTATTACATTTCCCATTGTCAAAACAAAACTTTGATAAAGAACTGCTAAATATTAAGCAGATTGCATCATACAATGGTTTTCAAGAATCAATTGTCACAAACATAATTAGACAACATAAACATAAGTTAAACATTAGAAACATTACAACGTTAGGAACTAGTAATAGTAAAATAGATAAGAAATATGTCAAATTACCAACTTATCCCACATACACGAAAGGTCTTCAAAAAATATTGTCAAAATTTGATTATAAAACAGTAATCTCTAGTAGTAACAACTTGCAAAATCTTTTAGGCAATCCGAAAGACCCAATAGAAAAGTGTGATAAATCGGGAATATATAAAATAAATTGTAAAGACTGTAACCAAGTATATATAGGGCAAACCAAAAGACGTATTAAAATTCGTTTTAAAGAGCACTTAGCTCATGTTAAATATCATCGCACAGATAGGTCCAGTGTTGCCATGCATATGGTTGAAAATGGCCATAGAGTAGGCGACATTGAATTAATTAAGAGGGTAGATAATAAAATCGAACTTAATTCTTGTGAAAGTTTGGAAATTTTTAAAAACAGAAATTTGCTTATGAATTATGATGATCACGGTCCATTAGGGCAGTTGCAGAATTAGATAGTCTTCAAAGTAGAAGAAACGAAATCAAATACTCAGTTATAGATGAATATCCTGTCAAGGATTCCTTAATGTGGAGGTATGAGATTAAACTATTACCCCGGTTTCAATATGTCGACGTTTCGGTTGGTCTATCCAAGCTTTATCAAGGCGTCTTAAAGTTAGTCCGTCTTTGTAACTGTGCGTCTTTTTAATATTTATTTATTCGTTATTTATACAGGGTGAGTTTTTAGTGCGTATTTGCTCTATAGCGCCTTAGCTACTTATTAGAAAAAATTGTGTGCTATCTCAAGTTGTTGGTAACCTTTTTTGGTATTTTTTAAAAATATCTGTGATAATATAGTGTGTTACATATTTCCTGTACAGAAACTAACTTTATTATTTTAAATAAAACACCCTATATATTTTTTGGAATTCGGAAAGAGTACAAAATTTAATTCAAAAACATGTATCGCACCCTATGCTAAACCCTAAGGTATCGGAGGTATTTAACATAACAAGAAAAACATTTCAGTTCGAAAGATCTGGATGGAGCCTTATAACATTTTCCATATGTTATATCAAAATTTAATTTTTGACATACCGTAAGTACATAGAATTGTCTAACTTTTGCAATTAAAACAGATTGGAAAATAATATACTAAGTGTTACATTTTCCAGGTCACATTTAGCTAACTTTAAACTTCGAAAACATTTTTTTTTCAAATAGAACACCCTGTATTTTTTATGCCCAATTATGTAAAATTAAATTATCTTTCTTCTGGTATAGCCATTGCATGGGTTAAAGTTAGCAACTTTTGAAATTAGCCTTATACTTAAAAATTAAAAACTGCTTTTGATTGAAAATAAACTATAAAGAACGCGAACACATTTTCAATAATAACTTTAATAACATACATAATAATAACAATAAAAATATCTATTAAAAATCAATTTTTCAGTAGTGATCTACATTCCGCCCATTATTTGCTATGCATAACTCAATTTTTGTCTAAATGACCGCTGAACATTTCCCAACATTTCTAGTGTAATTGTACGAAAAGCATTTCGTATTTTGTTTTTCAGATCTTTTACATTTTCTGAAATTTCTTGATAAACAAGATTTTTAATATGCCCCCCAAATCTAAACAACTTAGATCGGGAGATCTTGGGAGCCAACTGACTGGACCACCTCGTCCAATCCATTTATTGGGAAATAAGTTATTCAAAAATCGGGGAACATTTCGATTGTAATGTGGCGGAGCCCCATCTTGCATAAACCACATGCTCCTGATTACATCCAATGGCACGTTTTCAAGTAAATCAAAAAATTTAAATATCTTTTTCTATTTAGATTTCTTTGAAGAAATATGGACCAATTATGTATTGACCAATAATACCTGCTCACACATTAACAGAAAACGATGCTGTCTGTCTATCGAGATTCTAAAATGAGGGTTTTCGTTATCGTAATGGTGATAATTCTTGCGATTTGGTTTACATGTGTTAGAGAAAGTGCTCTCATCAGTAAATAACACATAACTGGAAAATAATCGGTCTTCGTGTATTTTTGTCAGCACCCAGTTACAAAATTTATACGGTTTTGATAATCCTGTTCAGTAATATTTTGTTCATATTCAGGATGATAGTCATGGAACTATTGTCTAGTACTAATCTCAGGATTTTCAACTACTACAGTAACTATATCAAATTGCATAGCTTCATCTTTAATTTTTCCTTGCCGTGAGTTCTTCTTATAATTAGCATTAGCTGTAAGTTCAAAACGTTCCTTAAGTCTT
The DNA here is from genome assembly GCA_030710515.1 of Abscondita cerata. Taxonomy (NCBI): domain Eukaryota; kingdom Metazoa; phylum Arthropoda; class Insecta; order Coleoptera; family Lampyridae; genus Abscondita; species Abscondita cerata. Next base: position 77,554 of record JALBCR010003474.1, on the reverse strand, counting down.
TCAAAGCATTTAACTTGACGTTTTATTCGCTCAGGATATCGCGTTCCATATAATTTGGACGCCAATAAACAATTTCTATTACATTCTCCTAATAAATAAGTCATGTCAACTAATTCTTGAGTAGAGCAATTCATATTAATGTTTCATTAAGAACAACACAGTTGTAATCAAGTAATTAAACGAGACTGTCAAAACCACTGAGAAACTGACAGTTTTGTTTGTTGTCAAGGCCTTCTAGATTCTACTCGTGTGTTATTCAAGATCTTCTATGAAGTATCAATCTAAAACATAATAATGCTTTTTTTGTTAAAAATAATTAAGAAAAATAAATATTTTCGAATTTTGTTATTAATTATTCAAGTACAAGGCTAATTTTATATGCAATTTTTAAGCAAAATCCTTATAAATCTGTCACCATGAAGGAAAATTGCAAATATCTCAAAAGCTGCTAAGTTTAACCCCTGCAATGGTTATACCAGAAGAAAGATAATTTAATTTTACATAATTGGGCATAAAAAATACAAAGTGTTCTATTTGAAAAAAAAATGTTTACGGAGTTTAAAGTTAGCTAAATGTGACCTGAAAAATGTAACACTTAGTATATTATTTTCCAATCATTTACAATTCTATTTACCTACGGTATGTCAAAAATTAAATTTTGATATAACATATGGAAAATGTTATAAGGCTCCATCCAGATCTTTCCAACTGAAATTTTTTTCTTGTTATGTTGAATAACTCCGAATCCTTAGGGTTTAGCATAGGGTGCGATACATGTTTTTGAATTAAATTTTTGTGCTCTTTCCGAATTCTAAAAAATATATAGGGTGTTTTATTTAAAATAAGAAAGTTAGTTTCTGTACAGGAAATATGTAACACACTGTATTATCACAGATATTTTTAAAAAATACCAAAAAAGGTTACCAACAACTTGAGATAGCACACAATTTTTTCTAATAAGTTGCTAAGGCGCTATAGAGCAAATACGCACTAAAAACTCACCCTGTATATTTTATACATAGCTTTTAATTATTGACCACCATTAATCCGGATTAATGGTTAATTATATTGTTGGAATTTTACGTTAATGTTAGTTGTGACAACCACGCCCTAACTTTAAGACGCCTTGATAAAGCTTGGATTGGCCAAGCAAAACGTTTGCATATTGAAACCAGAATAGTGGTTATTCATCTATAACTATTATTTGTAGAATTTATTGATTCAACTTGACTCAAATACTCAACATTATGAATTTGTAATGAGTAGAGCTGTTGAGTTATACAATGAGTTGTTTGTAAATGAACCCATGAACGTCTTCTCCTTTAATAATCAATAGTTATATAAGGATATTCATACTTTAATTTATTTAGACTGTTTTGGGACTCTTTGTTCCTGTAGTCTAAATTAGATCAATTTTGTGTTTAAACTTTCTAATATTGTATTTTAAATTAAATAAATAAAAAAATTAACATCAAGTATAAATAAATTTATCACTAACACAATTCAATAAGTTATGAATCTTCTTTTCAAAATTAAATTGTAATTATTATCATAAAAGATATTGCACATTTCAATTTATTTTTAAAAGTAGTTTGATATCGATTAATATTTACGAACGACTGCAGATTTATAGTTTTGTGTCACTAAAATGCTCAACTTGGGTCCGAACATACGACAAAAGTAAAGAGGGGGGGGGGGAACTTTCAAACCCCCGAAGCTATAATTGGATTTGTGTTTTATTTTTCATTTTTAATTAAGTCTTGAGTGAGAATTTTATTTCTTATTAAAATAAAAACTTAATATAAACAGATTAGTGAAAATTTTCAAATCTGTGACACACCAATTACGTAAGAGCATATGTCCTAATGACAACTAAGACGGCCATTGTGTTGCTATTAGATAAAATAATTTGAAAAAAAATTGTTCAAAGCACAAAATGGATCAAAATGAGTATTAGAATAATTGAATTCGAATGTTCTAATTGAAGTATTATTACCTAAAAGGCAACCAATTACCCGCTATAACGTAGTTTAACCTTTGCTACTTCGACCAGCCAAGTTTTGCTCTAGTAACAAATGTTCCGTCTTGTATGATTATTGTATATCATTAAACCAAGCCTTAACAAAGTTTATTGGTGAAATAAGGAAACAAAATTTTAATTTGTATAAATGTTGGAAAATAAATATTTTTGGAAATAAATGTTGGTAACTAATAAAATCTTAGTATGCCAAATACTTACTACCGTACTTGATAAGGGTAGTTCTATCTACTTCTAAGTCACAAAATTATTTTAAATTAAATTTATCTATTATTCTACAGCAGAGAGAGACTTCGTCTTCAAGAAGCAAAATTCAAATGCCCCTCTGTGTTAAAAAGGCAGTGGAAGTAATATTTAAAATCCAAAACGTATTTATTTCCAACTATTTTAGAACAATAAGTGCATTAACGCTTCATACATGCGTATAATACTTGGCCTTAAAATGACAATGTTATTACTTGCTGCTGCTTTTAAGTTAGTCCTTTATACGTCCATCATAACCTATTTCTCAACAAAAGGACATGAAAATTTTATAGCAATGCTCAAGGCGGTTAAAATAGCGCCAACAAGAGCGATGATGCTGTTTGACATTCAACTCGTGCAATAAATTTTAAAGGGGCGTAAAGAAACCCAGTGAAAACTTAGTGGCAATTGATTTTAAAAAGAAAAACGTTTTCAACCTTATCGTCAGCACACTTTCACTCTCCAAAGGTTGATAAACTTGAAATACTCTTAAATAAGAATATTATTAAATGCGAATAATTAATATTCATTGCTGTACTTTTATACCGTATCACGCCACGAAAACACTTAATTTATGTAAATATAGTAGACATGAAACTGAATAATAGCAGGTACGAAAACTCTAATATTTATGTATAAAAACTTGAGAAATAAATTTTTATGGAATTTGTTTTTAAACTTACCCTTTTAGTAGGTACAATTATTATTATACAAAGTAGAAGTATAATTTCTCCATCTTCAACAAAACACATCTAAGCAAATAAAACATTTTTTAACTAAAATTCTGGATTTCTTACTTTAAATTTTGTTTTATTTTGTGGAGAAGAAATACTTAAATATGGTTGTTAAGTAGTACCGGTTTGAGCGAACCGTTTATCATTTGATGAGAAGGAAAGGTTGTCCATACACATTTTACGGTAAACTATTTTTTCTATTTCGCAATTTCTATAGCTTTGTTTCCGTATTGTACACGATACGGAAATAGAAGCTCTTTCCGTAGTGTTTTAGGGATTTTATAAATTTTAGTGTATAACCAAATAATTTACAGTTTTAATTTTGACGTAAAAAAAATTAAGTGAGGTTTTGTTTGGTTAGTTCTTGTTAAGTAGATTTTAATATTTAAAGAAAATTTATTGTTAATTTATGAAACAAAACTTAACAAACAATATTCTTCCATCGACCGCGCATTTATGACTTACACTAATGTAAACAAAATAGATTTTAGTATAGGCAACTATACATACATATTGCCGTTTTATCTACTACAACATGAAAGTATAAATAAAAAACCTGTCGTAATTTGTAGCAAAGCAAATTTTAATAATAACCAATCGACATTAATCTACAATTGTAATAAATCTTTAATTTGTTTAGTGATTTTAAGACATTTTGTACTGTATGCAACATTCCAATGATAACGTTTAATAACATGTTAAGGGTGTTCAGGACATCTATTTTACAAACTATTCTCTCACGTAGTTCTTCAATATTATTTACTCATTGTTCAAAAGTTAGATTCTTTAAGTAAGGCTGTAAGAAAAATCAAAACTATAAAAAGTAAACATTCCGACTTCTGAAAAGATCTTTTGGAGGTGAAGCGGAACCACTTTAACAAAATGTGTTTTGTAAACTCTACATGCACGTGTTTGTGAAATTATAGAACGGTAAATGTAAAACCAAACTTCATCGATAAGGAGTCTTAAGCAAAATCTCTGAAAAAATGGTTGCAAAGCCATTGACAGTATTGAATATGTGCAGAATAATTATCTCAATAAGTTGGTAAACTGCTTGCACACAGTAAGGATATATAAATATCTTTCTTCGGTATGATGCGACAAGTCATTATATAAAGTTCAACTTGTTCGAGATGTGCTTAAGTTACATCCATGATATATCAAACATTGTCAAACGCTTTTGGTGTTGTCTTTGTAGGTGGACCATTATATTGATTAAGCACCAATCCGTTCCCACAAAAAAATTTAGTCTTCTTGTTTTACTGTGATGAAAACTATTTTATTTCGACAAAACAATCGAAATTGAGTAATTTAATTCTTCATCAACTTGGTGAGCTTATATTAAAATACTGTTGGCAATAAAAGACGAAAAAGTAAATAATTATTAAAGGCCAAGCTCTCACAAAAAAAGTAGAAACGATGAAGTTAGGTTATAAATTTGTGGTTGTGGTGCGTTCACAATAGCATTTTTTCTCTAGAATTATTAAAGTATATAATTTTATTAAAATTACAAAGTACGGTCGACGGAAAAGTTTTGTAACTAACTCGTGAATTAAACGGTGATTAAAAATCTCAACACATTATTTTAAAGATAGCAAACTTTCAACAGCATTTGTTGCGAACTTTATTAGGATATCAACTACTCTACCAACATAGCTTTAAACCAAAAAAACACTAGATCATATATTAACATTTATTTCTTGAAGTAAATTTTTGCGAAACAGAAAAAATAGTATGAAAAACACGTGTCACAACTACTTTTTGTCGCACTCCGACAATTGCAAACCTCCCTTCGGTCGGTCTGCATACTTTGTCTTTGGCAAAAAGTGTTGTTGTGACACTCGTTTTTCAATATACTATTCTGAAACACTTTTTGTATAAAACTTGTACGGAACTTAAATTATTTATACTCCGAACGGTCATTTTTACACTTACATGGAAACTTTCAAAGACAAAGGTTATTGTTACATTTCTCAAAATGGTGACACTTATGTAGTATAATAGTTCAATATACAGGGTGTTTCTGAAAGGTGTGTACATGGCTTTACCAGAGGTTCTCTAGCTTAAATTAGATCGTTTGGCAACAATTTACCTATTACCAAAAGTGCACTATAAGGGCGCCAGAGAGCGTCAAACTTTTCAAAAAAATATTGTTGATTGGGAATAACTCGAGAACGGTTCGATGGATTTTATTCCACTTTCATATGCTGGTTGTCTGCTTCCGAAGACGTTTTTCTGTGTAATGTGGACACATTTCGGATGCCAGGAAAAGTCGTTTTCATACGAGCAATGTTAAATAAATGATAATATTTTAACAACCGTCAACGATCCGAAACTAAAATAATTCTGACAAACAAAATGAACAATTTGAAAACTTTTTTCTCTCTTGTTAAATTGCGCTAATGTTAAGAGTCCAATTAGAAAAAAATTAAAATCATATCTATGCAAGGCGCATCCATACGCTTAGAAATTCAAGTAAACTGCTAGTAGGCTATGCGATCATGTCAATCCGATTTGGGAACCTTTCTGCGTAAACACTCACACTCTCCCGATAATTGGCACTGCAAAAGCCCAACACTAACAGCATATCAGTCTGTTCGGCAAATGTGTAGCCTATTGTTCAAGTAGTTAATCGCAAAATAGAAACGTGAGTAATTTTGGAAGATCCGGAAATTACAAAGAAGATCACAAATGATAGATTTGATCGCAAAGCCTACTAGCAGTCTACTTGAATTTTTAAGCGTATGGATGCGCCTTGCAGGGATATGATTTTAATTTTTTTCCGATCGAACTAAATTATTGCTCTCCTCGTTCAATTTACTCGTAAAAATGTAAGTTTCAATTGATATGCGGAATGTCAATCTTCGTCCAATTCTTTAAAAGAGTAACAGAGTTTTTCTCCTACCTGTCCCAATTTTAATTGGCGTTTTGTCATTCAGACCGACGCTTCAGATTACGGGTATGGTACTGTATTAAGTCAGATTACCCTGAAGAGGAAAAAAGTCATTAGTTATGTATATTAGCCGCTCATTGACTGAGAGAAAGTATTCTGTGATGAGAAAGAGTGTATGGGGGTATTTTTCGCAACAGAGAAATTTACACCTTATATTGAAGGTGTACAGTTTACGGTAACCACTGATCATTATTCTCTAGTGTGGCTTAACCGGTTACAGAGCCCCTCTGGTCGTTAAGCTCGCTGGTTCATTTGGATACAGCAGTATGATAGCATTCATCGAAAAGGGAAAAACCATGTAGTAAGAGCATCAGGCATGCTCTACCTAGAACTCTACCTGCTGTAGCTACAATTGATCTCTTTGATTGTTTACAGATACTTCGAATATCACTACCTACTACGGATAAGTGGTATAATAAGATGTTAACTAAAGTAACTTCACTTCCACATAAATTCTCTTCCTTTAATAATAATCCTTCGAATTACTGGAAAATTGTAGTACCTACCGATCAACGACCACTAGTAATTAAACATTTACATGATACTTTTGTAGCTGGATATGGTGGTATAACGAAAACTTCTGCTTGTATCCTGCAAAGTTATTACTGGCATTGTCTTCGTACTTATGTTACATTCGCCATTGTCCTTTTGCGCTGCACATAATTCCTTTGCTCTCCACCAGGATATTTGCTCCTAGAGCAAAAACTTTACAGCCATTGCAGGGCTTATGTTACGATATTGATGGTCCATGGTCCATTACCTCGTTCTTCGAAAGTTTATTGTTACATCTAAAATAAATGGTGATTATTTGACTAAGTACTCTTTATTATTTTCTCTTCGAGTCGCTACTGCGTCGAGGATTTCCAAAATCACGGAAAATTAGATTTTTCATATATTTGGTTCTCCCCAACATCTAATCACTGACAATGGTGTACAATATAGAAGGTGTAAGTTTAGGTATAGTGTAAAGAGTATAACACTACGATTTCTTTAGAGACAGATGCACAGGAAATTCAAGTAACAGCGAAATCGACAACTAAACACCCTACTTTCGTACAAGCAATGAATACCATAGGGATGAAGAAACCAGACAAGTTAATCCCCCTCGAAGCAGAAATCGACGGGTCCGAGCATTTTTCCGGATTGTCATTTTTAAGCTCTAAAATCAGGGTGTAAAGTTTTGGTTAAACTACGTTGTATATATTTTCAACGCCTTCAGACTTTTTGTGCTGCAATTTTGTTCGACAGAAAAAGTAAATATACAGGGTGTTTCATAGCTCCGTAATTCGGTTCCTATTAATTATTAAATCTTATTAATCGGACCACGATGTCCACGTAACTTAGAAAAAATAACACAAGCGATCTCTGCGCACGGTAATTTTCTTAATAACGAATATAAGGAAACCTAACAACGAGGAATTGCTTTTCAATTCGAGTTATGCACTACTTACACAACTATCTACTAAAATCTAAGGGTTTGCATGTTTAGGTTTTAGTAGTTTTCCTAAACCTTGAAGCAAATGCTTCCCCAAAACGGACCAATTCACAATTGCACACGGTTTCGTCACCACACTATACATATACTGATTTTTTGGGGTCCCATACATAACACTTACATCACAATACAATAATGAAAAATAATAATGTACCATATGAATAAATAATAGTTGTTTATGATACAAGTATGTGAAGTAAGGCTTTTAAGCACGAGTTGTGGAGTTTAAAACACGTAGATGTGCGTTTTAACCGCAAGGAGTGCATAAAAGGCCTTCACACACATGTATCATACAATATTTTATCGACGTCAGAACTAATTTTTGCAAATAGAAACAGTTACTACAACAGATAAATGCATTCGGTTTCACTTTTGTTTATTTCGAGTCTAGGTTGCCAGGCAACTTTGAAAACAAAAATCGTTTAATAATGAAACTACCATTTAAATTACATTGCACTTTTACACACAATTTAATTTTTTTACACTCCATTTGTTTAAAAGTAGCATTTCACACACAATTATTTAGTAATTAATGTACTGATTATAGGTTAGACGTAGTTAAATAAATATTATGGTATATGTATATACCAAGGTAGAGAGCTAAGCAGTATAGTTGCGGAGCCCAGAAGGATCTTCGAGTAGTGTCTTTTTTTCACACAGATATGTCACTTTTTAAGACATATACGTCAGTTTTCATTCGAGTCTTGACATACCAATGAAAAGATTAATTTTCAAAGTAGATACGGGGTGTGTTAAACGTATGTTACATAGTGGTCGTAGGAAAATTTTTATTTATTGTCGGATAACATAAATCCCTATATAAAAACCTGGTAGCCATGAAATATAATTCTCGTAAACATAGCAATTGTTTTTATCATTGTTTAAAAGTTAATAATTAAAAATTATAGTCATAATATAATAATATAGTTTGTTAACCGAGAAAAAATTCTGCTAAAAACTTTATACATTGAACTATTATGTGAAAATGGTAAATCAATAAGTGCATACTTTAAGGTTTGCCCGATCGCTCCATAATTTCCGCAACAATAAGCTTTATTGGAATTTCTATTTTAGCGCTTTCGTAATGGCTTACGGTCAGAACTTTTATTTTAATTAATTTAAAAAGTATTTAATTATTTTATACAGTTCGAACTTTGCGAAGTTGCACAATAAAAATAAATGAAACCGTATTTGTAATAGTGGACAAAAGTTTGTTTTCAAAGTTTATGTTTCTAATAGTACGAGTACAACGTCAGCATACGTAAGTAAGACTGTAATTGGCAGTAGAATTGTTTTCAGTTTTTGATAAAGAATCGAAGTTTTAGAAAAATATAGTTCCGTGCGATTCCATAAATAGGAAACTTATAAACATTATGTAATAAGCCTTTGTTATTAAAATAATGTTAAATTAAGAATTCCAATGCTATTTTCTACAGAATGCTGCTGAAGTATGTTAATACGTAAAATTGACGTTTAAAACATTGTCAAATTGCTTTTTATTATAACTGGTAAATGTATAAACGTATACATGAGAGATGATACTATGAACATTTCTATGCAGAATAGCACCTAGAAAGAAATCGTTAATGTACCAATACTGTGTAATCAAATAATACGATTTTGAACTTTGTACCGAAGTGTATCAATTTTCTATTAACAAGCATTTCGTGCAGAACTCCACATCAGTCGTTACTAACAAACGTGTAAAAGCGATAAAAAATTTCGCGTAAAATAAAATAAACGTTTAGGTAAGAATTGAAAGTGAGTAGTAACTTACAAAATTTTAATAGAAAAAAAAATTGCTTTCATAACACATACTTTTTAAGTACCAGATACCTAGTTCGAGAGCCGTGCAGTCCCTCTCTTTAAACGATTTAAGTCTAAAATTCAAAATTAAAATTTTGCTCAAAATAGAGGAAACACAAAATTGCGTTTTAGAAAAAGTTCAAATAAAAGTTATAGACAATAAGGTTTCCCATAACTTTTTTATATAATGTATATTCTTTATGATATTGTTAAAACAATTAGTGTTAGGTGATTGTCAAATCTCAGTATTTATCACCTCGAAGCAATTTTAAAATCTAATTACATATTTCAAGAGCGGGCAAAAATTGCTAAATGTATCTAACCAGTAAATTATTAATACGAACGCTTCCTGCTACCTACTATCGTTCACTAAACAATAGTTCAGTCAACGCTGAACATGAAAGAGAAACGATAATTGCGATTTAGAAAAAAATTGTTCAAACAAAAGTTATAGACAATAAAATTTCCAACACATTTAATTCATAACTTTTTTTCCATAAATAAAATTGGTGAAGATATAGTTAAAACGATTAGCGTCACGTGATAGTCATATCTCAGTAATTATTTATCAGATCAAAAATAGTGTAAACAAAAATTGTGTATAATTAAATTATAAACAACTTTTATTTATTTTATCATATCTTGTTTAGATAGACGGACTGGCCGGCCATCCGGAAATCAATTTTTGTTTCATTATAACGTACTAACTCTAATTCGTCGAAAAAAGTGAAAAAAAACGGGTGTTAAAATTTCGGTTTGGAAACCGTCGCATAACTCCTCATCTTGTGATCAGTGGTTTTTATGATATCATGTCACCAACCAAAAATATTGTTAAAAGTGAAAAAAAGGGGTGTTAAAATTTTCGGTTTGCAAACCATTAAGATATGGAGTAAAACTATTAATAAATTAATGGAATTAAATAAGTTATTAATGTATTTGCAGAATTAAAGTGTTTCTTTGATTTTTTCCCCTTTCATATCATGTAGTTTTGATTTTCGTTATTTGATGACTATCATTTTGAAGAAAAAATGTGTAAAATGAATATTACTGTAAAGATTTCAAGAATAGGAAAATCTAAGTAAGTTAAAAGCCATCTTGGCTCTGAATATCGCGTTTACATACGGACGGACGGCCAGCCATAAATTTTGTTTTCTTCATTATAACGTTCTAACTCTAAATCGTTGGAAAACCTATGAAGAAAGCTAATCAAAATATAATATTGTTTAAAGTGTTTAACAATTTATTTAAAAAAATTGAAATATTTTTTGAACTATTAATACAACCGCGAGCCAGTAACAGATTTTCATAGGTTCCTCTTGGATGAAAGTTCGTAAAATGTTTCAGAAAGTTATATCAAGAAGCCCTGTGAACGTCAGCGGTTCCGTGGGTTCCGTGGATGGGTCGACAAGTATCATACTCCTATACGCACGTAGAAAAAAACTATATTCTTAATCACTTCCTCCCGGTTGAAAACTAACCAAATTATAGTCAGTTGATTATAAAGTGGTGTATTATACCTCAGCTGATTGCACGAATAAAAAAAGAATATACAGGGTGTAACAAAATAAGTGTAAAACATTTCAAGGTGATTCCTCATAGAAAAAGAGATAGGGTCCTTTATATAAAGAAACTTTATTGGAGCATCCCCTGTTAAGGTACAGCCCCTTAAAGAGGGTACATAAAATTTGTTTTACAATTTTTTTCACAAACACTAAAAAAGTTAGAAAATTGAAATTAAGGTGACGTTTTCTACTATCAAAAAGACACTTAACCTGTAATTTATTTGGTTTACCCCATGGTGGTAAGGGGTGGAAAACGCAATCCCTAAAACTTATTTACAATGTAACTTTTTGTCTTATTATTTGTTTACTATTTAAAATTTATTTCCAATAGCTTGTTTCATTCTAAATTTAAAATGTCTCTTGAATTTTTTGCCCAAAATTAACCAATTCACAGCAAAAAATTATTTTACGAACAACTACAGAGATACATTGGTACAAAATGAAAATGCGAAACTAATTTATCTAGTAGGCCGCTATTAGTGATAATGACAATTGGTATCACGCTGTCAGTTTGTAAATTTTTGAAATTGAATTAATACTTTTTTAGTGTTTGTGAAAAAAATTGTAAGACAAATTTTATGTACCCCCTTTAATAAGCTGTATCTTAACCAGAGATGCTCTAATGAAGTTTCTTTATATGAAAAACCCTATCTCTTTTTCGATGAGGAATCACCCTCTGAAATGTTTTACACTTATTTTGTTACACCCTGTACATATATATTTTTAGTATTTTTTTTTATTGAAAATTTATTATCTTGAGGCTCGCGAGCCACATGCGGCTCTTTGAAGGATTATTTGTGGTTCTTTTTGCGGTTCAAAATGTCTTTTAATTACTGGTAACAAATATAAAAGACTAAGTGCAACGTTGTAACAAATTTCGTTTCCGTCCAAGCTAAGAATAATACGACTCATCTATAACTGCGCGAACGAACATAAACAGTGGCGTAATCGTCCGTAATCGATTGACTCCTGACTGATTTTGAATTTGTAAACTTTCATTGCAACGAACAGTTGACATTGTGCTCTGGCGGAAACAATTTGAATCACTCTTACCAAAGACCATAGCGGCCTTTGCTTTTACTAACCAATCATCCTCAGTTTTCTAATCAGTATTCACCAAATCCAAATTAAGATCAGATAAGCATACCTTTTAAATACGTATGTAATTGCGGCTCGCGAAAAATTTCAAATTTTGACAAATGGCTCGAACTATCAAGGAGCTTGGCCACTGGTCTATATGCTATTTTGAATAAATAAAATCGTTAGCTGGCTGTATCTCCTAAGGGACTACTGCTCACCCACCTACGAAACCGCAGCTGAGGTTCACAAGGTATTGGACAAGTTTTCAGCCGAGAAGAAATTGTCGAAATTCGAAACATCGCTAGAAAAGCAAGTATTACCTAGAACTTGGTGAAAACCATTTTTTTTTTTAAATATCTTCTAAATAACTTTTTGTAATTGCGCAATGTAATGTCTGGTTCTGCGGGTTATTTGTTCTTTAGTTACAACTATGTTTGGACATTCTATTTTTATCTCAGATTCTACATTTTCTTGAGGGTTATTAACATTGTGAAATAGTTTCTCGAAATCTCTGCTGCAAATTCTCGACAATGTTCTTTGTTGATTTCATTATTCGTAGTCTGAAGTTAACGTTGTTCCTTATTTCTTTGCACCTGTTATAAGCTTCTTCTATATTCCAGGTAGGTCTTTCGTTTTTCAAGTGTTAAGTTATGTGGGGCTTTGATATTCACTTTATGTATGCTTGAACTGAACGTAGGGGATTTATTTTGAAAAGTTATGTTTAATTATGAGTTGAAGTTTTATTGAAATGGATTTGTTAATGGACATAATTGTCATTATTATAATACATATAGGTTACATAGTACAAATAGTAATGAAGGAATGAAGGGAAAAATGGAATATAGTACTTCATCATTTAAATTGTGATGGTAATGATTCATTATCAACTGTCACAAAACTTGTGTCCGAAATGGGTGGTGTTTTAAAACCATATTGTACAACGTGCGCAAACAAGTACGTATGGTGTCGTCAGTTAGCATATGGAGATCGCCGACTATTCTCTGGAGCTTTGTATATCGGTGTGAATGCTACAAATTCAAAAGTTTTGTTTTCTACCCATGGCAATTTAGTTCGAATTCCATACATTTCAAGGACCTTATTTTAGAGAGTGAGCGTGGTAATTTAAAACTTTCTGGGCATCTTCTTAAAAGAATTGGATATGGTCTTCAAACATCTTCCTGAATAATATCAGTTTATATTCATTCCCAGAATCTCACCTAGGTAACTCTGTCTGGAAGACTTTGGGTATATTGTAACTCTTTGCAATAACATTTATAATTTTGGCCATAGAGTAAAATTGCTAGGACGGTTGTACAAACTGTATGTCTATGTGCATTAATATGTTTTGTTTTTCCAAAAGCACCTACTTTTTGATTTAGAACGACGAGGATTCCCTTCAATGCACAAACCGAAGTTTTGGAAGCTGTAAGTAATATCTGCTGCGTCCCATCAATTAAGACAATTGCCGACAATATATCAAAAAAAAACTAGTATTCTTTTTTGACAGCTTGAAGCAATTTGCACCAATAAATGAAGCAATCTGAATTTTAATGTTTCTATAAAATTATGATGACTGAAATTTTACTGATTTCAATTTCTTTCGCAACACGCCCGACTAATGTTTGGATTGTGTGTAACTTTTAAGAAGTTTTGATTTTTTTGAGGTTCTTCATTTGAAATTTTTTATTCCTCTAAATACACTGATAATGCACAAATTTTGAGCAAATAATGTCAAGATGATGTAATATTTTTTTGTTCATAGTAATCTAATTATTACTGTTCAATTTAGGTAAATATATTTTTGATTTAAACATTGAAACAAGTGAGGAGGGCGATTCTTTTCCTGCTCGAGTGAGAGTGGAAAAGGCTTTCCTCATGTGTTAGACACAACATTTTTTCCACGACATTCCCCAAAAAACAACCTAATGAAAGAAGTACGATTTATTGTAAACGTAACTTATTGTTACAGAATTTCGTCAATTTTCGTAGTAAAAGCAAAAGTTGATAATAGGTGGATCCCAATAGTCTCGCTACAGTATTCTGTAGTATCGGTGTGGTCTCAATCTGTCATAGCGCAGCCGTGTAATTCTAACCAATAAATGTAAGGTAGCGATTTTTAAGAATCGAAATATAAGATAATAAATTAAACAAACCTGATTAAATACTAAATTAAATTGGTTAACTAAAGGTAAATTCAATCGTAATAAAAAAAAAAGAACTAAGATACAAACATTCGCTGAACATGAAACTTAAAACTAGACTTAGAATTTCCAAAAATTTTAAAGTTTCCGTGTACCATTAGATGATTTGGTGTCGACATTATTCTACTGAGTGGATTACTCGAATCAAAGTTGGTACTCGCTCTAGGAGTCGAAAAATCGCTTGGCTTCATAACAGGAGTAACAAAAATCACCTTCTTCAGCAAATCCGGATTGTCAAACTGACAATTGATGAGACAATGTAGGAAACATATCAGAAATTGTCCTGCAAACTTCAAGAGACTCCAGGTGAAGATGTTGCATAATCCAGCAATAATCACCACGTTGATGTTGATGTCCAAGTTTGAGTTCCAAAAATCTCAAGAACTTTTTCTGTACATTTTCCAGATTTTCTATGAACATATATAATACGGTGACCAAATAGAAGAACAATACTCTAATTGAGGACGGACAAGAGAACAATATAAAGTTTTCAAGGTAAATTCCAAAAATCCTTTACAATGACGCTAAATAAAACCCCCTTTTTTAACAATGAAATTGTAATGACTTTTGAATGATAAAGACGAATCAAAAATTACATCTAGGCCCTTAACTTTTTTAAACATTTAATAAATAAAAAGACAGAAACAGATTTTACATTAAAGAAAGATAGGTAGACCCATTTCTTAATATTTAAAGGCAATTGAGCACCATTGATGCAATATATCAAGATCGCGTTGCAAATCTTCATTGCACATATATGTAGGTTTTTGGTTACTTTGGGGAGATACATTTGGTTGGAACGTCAGACTTGATAAGTGATAACTGACAACGAATAAAGCAAAAACGGGAATATAACCTCAAGCTACTGTCAAATTTGAAATTACATTTGACGAAAGAAATGTCGTTTCCCCTCTGACAATACCCACATATGTACATTGTCAAATGTGTTCATCGTTTTAGGAAGTCACTCAGTGACGGCCTGGAACGAAGATTGATGGCACACATATTGGACTTAAAATCTCAACTTTTGGCCTGACCACTTATGATTTGAGGGAACTGGCTAATAAACTGGCCTAATATCAATTTAACAAATTAAAAAGTAGGCTTTATCTCTCGGCATCCAAACATTTCCTTAAGAGTTCCTGAAGCTACTGCCCGAGGTCAAGCTTTTAATAAACCCCAGATTCAGAATTATTTATAAAAAATGGTAGAAATAATTCGAACTAATAATATACATGCAACCATAATTTGACATGGACGAAACTAAACTCACAACTGTACAGAAAACTCAAAAAATAATCGTCAAGAGAGGTAAAATACAAGTTGTATCATTACTAGTGCCGAAAGAGATATACATACTACAACCGTAGTGTATATGAGCAGCGCTTTAATGTTTATACCATCAACATGAATCCAATAACGATTTATATTGATGAAGCCCCACGAGTTACTCTTCCATTGTACAATGAATCAGCATATTGACTGGAGACCTCTTTTTCAATGGGTTAACACTTGGTAAAATTTGTAAAACCAACAAATGAGAGTAAGATCTATTAATTGTACGCACCAACTTGAACCCCTAGATGTCGCATTCTTTGGACCTTTAACAATTTATTATGAAAAAAGTTACAACATGGCTAAGACACTGGTACACAAGGAATAACTATCTCAATATACCAGATAGGTTCATTATTTACAAGAGCCTACAATAAAGCTTCCACAGTTGGAATAGCACTTACTAGATTTAAAGCAGCCGGAATCTCTCCCTTGAATCCCTATTTAGAAAATATATTAATTAAATAAGTGTGACATGTTGCCCACTACGTTAGGCAAAACAACACATTTAGCACTTTTTTTGTAAAATCTTTTTATGAATATACCATTTTTTTCTGTAAATTCAACTACATACTTTGTTCGGTAAATAAATAAGCATTAAAAAACCGAAAGCTATATTTTTAATGATTTTTTAACGATTTCTAGAAAGTATGTCATTTGGTCTTACTCTCTCCTACGTTTATTAAGAAATGCCATTAGAACTAAAATTAATAACTTTTCATAAATATCTAAAAAACTGCCAATAATTTCAATACAGTTTTATTTATAATTCTGAATCAAATGATGAAATAATACAGAAAGAGTTCCATTTGATAACCTTGAGAATATCAGTTTGATATGTGACAGACTTCAATTATAAATTTTTGACGGCCAATACAAAACTCAACAGATAGAACTTGGCGTACCATATGTTTGATGACATTTGATGTTGGACGATTTTATAATTTTGATCATTTTCGTTTTGTATTTATTTTACTAAAACAAATTAAGTCAAGTTTTGGGTAATGATAAGATCATACTATGCCAAACAATACTAGATCTCTTTTTAAAGCATTATTGGCACATGAAGCAAATTCTTCACTTTATTCCACTTGGAGTTATGAGGGACACAAAAAAGTTATCAATATTTAACATTTTAGGAATTCTATTTTTCAAAAAAAAAACCTTCTACAACGACTGTTCCACTAGCTTAAATAAAGGTATCTACAACTTTGGAGAAGGTTATTGACAATTGACTCAAAGTTAATAAAAAGGTTTTTATTTTCTTTATTTCGATAACGAAGGCAGAGTTTGCAGACCCACTAAACGAAGCCGAAAAATTTCTGAGTAAGACAAAAAGCTTTGACACTTGATTTCATATTATTTTTTGTATTTCTTTGGTATTTAATTTAATTAAATACGCGAATCAGCTTTGGTAATTAAGATTTATATAAATAGTAAGGAAAGAAGTTCTCTTCCGTATACTTTACAATGCTGAAACGAAGCTGTAAAATAGAAAAAAATTTTGGAAGACTAATAAAAAACTATTTTCGGCAACCGTCCGGGATGTACCCACTTCCCGGACGCTTTTTCTTTGACAAAATAGCATTTCCCGGCCTAGTCCGGAAAAAAGAATCACGTCGTTGTTGTCATTGTAAATATGAAAATCTGAGTAGGTATGATTTTGATAAGCAGTTGATCATTACCATAGCAACGAAATAACGGCTGACAGTTCATACGAAATAAGTTGTCAAAGTTTGCATTTTTTTTATCGCAATTCGCAATAAAATATGAAAATCAGCAGCGATAGTGACTTTGAAAATGTGCCTTGGGAAATTTCCAATGTAGCAGCTGCTACTACAGCACCATTATTGCCTGAAAAATCAAAATCCAGGTACGAAAACGTTTATGATTCGTTCACGAAATGGATGGATATGAAGCAATGCAGAACTATTATAGAGGATGTAATTTTGGCTCTGTGGAGCATGTACTCTATGTTGAAAAGTACCATTATAGTAAAGAAAAATGTAAACATAGCTACTTTCCCAAAGGTTATCGCATTCCTTAAAAGGAAGAATGTTGGTTACAAAGCCAAGAAATCAGAAGTCAATTAGGGAAGCGGATAATGAAACATATCTAATGCTGAAGCTAATTTTAACAAAAGTATCAACTTAATTTTCAGGTAGCAACAATTATTTGGTTAGCAGGTGCGCGTAGACGAGAAGAACTAACAAAAATGTCAATTGATCTAATAAACGACAAGGAAAACATGTTGCTTGTGAAAATACCGAATTCCAAAACACATAAAGAACTTTTGTTGTAATTGGGCAAGAAAACCTGCTGTTGTTTAGGCAATGTTTATCTTTACGGCCATCCCATACTCTACATAACAGATTATTCGTGAATTACAAAAAAGGAAAATGTTCGATTCAACCTGTTGGTATAAAAGTAGCAGAATTTTTACATTTACCCAATCCTAAAAATTACAATAGGCTATACCATTCGTCGACGTAATTTGTTGATAATGGTGGAAACATCATAAATTTGAAGAGACACGGTGGCTGGAAGTCTACCAATGTGGCTGAAAGATATATAGATAATTCACTTACAAACAAAATTAAATTAAATATAACGATTCCACGGATAACGGCACTGACAACTGTAGCCAAACCTTTTGTATTTGTAAGCAGCCAGATGATGGAAACTCAATGATACAGTGTGGCAACTGCAAAGACTGGTTTCACTCGAAATGTGTCAAGCTCACCGACTCACAAATCAAGAGGTTGGCAAACTCCAAGACGAGACCTTGGTTGGGCCCCCAATGTCAATCTAGTCCTTCAACTTCTCAACTCCTTTCACAAACTGCGTTAATCAATATTTCTTCAGTGAACCCAAGAATACCATGCCCGTTTTCTCCATCACGGTCCTTTAAAGATGAAAATCGCCTTGATGGTCACTTAAAAAAGAAACATAGAACATCGTTGGAAGAAATGCAAAAAGAAAACGCGATGATTAACATTGAATCGCCAACGAAGAACCTTATCACAACAAAAGCCGAAACTAAAACACTACGGCGAATCCCAAAAGGTGCTCGTTACTCTGTAGCGGACAAGTTCGCATCAATAGCCAAAGAATGTGTCAAACAGAATTCAGTAATGCCCTGGTCAAATTTACTTCTTTTTTCCTTCATCACGCTGCACATTGATTTTGAAAACAAGAAAAAGTCACTAACCAACAAGATAAAAGTCAATTTGACATCCCTGTTAATGAGCCAAAGAGCAAAAAAAGGAAAGCTACGCCTCTTACTAAAATAGTCAAGGAAAAAGTTAAGGATTATGATACAAAAGGGACAGTGAGACTGATCAGTTCAGACGACACCTTGGCCCCGTTCGATATGGAGACATTGCAAATGCTTCAAGATAAACATCCTGTTGACACTCTATCCTCAACACTTCCTGAACCTCCAGACGACTCCATCTCAAGCTTAACAGTATCTGAAGATATGATCAAGAAAGCCGTCAATTCGTTCCCGTGTGGATCTGCACCTGGGATGAATGGATTTCGATCACAGTACATGAAGGATATGATATCTCATTCCGCAGGCGAAGCTGGTCAACGGGCATTAACAGCACTAACAGAATTGTGTTGCAAGGACATGTCAATCATGAAGTTTTACCTATTTTATATGCAGCGTCACTATGTGATTTAACAAAGAAAACTGGAGGTATCCGTCCTATTGCCGTTGGAAATTTCTTCAGGAGACCTGTTTGTCCGTCCAAAACAATCTTCTAGCCTATTTGACCCCAAACCAGTTAGGAGTCGCTACCAAATTAGGATGTGAAGTATGTATACACGCAGTGCGTACTTACATCCATCACCCCAATAATTCAGAGAAGCTGATGCTCAAAGTGGATTTTAAAAATGCGTTTAATACTATACATCGAGGCAGTATGCTACATCAAATTAAAAACCATGTACCCAGCATCTACGCTTTTCTCAACCAATGCTATCGACATCCATCACACCTTCTCTTCAGAAAAGATATCATCCTTAGTTGGCTGTCAGTAGGGTGACCCCTGTGGTCCAATGGCGTTTTCTTTGACAGTACATCCTATTGTCCAAACACTGTCAACGGAGCTTAATCTTTGGTACATGGACGATGCTACGCTAGCAGATAAGCCTGAGATCGTTCTTGAAAACTTCAGACTCCTCATTGAAATGGCAAAGGATGTGGGACTGGAAATCGATCCATCCAAATGCGAGTTATTCTTTGGTTCAGGAGAAATAAACAAAAATATTGTCCGCAAATTTGATTAACTGTCCCCAGGAATCGCATTACCTCTAAGGAAAATCTGGAACTCTTAGGTGCACCAATTTTTGATGAAGGATTCATGACGATTTTCAAAAGAAATTACAAACGCTAAACGTCTTGGTGGATCGTTTAAAGGAAATTGACTCGCACATTGCGTACTTTCTCCTACGCAATTGTTTATTCATTCCGAAGTTATCCCTCCTATTAAGACCAAGTCCTTTTTGGAAATTTGCAGATTTAAACAATGAAATGGATTCCTTAATACATGCTTCCCTCGAATCAATAATAAACATACCTTTGAATAATCAACAATGGACTCAAGCGACACTTCCAGTCAACTGTGGCGGCCTCGGTATCAGGAGAATAAAGGATCTAGCTCTTCCAGCATTTTTAGCCTCAACAAGTGATTACATTTCATGGACATTGAGATTTCAGTTTACCACCACGATGAGGCGATCGATGTATGGAATTCACTCAATACAGGAAGCTTACCACCAGTGCAAAAGAATTGGGACAATTTGAACATAGCAAGAATCGTGACAAATAAATTAACCCCAGTGACCCCCGTTGATGCAGCTCGACTTTTAGCGTTAAAAGAACGCGAATCGAACTGTTGGCTTCATCCTATTCCCTCGGAAAATGGTGGAACATTAATGGACTGCCATTCGTTTCGTACATGCATTGCATTACGGCTTGGTTGTGACATCTATAAAGAACATTCTTGTCACTGCCAAGCTATCGTAAAACCAAATGGACATCATGGTCTAAGCTGCACTTTTAGTAAAGGACGAATTTCACCGCATAACGAGCTAAATGGACTCATTCAGAGAGCGTTATCATTTGTGAACTTCCCTTCATCATTGGAACCCGTTGGTCTCAGCAGGGATGATGGAAAGCGACCCGATGGAGCAACTTTAGTACCCTGGAGTAAAGGTCAACGGCTGATTTGGGATGCCACTTGCGTTGACACTTTAGCAGACTCATATATACACAAAACGAGTGAAACAGTCGGTGCAGCAGCTTGTAAACGGAAACACGACAAATATACGAACATTGAGTCATCTCATTACATTTTCAAAGCTTTGGCCTTTGAAACATTAGGACCTTGGACGGAGGAAACTAAACAATTCATTGATGGAATCGGATCCCTACTTATCAAACAGTCTGGAGACCTCCGTGCTAAACATTATCTATACCAAAGAATGTCAATTGCTATTCAACGTGGGAATGCTGCCAGCATTTTAGGAACCCTTCCCAATTCAATCCCCATGGACGAAATATGTATATTATAGTTCTAAATTGTCAATTTATTTTCGATGTAATCTTGTCTAAACCCATGTTTAAAATAATAAGTTATTAGTATTGCAACGTGACAACAGCACTGCATTATATTTAATCAAAAACTTACATTTTTTCCCATAGTAAATTTGCCATGACCGTTCAAAAATCATCAGAAGAAAACAATCAATGTGAAACTTTGCCTTCTCACGGTTGCCGAAAAAATATTGTAAGCAACACGCCGGAAAATAATTTTTTTGGACTCACAGACTTCCAGAACTCGCCGAATTTTGTCCATTCGTCCAAAAAAACCCAATTTTCCGGACTTGTTACGTAAATTACTATTAATTAAAGCCAGAGTTATTTATAAAGTTGAACAATGAAAATTATTATTATTAGTACTATTATTACTGTCTATTACTTTTCGTAAATTATATTTTCTCTTTCTTCGTTGGCTCATCAATCAACACTTTCTTGTAGACGAGAATGGCAAATAAATGTTTGCGATTGAAATAAACTTAGTTTATTGTATTTTATAATGTCATAATATTCTAGTATTAATAATAAATTCAACCATTATATTTTCGGCTTGCCTTCTGTTCTCAATTTCCGTTCTCTTGTGTGCATTCATTACAAAAGCGTCTAAACCGCAAACCTTAACTTCCGTAGAGCAACTCGTAGCGTAAAACATTTTTATATAAATCTACATTTGATAATTTTGTTTGTAAGTATATTTTCGAATTATATATTTTCCACATCTAATAGTTCAATTCAATCCCCTTGTTTCATTAAAAAAAAAAGAAATAAACGTCAACATAAATACAAGCAAATGAAAATTTCAAAGCAATGAGTGGAATATCATCAAAACCACAACTTTCATGCTTGAAATTATTCCCATTTTAAATACCAACTAACAAAACGTGCATAGGAGTACACATATTAAAATCGCGGTTTTATAATAATCTCATTATGTCACTCTGTAGACGGTATTTGCAACATAAAAGTTTGCTCATACTTAGCATCAAACGGAATTCAATTTAGTAATTCGAAACCTAAATAAATATTTAATTTTCAAACGTTATTAATTTCTATTAAAACAAACTTTTCTCATGTTTACGTAATTAGAAATTATCCGTTCAGTAACGGACTTTAATAGAATTATTCAATTTAATTATTTATCCGTTTCTAAACGTCAATTCTATAATATTAATTCTTAAAACAACGTGGGTGTTGCCCTCATTAAAAGTTTTAATATAAGTAATAAATGAATACTATAAAATTTTGTTCAAAGTAATTTCAGTAAGTTTTAGGTTTTATTCTGCAATATTCATATATAATTTTTTTTTGTATCGTAAAATTTATGAACTCGTGTTCAATTCAAGAATTGCCCACAGATGACAAAGTAATAATGTCATTTCTTCTGGTTTCAGGTTTTTAAAAAAATTAAAATGTAAATCATTGTAGGTTGCAATTTTCTGTAATTTATATTTTAATGAAATGTCAAATACCTAGACACATATTATTTAATATGTGAACTATTATAAACTGTCACTGCCTTTTAAAAAAACGTTCGAAAAATCTGGAATAATTATATTAACTTTGTATTGTTTCACGATCACCCTAAAATCATTATGAACTGCTTCTGAAGCTGGTTTGCAAAAGAAATCTAATCCTTGTTGTTCTTTATCACAAAAATCGGGACCGTGATAGTTTACATGCAGGTTGGGTGTCACATTTAAATTAGATTCAAAAAATCGTTTCTGAAGGTGTCAATTTGTAGCAAATAATTTATACTAAAATTTATCCAAGAGCAACTAAACATTTCACAAATTTTTGGCATTAAATGAACCACTGAGAAATCCCCCACGCTCTACCGAACAAATTTTGACCATCTTTTAGATATTTTTGAAAAATATTTTATTTATTTTGTTGTATAGACAATTGACCGCCCCCGATATTAAATGCAACTCTGGGGGAAGTATTACACTTTCTTTCTCATGTCTTGATTTAAAATGAGGTGCACTAATACAATTGCGAAAGTATTTGCTGTTTTTAACTTTGTCTCCATCATCTAACTACTATAATTTTCTTCATTTTCCGTAAAAGTTTGAGAACGTCCAAAATAATCCAGATTTTCTTTTTTTACATTGCACCTGGCCTGTCAATATATTCCCCATCTCTAAGTAACATTGTTGTTGTGTTTGATAAACTCAGCAAGGTTCATAAAATTTTACAATATAGAAACATTCCAGTTATTTTTTAATTTTGACAATTCCCAGGAAAATCTTTTTTTACATTATCATTAGACCTACCCCAGTCAATAGAGCAAATAATAATTAAATTGTTCACAAAAATAATAGTAGGATACCTCTGTACCATCTAATCGTAAATAGTTAATGTACTTTATAGTCATATACCTGTTTTATACCAAAAATGAATTGTCATTATATTGTTGGCAAAAAATGTTCTTTTTCATTCTTTTTGAAAAGTGAAAAGCAATGAATTAACGTTAATGGTGTGAAAAGAAAAGTATAAAGCATAAAAATACGAATAAAATGAGCACTAACTCGACAAGATCGGATAATAATTTTCCGAAAAAAATCGGAAAGAATATTTGCGTTTTTTTTAAAATTCGTAGATCCGTCATTTTTTGAGGTGTAGCGTAAATCTTTCGGGAAATCGAAGGTAATTATATGTACTTAATGTGTGCAAAACTATGCAATTGTCGGGCAATTAGTTTATGCGTAATTGCAGTTTTGAAGGTGAAATGGAAAGGAAAAAAACGTACATTCTCATTTTTTTGATAAAATGATATTAAACACGCTAATATGCATTATTCGCATTCAGCTTCGATTGAATATATTGCATCAGATAATTTAAATCGCAATTATGACTCCTATTTCCAGAGAGATCTACGCTACGTCTCAAAAGTGACGGAACTAAAAATTTTTCAAAAAAAAAACACAAATATTCCACTTTTTCCGATTTTTCTCAGAAAATTATTATTCGATATCGAGTTGAGTTGATGCTCATTTTATTCGTATTTTTATCATCTAGAACTTTTCTTTTTACACCGTTAACGTTAATTCATTACTTTACTTTACATTACATTACTGAAAAAAAAACATTACATTACTGAAAATTTTCGGAATGAACATGACTATACGATACTATTTATTATCATTTTTGTCAAAAACGTATCTCTATTTACTGCACTAAACTATCTATTTTATCTATTATGTTCATACTAAAATCTTCTACCTCCATCAATTCCTACCAATTTTAATGTGATTTGAAAATGATTTTCTATATACGAGGATACATTGAAAAGTTTCCGGCCTAGTCAAGAGAACAAAAGAATATCGCATGAATAACAATTTTAGTTTTCAACGTAATCCCCGTCAAGTTCAATGCGCTTGGTCCACCTATGTCAAGTGTTCTTATTACATCCTAATAAGCCCTTTGATCCTACTGATCAAAATACTCATTCGTGGCAGCAATCACATATTTATTCGACCCGTACTTCTTTCCTGCATGAAATTTTTTCAAGTTTAGAAATAAACTAAAGTCCCAAGGGGTTAAATCAGGCGAGTAGCTGACATGGGGTACTAATTCACACCGTAAATTAATTTTTACCATAACAATAACAGATTTGTGGCAAAGTGCATTATCCTGGTGAAACAAAACTTTTTTCTTTGCTAATCCGAGTCGTTTTTCTTGAATCTTGTCTTTTAGCTTAACAAGTAGGGTTGGGTAGTATGATCCGTCAATTGTTTCACCCTTTTCAATATAATCCACGAAAAATATGTCTTTGGCATCTCAAAAAACGGATGCCAAAACTTTTCCGGCCGACGAACTGTTTTAGCCTTTCTCGGACCAACCTGCTCCTTTAGCAGTCCACTGTTTTGATTGCTGCTTAGTTTCTGGTGTATAGTGGTCTCATCCATTGTAACAAAATGCCGTAAAAAAATCTACTGTATTGCGTTTAAATAAGTACAAACACTTTTCCGAAATAGTTTTGCGCGTAAGCTTTTGCTCCAGTGTGAGCAGTCGCAGAACCCATCACGCGGATAACTTTCTCATCCCTAAAACTTGGGTTAGGATATAATATGTTCGCACTGTTGAATGCCCACAGTATCCACTATCTCCATCACTTTCAATCGCCGGTCAATTCAACACAACTTTATGGACTTTTTCAAAAATTTCTATCGTAGTGGCTAATTTTGGTCTTCCTGAACGCGGCGCATCTTCTGTGCTGTTGCAGCCTCGTTTAAAGTCAGCAACCCAAGTGTTAATTGTAGAGTACGAAGGTGAAGATTCACGCAATGTGCCATCTACCTCAGTTTTTATTTCTTTTGGGAATAAACCGTTAGTATGAACGAATTTCAACTGGCTCCATTGTTGCAACTTTCAAAACTTTCGCAACTTTGACAGCATGTCAAACAATTATTATTTGATAGAAATTTTTGTTATTCCACAGCCAGACAGATAAATGTTGAAACAATATAACACCGTAAAAACATCGGCCAAATTTGGACTCTATCTGGGTTAGGCAGAAACTTTTCAATTTATCCTTGTATAGTACAAGTTCTTTATTATATAGATAGCTACATTTTTTTTCTCAAAAAAAACTGCATTTGTAATTTTGAAACAGTAATTAAGTTCTGAATTCTTCTTTTTTAAAAATGACCTTAAGTTTGGAGCAATTAAAGGCAAATATGTTTTCTTGATTTTGAGTGGTCAATGTCATACTTTTGTTTGTTGTAGAATAGTTTTGACTGAGAAAGAAAATTGTTGAATGGTTGACTGAAGAGTTTTTTCTTGTTGAGCTGTTGATATTAAATCTTCGTCAGCTATTTGCAGTATATTTTTACTAAGAACAATCATATTATGTAAATGTAACTTTCCATGCCCTATTCTAGAACGACACAAACCACACATCCTGATATTTGTCTTGTTGTTTGAGTTTGAAGATAGGTGTACAACCTTCTTACGTTTCGGAATGTTTCTATACACGGAATACGATCGAGCTATTCTGCAAATTTCGCAATCGCAGCATTGGGTTTTCCGAGTAATTGGTATGGATACATATTTTTCTTTACATCGTCAAACACATCTATTTTACGACAAAAATTTTCATGACTAATCTGATATGACCTTCTGGCAAGTAAGGCATAAACCTCTGGATAGCACAACTTCAATGATTTGAAACATTTCTTGATTTTGCTTTTTTTCGTCATACTTAAGAAATTGCATTATGGAATCAAAACACCCTACGGTAATTTCAATTTTACATTTTTGAAAATACTAAACATTAAAGAACGCAATGGCAATTATCTTTTTCTTGGAAAAGTTGTTGAAAAATTATCTATTCCTTTTATTTGATTTTTTTTTCTAAAACCCAATTTTCATTTTGTTTGTTTTTTGCGTTATTTAAACAGTTATTTTCCGATTTTTTTTACATGTTCTCTAAAAAAATTGTGACTCACTTTCTATCGGTGTTTTCAAGCAAATTGTTTTAAGTCGCTGCACACTTTAGTTTGTTAGTATCGGAACGATGTGGAGTTATGCGCGAAACACATGTTCCATATAACACTTTGTTGCAGCATATTTTTTCGTCCGCTTTCAGCGAAGTAAAACTACTTTTACATCCGCTACCAATAGCAACCGGTTTGTGACAAAAAACTGAAACTTGTACCAATATCTCAGACTTTTTCGTTTGAAAAAAAAGTTGATTACAGGTTACAATTTTTGTCCATGCACTTAATAAAAATGGACAAATATTGAAGTCATGGTTAACTTATTGTAAATGTCATATATTCATTCTTATAACTTAAAATTAATTATAATAAACTTTGAACTTGTCGTGTTTTATAGTACTGAAATTTATGAATCAAAAAGTGTGTTATTTGTCTCTTATGGAAAAATTAGTAATCAATTTGAAATATCATTTCGATATGTCTGTGGCACATGTAGTTTAACTATAAACAGGTCTGTAAAGGAAAAAATCAAGTGTCGTGAGTGCAATTTTCTTTTTCATTGAAGTGTCAGAAAATTACTGAAGTTGAAGCAAAATTATTAAAAATTGGATTTGCCCTAATTGTGACAAGAATCGTAGGCTGAGTAGAAAAGATTCGTCTATCATAACCTCTGATAATTCGGAAAGTAGTATGGATGAACTTAAATAATTAATAGAAGGGTTGAGAGGTGACATTGATAAGCTAAATACGTCACATAAAAAACTTGAAGAAGACATAAACAAATCATTAGAATTTTATAATGCAAAAATGGATGAAAATGCATGTCTTGTAGATACTCAAAACAACTTGATTAAGAAACAACAAGATTTGATGGAACAGCTTATGACTGAAAATAAGTCTCTAAAAACTCAGGTCATTGATCTAAAGTCAGAGTTGGACACTGCTAATCAAGAATCAAGATTAAACTCTATTGAAATACATGGTCTGCCAATTAAGGATAATGAAGAAGTATTCCCTGTTCTACAAAACTGTCTACTGCTATTGGTTTTGATATTAAAGAAGATATGTTAGACAATATTTTTAAATTAAAAAATAATCAGGCAGATAATCAAACAATTGTAGTTGCTAAATTCTTGAGACGCACTGACAAAATAATGTTTTTATCAAAAAGAAATCAAAAAAGATTTAAATACAACTCATCTTGGTTTTATGTCCAGCTCTCCGATTTATATTAATGACTCGTTAACACAATTAAGACGTATTTTGCTAGCAAAGGCAAGAAAACTTAAAAAAGATAATGGTTGGAAATATGTTTGGGTAAGTGGTGGCAAAATATTGCTTCGACAAACTGACAACTCCAAAATAAAAAGTAGTAGTAACTCAAGATGATCTAAACAAACTATTTCCAAATAATAAAGTTTAAATACAATTATTTCTTTTCTCTGTAATATAATAATGTTTATTTAAATAATATTCTTGCTTGCTATCAAAATGTACGAGGACTGAGAACAAAAACCAAAGAGTTTTATAAGACTGTTGTTGCTAATCAGTTTGATGTGATTGCTTTGAGTGAAACCTGGTTACATGATGGAATATATGATAACGAACTATTCGACTTGAGATATTCTGTGTGGCGTGCTGACCGGAGACCGTGGGGATGGTCGTGGAAGAGGTGGAGGTGTACTTCTTGCCATCAAATCCGCTCTCCGTCCAAGGCTTCTTAAGGCATACTCATCGTATCAATGCAACTCAATTATTTGTAGTTTAAATCTAAATGGATATAATTTTATTTTTGTATAGTTTATTTTAGACCGCAATGTAATAATTCTGTTTATCTTGAATTTTATGAATGGTTTGGAGAATTATCTACCTCTGGAAAATTCTATGAAAACATAGTTATCATTGGAGATTTTAATTTGCCAGCATTTTCTCAGTTTTATGAAAGTATAAGTAATAGTTCTGTGCAGTCTAATTCTGCAGATTGTAAACTACAATGTATTAGTAATTTTATGTTATTGTATAATCTCATTTCTCAAAACAATGTTCTTAACTCAAACAATAAAACGCTAGATCTAGTTCTCTCTAGTATAGCTAATACATTTGTAACAAAAGAGGTACTTTTAGTACCTGAGGATGAATATCATCCAGCGCTTAGTGTCTGTATACAATTTCCAAGTAATCCATATTCTCATGCCAGAGTTGAAAATCAATCTTGTAACCGGACATATTATCAATTTAGTAAAGTTAATATTGAAGTTTTAAAAATAAAATTATTGAGTCAGATTGGAACCGTTTATATGATCAAACTGATCCAAACAGTGCTGTGGACTTATTCTATTCAATTATATATAATATCTTTGATACCTGCATTCCTATCAAGAAAATAAGATCAGAGAGCAAATACCCAGTATGGTTTAATAAAGAAATAATTAGACTACTAAAAAGAAAAATAAGTTAGCTAAAAAAGAAAAATTTCTGTATACTTTGAAACAAGGTTCAAAGAGATAAGAATTCTTTTAAAATCAACTATTGATAATGCGTACTCTGATTTTATAAAAGATGTGGAAATGTCAATTGGTACTGATGTTAGCAAGTTTTGGTCATACACTAAACTGTTGAGATCTAAAACCAAAATCTTAGATGAAATGTTCTATAATGAGGTTAAATACCAAGGGAAAGACATAGCTGATGCCTTTGCTCAGTTTTTTAGCTCAGTTCATAGCAGTATCCCACCTGAGTACAATATTGGAAAAATAATGTGCAATAATCCTAATCAAACTAACAATAACTCTTTTAATTTTGGTCTTGTGTCAGTTAACGATGTACTCGAAGGTTTCAATAATTTGAAAAATAAAAAAGTAGTGGTCCTGATGGAATTCCAACATTTATATTTAAACAACTTAAGGAAGTTCTAGTATCACAGTTGCATTTTATTATAAATTTGTCTTTATCCAATGGTATTTTTCCTGACCTCTGGAAGGCAGTAAAACTAACTCCTGTTTTCAAATCAGGGTCTGAATCAGAGGTCACAAATTACAGACCAATTTCTATCTTGAATAGCCCAGCAAAGGTCTTTGAAAATGTCATTTATAAAATCCTACTCAGTAGTGTCCAAAATTCACTTAGTCCGCTCCAGCATGGTTTCATTCCAAGGAGGAGCACGGAATCAAATCTTCTCGTATTTTCTAACTATGTGCATTCCGTTTTAGATGAAGGTGGAAGAGTAGATGTCATCTATACCGACTTTTCAAAGGCCTTTGATGTGGTTGATCATGATATTCTCTTGACTAAACTATACAGACTTGGTGCTAGTAAATCTGTCTTATCATTTTTTGTTCCTACTTACAAAATCGCAGTTTTAGGGTAAATTTTCTAAATCATTATTCCAAAAGTATTGTTCCTTTATCAGGAATTGGACAAGGTACAAAGATTGGACCTCTAATTTACGTCATCTTTGCAAATGACCTCCCAGATATATTTCATTCTCTTTCCTTATTGTATGCCGATGATCTCAAATTGTACCGCTCTATCAAATCCAATTCAGATAAATCATTGCTGCAGAATGACTTAAATAGTTTAAATACTTGGTGTAATGAAAATAAACTTTTATTAAATATCAAAAAATGTGTTGTATTGTCAATATCTAGACAAAAAGGTCACTATGTAGCAGAATATTATCTGGATGGTGTTCTACTAGAGTCTGTTGAATCTGTTAAAGATCTAGGCGTTATCTTTACCAATAATTTTAATTTCACCACTCATGTCAACATGATTGTTAATAACTCCTACAAACTAATAGGTTTCATAAAGAGATGCACAAGTGATTTCACCGACATAAAACCAATTGTCATGCTGTTTAACTCGTTGGTCAGGAGTAGGCTTGAGTATTGTTCTACCGTGTGGCAACCATTTAATAAAAAATATGTATCCAATATTGAAAGAGTTCAGAATTACATGCTGAGATATTTGTACTATAAAGTAAATAAAAGTCCATGTCCTTTTGATCTACCGACCAGTGAACTTAGAAAAATTGCCTCAATTGAATGCTTAGCTGAACGACGTGATGTAGCAGCTTTAATGATGCTTTATAAAATTCTTAATAATTATATTGACTGTCCATACATGTTAGGTGAGATCACTTTCCGCATCCCTAGGACAACCACTCGCACTCCTTCGTTATTCCACACCAAAAAGCCAATACTGACTCCTATAAAAACTCATTTTTCATTCATACCTTAAATCTTTATAATACGTCATTTTATAACATCGACATTTTCAATAATTCTAAAACTACATTTAAAAAGAAAATTGTTTCGAATCTTGTATCCGGGTGACCAGTTTTGATCTCTAATTTTAATTTCAAATTTAATGTTACTTTAAGTCTAGTTCTTAATATGTATTCTTTTCTTGAAGGCCGTTTTAGGTTTACCTGTGGCCCTACTTTGTAAACTTAAATAAATAAATAAATAAAAAAATAAATAAAAAAATGTAATGAACTACTGGGCGGTACTGTACATCAGATTTATCATTCTTTCAAAGCGTCTAGCTCTCAAATGTCCAATTTTAATGTCCAAATTGAAACACTCTTAAATTTTCATTTTATTGTAGGTACTGTATTTAGTAAATCTTTTTGATTGAATGTAACTTTCACTTCATTTAACAATCAAATACGTTCCGAGTTCGTATTGATGAAAATTTGAATTATTGAAATAAAAAATTATTCTATACTAAAATTGAGAACGCTACCTACCTAATTTATAGAACATGGTATTTTTATCAAGTAAGTTTCTAAAACATAGATAGATCTAAATGTACCGGGTTCAGTATAAAGTTGTATTTGCCGTTTTGGCAACCGCATTCAACTAGAAATCGATACCTATTACATGTTCTATTAAATTAAACACCAGGATTAACTATATTTCAAAAGTTAGTGATTGAAATTAATAAATGTAGGGATACACTATAAAACTCCATGTGTAAAGTTTTTTTTTCAAAAAATGTGTGGGTAATTTATAGAATTGGTGATTTTTAAGAATATAGTGTTATATCCAATCCTGTCGATTAATTCACAGTTGTTCTATTTCCTTCTTTAAAATAATATATTTTAGGATTAATTTTCTCCTTTTCGAATTACGAGCATCACGGGCATTTTTAAAGGCAGTATCGATAAAACATTAAAAATTAGCTTATATTTGTCAAAGCAGATATATTTGCGGTGGAATTCCACGATGTTTGGATAACGTACTAATTACAATCTTCTCCATTTTTGAAGCTCCTGTCCATTAAAATTTCCGCAAGTTCAACATAATCTTGGGATTCTAGATTGAAATTCCTCTACACACGAGAAATACTGAATTGATGCCATACCTACTCTTTCTAGTGTTTTTGGGAACAGACTTCAGTATTTTTTTTCCTCGGCGACTGCTCCGAAACGTTATTGTAAAATATCTGTCTCCGTGCTAATTGATGTTTTGAATAAAATAGAATTACAATGATAAAGATTTACAAGTACAGGTTGTCAAGCGAGAACTAATTTCAGTGGTACGCATTTCGTTGAAGGTGCATGCCGGGTGTTGGTGGTGGGTTACAGTTGATCGAGTACGCGTATGAACCACCAATTCTCAATTGACGAGCTGTAAATCAAATTAGATGAATGCTTATTCATAAATTCAGACTTACGAATGAAAAACTTCTTTGTCGTCAAGGTATATTGTTACTAGCAAAAACTTTGCCATTTTCGTACGTTCTTTTCACGTTTTAAGAGATAGTGTATTTTCGTGGTATTTTTGTTGTCGGCAATGAATGAAAATGGGTAGAAGTTCTAAAAAATGGAGACGCGAAAAACAATTTTCTTTCTCGAGTAGATGCACAAATAAATAACTACAAATTTATTCTGCAATTCTGTACTTACAAATCTGCCGTGTGAACTCAAAAGGGCGTACCTGACTTTTCGAACTTTTCGATAAAAAAAAAGTTTTATATACTATCATTATAACAAAAATCGCAGTTACAGCCAGTCCTTTTAATGCATTTCACGTAATACTATAATTCCTATTATTTGCAATTACCGTAAATACTCACGACAATCTGTAGCTTACAGCAACACACAAAATTACAAATTTTTACGCTACGATCTTACGATCACTACGATTTGTATACAGAATTGCAGGCTTAATCAAAGAGAAAATTAAATTTTGTAGTATTTAAACAGTCGAAAAAATTGTATTTTGGACGAGCTGAGTTAAAAATTCCGGTATATTTACATGACGTGTTACCTGTCAACAAAAATTTGACAGTCCGACGAATTAAAGTTAGTACGTTATAATAAAGCAAAAAAAAATTTATGTCCGCATGTAAACAAGATATCAAGAAAACCACCCGGCTGAATTTTATGAAACTTTAAACATGGGCCTTATTTATAATTTCAGGTCTGATTAGATACAGTATCGGTTCGCTGATGATGATAGCTTAGCTATTGAAACACGTGTCCGAGAAAAGTTTTTTGGTGCAGTTTTTGGTATTTTTCTGTTTGTTTAGTGCCTTGATACATAAATAACTATTTCTGTCCTTCGTCCATAATGACTGATTTTGCATCACTCAAAAGCGGCCAGAAACAGCCCTTTTTTTGGCCTCGGCTGCCAAAGAGTTACTTATACTCACGACACTACAATCCTCATGCTCGAATGAGTAAATAATACGTTGCAGTACTCTTTTACATCTTAGTTTGAAGGATTTTATAGACCTTTTAAACGCAAACATGCCAAAATGACACCGTTTTGACAGCTGCGAAATGACATTACCAACCGAAAATGTTTTGGCATATAGTAATATTTCAACAAATTTGACCATTTGTCGGTCCAAAAAATTGTATGTATCACGTGGTCAGAAACAGTTTTTGATAGTGCTCGGACTTGCTGACCGCGGCTAACGTCTTGGTCTGCAAACCATCCCCGCACTCGCAAAAGGTCAGTTTCTTGCTTAGCGATACAAATAACTATTCTTTGATTGAACAAAACAATTTGCTTATAATTTTTGTGTATCTGATCAGTATTCGTTAGAGGAAAATGGGGTACATTCGGCAATGGGGTACATTCATCTTTTTCAACATAAAACATATATTTTTAAAAATTTCCGCCAAAAATTGATTGCACAGTGTCGTTAACCATGTTACACTGCTATGTAGTTAATATAACGGCTGTTAGTGTTGTATATTAGATTTATTAAATAAAGTACTATTTACCGAAATCAAGGTAAGTTATTTAAAGATTTATGGGAACAAAACTTTCCCATTTGTAATATCAACATTTTCAAATGGATTCATGTTTATATCGTAAAAATGTTTATAAAACATGTAAACGAGGTTTTTAACCTCAAACTAGTCAAGTTTTATTTGAACTTGTCGATTGCTACCCCATATTGTAATATTATGTTAAAACATATAGTTTTTATACATTTTATTGAAATATTCCCTTACATTAAAAACTGAATAAAATGTTTTATTGTATGTTAGATGCCCACAAATATATTAAGAAGAGTAAATATTGATGAAAGTAACATGAAAATAGCAATAAATCAATGCCTAAGGAAAACTCTTAAAGTTCCTGAGGCAGCTAGGCAGTATGGCATCAAAAGAACCACATTGCAATCTCGAATTAAAACTCTTCTTAAGAAAAAAACAACGAAGAAATTATTAATAATGATTCTGACAACGAAAGCGAAGAGGGATTCCCTAAATATGATAGTAATATACTGCTAAGCAAGTCTTCACAAGAGATCAAGAAACGCAACTAAGCAGTTATATCAAAAAGTCTTCAAATTTACACTATGGTTTATCATACAAGCAGATCAGGACCTTAGCGTATGAGTGTGCGAAATCGGTTCCCAATTCTACGATTCCTGTTAATTGGGAAACTAATAAAATTGCAGGTTTGTCTTTGATATCCCCTAAATTTTTGTATTAATTACTATTCTGTCGACTTGCAGGGGTAGAATGGCTACTAAGCTTTCTGAAAAGGCATCAGGACCTGTCGCTGCGCAAACCAGAAACTACCAGTTTAAGTCGGTCAATGGCCTTTAATAAACCGGCAATAGACGATTTTTTTTGGAAATACGTGGACGTCTGGAAAGATTTAAAATACGTGCTGAAAATATATGGAATTTGGATGAAACCGGGATCACAACTGTGATGAGACCTGTGAAAGTGGTTTCGACAAAGGGAAAAAAGCAAGTAGGACAAATTTCTTCTGCAGAGAGGGTCACTTTTGTGGGCATTATCAGTGCCGTTGGCGCAACCGTGCCCCCACTATTCGTATTTCCAAGACTCCGTAACCCCGTCTGAATATTTGACTGATGGCTCACCAACAGGTTCTATTGCTCTAGGGAATAAATCTGGTTGGATGACGGCAGAATTATTCTCAAAAGTCTTGGAACATATTGTGAATCACACGCGTTGTTCTCCGGATAACAAAATCTTGTTGCTTATAGACAATCACGAATTGCATATCGGAGTTCAATTCATCAGATTTTGTAAATCAAATGGAATTATATTGCTCTCGTTTCCGCCCCATACTACACACAGGTTACAGCCTTTAGACGTCGGAATTTACGCACCCTTTAAGTCTTACCTTGCAAGCGCTTTTAATGATTGGATGTTAGGACATCCAGGTCAAGCCATAACCATTAGAAACATTGGCTATTTGGCAAATAAAGTTTATGAAAATTCATTTTCGTTGAAAAACATTACACATGCCTTCAAAAAAACCGGTGGCCAATTGATAGACTCATATTTACTGATGATGATTTTATGGCAAGCAGTGTTAATGATAGACCCTTGATTGCAGATAATTTGTCTCATGATGATAATAATACAAACCAGCGATCAGATATCCCTGAAAAACCTATCTCAGTTGAGAATGTGACTGTTGCTGAAGATAATAATCTAAAGTTACGGCAAGGTACCTCTGAAGTCTATTTAATCGCTCCTGAACAGCCTTCAACTTCAGGCACTCAACTTACAACTGAAGTGAAACGTTCTGCAGGACTCAGTCTAGAGGAGTTGATCCCTTACCCTAAAGCTAACACCCTGAAGAAAAAAAGTGGGAGAAGAAAGTCCTAGTCCACTAGAATTTAGAATTGGAATTGGAAAAATAAGAAATCAATCTGTAATAAGGAGGAGAAAAGTAAAGAGAAATATCTTTAACCAAACGGACTCAGCTCAACAGCAAATAAATAAGAACGGCAGTAAGTCAAGAAAAATCAATTGTGAGAGCTCATCAAGCGATTCCGATATATCATTGGACGACGTCATGTCCAATAGCAGTGATGAATTGGAAGACATTG
Source organism: Abscondita cerata (assembly GCA_030710515.1). Lineage (NCBI taxonomy): Eukaryota > Metazoa > Arthropoda > Insecta > Coleoptera > Lampyridae > Abscondita > Abscondita cerata. The sequence goes on along the minus strand of JALBCR010003474.1, from coordinate 41,719 downwards.
AACCTTCACTAGAAGGCGAAATTGAGACTGGAGACTTTGTTCTCGTAAAATTTTTGGCAAAGACGACCAGCATTCATTACGTAGGACGGATTGAACAAATTAATTCTCCAGTCTCCTTCACAGTTAAATTTATGAGAAGAAAGGGTTGCAGCCACACATTTATTTTTTCCACGGTGGAAGACATCAGTGACGCAGATATTTCATCTATTGTTGCCAGATTGCATTCACCAACTCAAACTGGAACTGCAAGAACCTCATCAATATTTACCTTTAATTACCGATTTAGCAATTTAAATGTAAAGTGAAAACAATAAACGAAATTACCGAGTTCTTTATTTTTATGTCCTGATGAATGTACCCCAACCATATGACGAAAGTACCCCAATGATGGGGTACTTTCGGTTGTTTTATACTTTGAAAGAAATAATAATTTAATACAACAAAAAAATATTGCAACAAACTAAAAACGTAGATAGTATTAGGTAAGACCATGCAGATTTGAGCAGTAAACACAGTTTTTGTTTAAACATATGTATGCCGTTGTGACGATTTTTTTTTGAAAAATGGCCGAATGTACCGCATTTTCACCTATACTTTATACTTAGGTACTAAAACTGGACTAAACTGGTTGAGTATTTTTTTATTTTATTGTAAAAATAAATATTAAAATGTCATACCACTTGATTTCTGACATGATTTACGATGAGTGTAAAAGAAAAACCTATCGTATATATTTTTGTTTTGTGAATCAAAAGTAGGTATTGAAACAAAACGTCTTCCGGAATTGGATTGTGTCGAAAAGGTAACCGAAAGACGTTTTGTTTCAATAATGACCCGGTTGTAGAAGTCTCAATTCTTACATCAAAAAGAAGTTGTTTGATTCCACTCTTAAATCACAATTATTCAATTACAGACATTTGACCAAAACGGTTAACGCACATGTAATATAAGAATGAGGCGCGCAAAAAATTAATCTAAGAACTGACTCAATCATTGAATTTTTAATTGCATTTTAAGTAATATTTTTAAATACCTAATTTTGATTTGATAGTTTTTATTATTATGTATTTTGTAATTTTTGTAATAATTACAAATTATTTTTATATTTTTTAAACCAAAAGAGTGGCGGCGCGTCCACCAGGCAAACGCAAAATGAAATTCTTGTCAGACCTCTGGCCTCCCAGTGTTTTGTTTTGAATCAACTGTTATTATTTTATTATATTAATACAGTGCTGCCTACAGCATAAGTTTCTGTATAAATTAGCTGATACACATTCTGTATTATGCTTGGTCTGATACAAATGTATATTACTTGGTACTATTTCAAATGTCAAAATATGAAGTTTAAAACAATATTCTTGCAACTTTTGAGCTTTCACACTCAAGAAATATATTTTGATAAATGTAGGTATCTTTTAGGTTTATTTCAGAACATTTTTAAAACAACAAAACACAGCGGATCAAGAGGAAGCGGGACCCTGATCAGAAGCGGATTATCTACTTGAAAATAGTAGTAATAATTATGATGTTGAGGAGAACGTCAGTGAAATTCTAACAGAGAAGGTTATTGATGAAAGTGTAGGTACTGATGAAGACTTGAATGTGTCTACGCTAGAAATTCAAGACAATTTAGAATCAGAATCAACTCTTGATTTTAATGACTCAGCTACTTGGCCTGGCAGGTGCGATGATACTCTTCGGGTATCTCTTGTTCAACATGGTCCTCATCAGGAAAAGGATACTGATTTTCTACTCAATATCGGTCGTAGGAGATTTTCAAATAATCATTACAAAACGGAACTAGCCAATGGTGAATCTGTCTGTCTTGCGTGGTTACTATACTCAAAATTTAATGATTTGGTTTCCTGCTTTTGTTGTAAACTGTTCAATAAATCAACTTCACCGCCAAGTTTATGTTAAAAAGGAACCAATGATTGGAAAAATATAGCTACAATTCTGAGTAATCATGAATGGAAGGAACCTGAGCTAAGATTAAATAAAAATAAAACTATAGATGATGAAAATTAAAAAATTAAATTAAAATAAAACTATAGATGATGAAAATTTAAGTCTGATGAAACAAGAAGAAAAATATTGGAAAAGTGTCTTGGAAAGAATAATTGCTCTTGTGCGAGTTTTAGGAGGTCAAAATCTGGCACTTAGAGGAAAACATGAGAAACTCTTCACAGCCGGTAATGGAAACTTCTTGAAATTTCTGGAATACTTGGCTCTATTTGACCCCTTGATACATGAACATCTTCGCAAAATTCAAGACAATGAGACAAAGGTACATTACTTGAGCAAAGATGCTCAGAATGAAATGATCAAACTGTTAGCAAACGCCGTGCAGGCGAAAATTATTTCTCTAGTCCATGCTGCAAAGTATTACTCTATAATTCTTGATTGCACTCCAGACGTCAGCCATACAGAACAAATGACTGTGATTGTAAGATTTGTGGCTATCACGGAAACTACAAGTGAAATTCGAGACCACATTTTAGGTTTCATACCCTTGACTGAGACGACTGGTGCTAGTTTAATTGAAGCAATTGTTGAAAAGTTGAAAGGACTCGAACTTTGCATCGATGATTTACGCGGTCAAGGCTATGATAACGGAAGTAATATGAAAAGCAAACACTCCGGAGTACTAAAGAGAATCAAAGTGATTAACCCGAGAACGTTTTATGTGCCTTGTAGCTCACATTCATTGAATCTTGTTGTTAATGATGCAGCTTGGAGGCTACGAAGTTCTTTGCTTTGGTTCAAGAAATTTATGTTTATTTCTCTGCTTCAACACAACGTTGGAATACTCTAAAAAAACATGTAACTAACTTGACGCTTAAGCCCCATAGTGAAATCAGATGGGAAAACCGAATAGATGCTCTCATACCGCTTCGATATGAACTAGGTGATGTTCATAACGCTTTAATGGACATTTATGAAGATCGCTCCTTAAATGAGCCAACAGGTAACAACTCGCGAGTGCAAGCTTTAGGTCTAGCAAAAAACATTGAAAATTACAATTTTGTTGTTAAGTGTAGTTTTATGGCACAATTTACTTTTTGAAATCAACATAATAAGTAAGCAGTTACAATCCAAACAATTCGATTTGGCCGCTGCCAAAGATCAACTAAGCAAAAGTAAATCGTACTTACAAAAGTTACGTTGCGACGATGGCTTTGGAAGTATTCTAGTTGACGCAAAAGGGGTGGCAGAAGAGCTAAATATTCAACCAACATTTGAAACAGAAACCCTGCCAACTCGGTTGAAAAAAAAAGAAAAAACAGTGGATGATGAACCTTTGGTGTCCCCTCAAGAAGATTTCAAAGTCAATTTCCATTTTGCCATTCTCGATACTGCAATCTCTTCTCTGGATGAAACATTTCAACAGTTAGAAGAGGTTACTTCTATGTTCGGATTTTTCTACAACATATCCAAGGTGAATGCCGCAACAACAAAGTCTCTGATGGACTATTGTATGAATTTAGAACATTTCCTCTCAAACAATGAGGCTAAAGATATTGAAGGCCACGACCTTTGCAATGAAGTTCAAGCCATTGCTGGGAGAGTACCCAAGAACGCAAATGACCTTAAAGATTGTGCCCCAAATTTGTCCGTGGCTTTACGGATTTTGCTGACTCTGCCTGTGTCTGTTGCTAGTGGTGAGCGTAGTTTTTCAAAATTAAAATCAATTAAAACTTTTATTCGATCTACCATGACGCAAGAAAGGGTTCAAGGACTGGCAACTCTATCAATTGATCAAGACTTGGCAAAAAACATCGACTTGAACGAACTGGTGACTTCTTTCACAAAGATGAAATTAAGAAAAATTAAATTGTAAAATGTAGACCTTCTCTCTGTTAACTTTTCACTTTTGACTTTTCCCTATAATCTATGTAAACTTTTAGAATTAAAGTTATTTCTTCTGCAAAATGATCGGTTTTTATTTTTATTTGATAAGTTCCTATTATGTACCCAACAAAATAAATACTAAGGGTTTCGCGTATAATTAGGTATCTATCATAATTATAGTAATACCAGTAGCCACACAGGTTAGATTTTGCTCGTTAAGTATTCTTTATATTATTTGTATTTGTATATATAATTTGTGATTGTGTGTGTAAATTAATGTAAAAGTCTCGTTAAGTGCAAAAACAAAAAAAATGCGTAAGAAGGGGTTCAATTGAGGAGGAAAATGGAAACAAAAATCAAATTGTGGGAGGGGAGGGGGCAAAATATCTTGCCTAGGGCAGCAGAATAGCTTGCTCCGGCCCTGAACAAAAATAGTTATACTCAGTATGCTATTGGCGCGGAGTAATAAACCTGTCAGAATTATCGAATCTCCCGTATTGCAGTGGCGTAGGTACCTGATACGTTTGGAAAATCATATTTTTAGTAGGTAAATATATATTATAATAGTAAAATCTACCTTTACATGTTATTTATTTTATTTGTATAGTAGATCATATTACAAATTTTACTTCTTACGTATTATATACCATTATTTTTGTATCTTGGTATAATACCCACATCTACGGCTATGATTCTCGTTTCGTCAGTACCTGGGCTGATGGCAACGTCTTTACACAGATTAAACTATTGTTCTCAGACCCTATATGGGTCGATACGCTGCAAGAGCGGCACAATGATCGTATTTTGGTTAGAATTTATTGGTTTTTACTTAACCGTAGAAGTACCGCTTTCACAAGAAAATAAAGAATTATTTCAAGCAATTATGATTTATTACTCCGCGCCAATAGTATACAGACTGTAATAGTATAACTGTATTATTACACAAATAAACTGCTTCTGCAGCACTTTTTGTTTTTGTTACATTTTTTTTGACAATTCCACAAAGTACTTATGTCCGGATTCACTGCTTTGTTCCAAAACGTGTTATTATTTTATATTTATTATTTTCTACTATTAATATGATTTAATTATTGTAAAATTATTAATGATTTTGTTTGTTTAAGTACCGCTGAAAGCGTTAGTTTTAGTTTTAGTTATTCATATTATTGTATATATTGTTATCATATTGTAACATGCAACTTTGTAGATGAAGGCGCTTATTAAATTCGAACGCGGCATTTTCTTTTCGTATGTCGTCAAGTAAATATCAATTTCTTTTAATGTCATTTATGTGTTAATTGTACGAGTAGGTTTTTGTATTATTATTTTAAAGTATTGATCATTCTGTTGAATTACTTGGCCAAAGCGTAGCCCGTTATTTTGATAAGCATTTTGGACACGTGGTGCAGTACCAGTCTTTTCCTATTTCATTTAAATTATGAAAATCAAAATAACGAGCTTACTCTTTCTATTTAATACGTGTTAAAATTATTATTAATTGCGTTGGGTTAATTTTAGAATATTAAAAGTAAAAAAAAAACGAAATCCGATGGGTTTTGCAAAAGACCTTCATTGAGTCGTCCGATGTATATGACACCGCCGCTCCTTGGTGAACTACCAATACTCAAGTCCTCATTAACGTGCCTCTGCAGTGGCCGGGTCCTGCCACGTACGGTCATGAGAATAACTTCTCGGAGTGAAAGATCTTCAAGGAGCACCATAGTGAGGTTTCGCAAGTAGCGGTATTTATTTTTTTAATTATATATAAACTTATGTACCTACCCGTCGGATCAAGTTAATAAACTCGTATTAATTAATTGTACGAAATATTTGATTTACATATCAAGATTAACAAAAGACTTTGAGACGAAATTCCATTCAATAATTACGTCACATGATAATCATTGTTATAATCTAATCTATTCATTATTTTCTGATCAAGATTAATAAGTGACGTGACGCTGAAGCGATTATAGCTCGATGCGAACAACATTGAAAGTATAGAATTATAGTATAACAATAGTATCATTGTTTGTTATCTTCTAAAACTTTGTTATTTACGGCAATCGAAATTAAATCCCTCTATGCTGAAAATTTCGGAACTATTGCAGAGTAGCTCAAAGTTGTTAACGCCCTCTTTTAATTAATGGCTAAAATTGTTGGTACAAAAATTCTAGTGATATAACCTAGAATCAAGTTTCTAATTTTGTATGCAACACATTTCAGTTATTAGTTACAATTTCGTACTATTACTTGAAATACAAATTTTTTAAAAACTGCTTTAGATTTTGTATATCTCAAAATTTTCGAATTTTGTTAAAAAAATTTCAGAAATAATAAGTTTGTTTTTAAATTATGTGTAATTATGATTTCATAATAGGAGGTTGCCTCAAGAAATACGTATAGAATCGTATTCTTTAATTAAATTTATTGTATTTTGTGCTTAAATGCAGTTCAATTGCATAAAAACTTGATAAAAATTATACGGTAACGCCATCTATTGATACATATGACTTAAACACCCCTTTTAAGAAATTTCCATCAGACAAAAAATGGTCCTCAACCTAGAAGTTACGTTGTACACTCAATAACGGTCAGTTGTATAGACGTAACAGGGTTCATCTAAGACCACTGCATAAATGTCAGTCTTATAATAGTAATATACCAAATAATGATGCAGGGAGTTTTAAAAATGATAGTTTTAAGTTTGACAAACGTCTAAGTTTTTATAATTCTACTTTTAGTCCTAGTTGTAAGGATGATAATACTAATAATTTTGAAAATGTTGATCCATTACCTACAATAGAAAATAATCGAAGAATTACTCGTTCAGGTAGAACAGTAAGATTATCTATAAAATTAGATTTATAAGATTGTTTGTAAAGAAAAGAGATGTTAATGAATTAATGTAGACGTGGCAACATTGAAAATGCATTGGCCTGCCTACATTCATTGTAGAGAAAACATTTATATTAATTGTCATGACGTGTACATACATGGTTGTAATACACATGTTAATTTTATTAAAGTCTTTTTGTATAACGCTCGTCCAAATAACAGATACGATAACAAAGTCAGTTATTAGTCATCAGTCATTAGTGTGTAAGTAAATCAGTTCCGAATAAGTCTACAATCAAGAGTCGAGTTCCAAGTCAAGTACTTAGCTCCCTTCGAAAGCGACACTGACCCGTGTCAGTTACCCAGTGCGTCGCCAGCACGTAAATCGGCCGACGATGGCTGATATCCGGCGCTAAATATCACCTACGCTGTACATAGTACTATTCAGCTATGTACGACATCCTTACCCACCTTCTACAACACGGCGAGTTTAAACTACCTTGCCTTTACTGCAATTAAAGCTATATATGTTGAGATGCATCAAGACCGCGAGCATACAATGAACATGCGGAAAGTGTTAGTGGCGGGACTGACAATCGACAGTGTACTTGGACTACCAGATTTCGCGAGGCATTACAACCCCTTCGACTTGACGGATCTTAATCCGTGCACGTATTGCTCGTATCTACCGATGAACGGAACCGACGCCGTCGCTCACATGACGACGCACAATGTATGTAGATATCATTGTCGCTTCTGCCAGTATGGTGGCTAAACGTCGGACGAAGTCTACCACCACCTTTCGCTTGGGCAACCAGCGCTGAAACCGGTGATCATCAAGCGGATATACAAACTGGACAGGAAGAACTTAGAAAAAATGTCTATGGATTACGACTGCGACAATGCGGCCTCCTACGATCGTTTGCCTATCAACATGAGGGAGTCTTCGAAATAAGAAACGGCGAGCGTGCGCGTCACATGGAAGAGACTGCTGATTTGGCGAGTTAGAAGAATGAGACGGCAACCTCACAACACCGGTAACCGGCGCTGAAACCCGTGCTCATCAAGCGGATATACAAACTGGACAGGAAGAACTTGGAAAAAATGTCTATGGATTACGACTGCGACAATGCGGCCTCCTACGATCGTTTGCCTATCAACATAAGGGAGTCTTCAAAATAAGAAACGGCGAGCGTGAGCGTCACATGGAAGAGAGTGCTGATTTGGCGAGTTAGACGAATGAGACGGCAACCCCACAAGACCGGTAACCGGCGCTGAAACCGGTGATCATCAAGCGGATATACAAACTGGACAGGAAGAATTTACGGAAATTTTCTAAGGATTACGACTGCGACAATACGGTCTCTTACGATCGTTTGCCTATCAACATGAGAGAGTCTTCGAAATAAGAAACGGCGAGCGCGCGCGTCACATGAAGAGAGTGCGCGAGTTAGACGAATGAGACGGCAACCCCACAAGACCAGTAACCGGCGCTGAAACCGGTGATCATCAAACGGATATACAAACTGGACAGGAAGAACTTACGAAAAATTTCTAGGGATTACGACTGCGACAATGCGGTCTCCTACGATCATTTGCCCATCATCATGAGGGAGTCTTCGAAATAAGAAACGGCGAGCGCGCACGTCACCTGGAAGAGAGTGCTGATTTGGCGAGTTCGACGAATGAGACGGTAACCCCACAAGACCATAAAATTTAGGTGCGTTATTTGTATATATTGTTAATTTAGTATAAGTGTTTAATTCAATATGTCCATCACTGTACAATGATTTAACTATTTTATAATTTTTATTCTGCATTGAGTTCGTAGGATAATAATTAATGCATTTGTATATATTTTCATCTATTAGTAAATTGTTCATTTTTGATTCATATACTCCTTTTTCTATTAATACAGTGGCATTGCCTTTGTCCGATCTACAGATCATAATATCATTAAACTGTTTTTTAAAATGAATAGTGTAATTAATGATTTTTTTGGAAAATAAATTTTTTTATTCCAATCGATAGATGTCTTATTAATGAAATTGGTAATGCAGTTAACTACCTTACCTCTTGATCTATCTTTATTTGATTCATCGTGTAATGACAATATGTCTTCACAATCTTTTATAATATTGATGTTAATCGTTTTATACTTGTACAGATTGTAAAAATTATATCGTTCGTATACTAATTAAATGCTACAAAGATTGATGACATTATCATACAATTTTAACAAAATAACTATAAACATTTATGTTTGTAATGAAAAAAGTGAGAAAACTTATTAAATTTCTATTATACCCTGAAAAAGAGAACGCATCTTCAAAAATCGTTCTCGAAACGTCGATAACTAATAAGTAGTTTTTTTGTTAAAAGTTCCCATCTTCTAAAAGAAGGATAAAGATTCGTTAAGGATAAAATATTTATTATCTTTCCAAGTCGAATTCAACGTAAAATTTAGCGCAGTAAGAAAGAGTTGGTTATTGAAATGCCTGTTATAAAAATAGTATTAATGTTACGTTTTCTATTTTATAAAAATTAATGTTTGTTGATTTTAATTGAAAAAAAACGAATTTACAAATTTATTTTTAACACTACATGAAATAGGATTTAAATTCATAAAAGAATCTAACCGCAGAGCTTTGCTAGAAAAATTCAATGTATAGTTCATTCGTTTGACTTATCCCGATGACGTCTTGTATGTATTAAATTACGAAGTGACCGTCGTCTGTGATTTAAAGCAAAAATATGGCCAGTGATGCCAACTTTTTTATGTATTTACTTATTTGTTGGTTGAGGTTACGTAATACGCGCGCCGGTTTGTTTATTTCTATTTGTTTTTCATTGCTTCTTTAGTTAATATTTTAAAAGGTTCTTTTCAGAACCACGTTACCCTTTTCTAGTGTTTATTTAAGGTAAATATTAATCTGTTTTTACAAATAGAGATAACATTTTTGTTTTTCATTTGTAGCACATCAACATGCCTCCTAGGTCAATTACAGTAGATGAATTGATCTACAACTTAAGGGTCCCCTAGACGCTCAATTATATTGCGCAATATTGTAGTTTGTACAATGTTATTGTGCGTCTGAAGAGAGTATTGTGTTGATTGCGCAAGTATTGTCACCATGGCGAGGCGCAATGAAGATCATGAATTTATTACAGAATTTTTGCAACTATATCGTGAATATCCAGCGTTATGGAAAATAAGAAGCGTAGAATATAGTGATAGAAACCTGAAAAATAATGCATATAAGGTGTTAATTGAAAAATATAAAGAAGTTGACCCTAATGCAGACAGGGAAATTGTAAAAAGAAAATAAATAGTTTAAGAACTAATTATAGAAAAGAACTTAAAAGGTAAAAGCATCCTGCAGATCTGGAACTGGCACTGATGATATTTATGTACCTTTGTTATGGTATTTTAAGGAATTAGATTTTTTGCGAGACCAGGAAATACCTGTGGAGGGATGTTCTACAATAACATCCCAAAGTGAGGAAGAAGGCAATGTGGACAAGGATCAACAAAATTCATTACAGGTAGGTAATTTAAAGACTAAGTCCTATTTATTTTTTATTACATTATATTGTATCAATTTTAAATAACATTGTCCTGCCAAGCGACTTTTCCCTCGTTATTGAAGTAATCACAGAACTGTTGTCTGATGTTTTTTGCAGATACTGATGTGTTTCGTCCCCGTATGGGCTGTAGAGAATGTAACTGAATTTGTTCTATATTAATATTTTCAGTGCTGTCAGAATTGTTGTCTTTCGACATGTCTGTATACTGACCCTTTATTTTCCGTCTTAAAAAGTTATGAAGATAACAGCAAGCTAAGACTATTCTCTGTACTTTTTCAGGGGATAAATTAATTGTCGTCAAAAGTAATCTAAAACGAGACACTAATATGCCGAATGTATTTTCCACTATACGTCGGGCACGCGACAATCTATAATTAAAGGCCCTTTCTTCTTGTGTTAAATTTCTTTGAGGAAAGGGTTTCATAAAATTTTCTTTTAGTGCAATGCCTCATCTCCTACAAAAACAAACGGAAATTCATAATTACTGTTTCCTAATATTTTTGGAGGAGGGAGATTTAGTTCTTGGTTTTCCAGTAACTGCCCAAACTTCGTATTTGTAATTACGGCTCCATCTGACATGCGTCCATTAGCTCCAACATCGACCATAATAAATTCATAATTTGAATCGACGATTGCCATTAATACAACACTAAAAACTGTTTATAGTTGTAGTATTCAGATCCAGATCCTTTCGGCTTTTGTATGGCAATGTGCTTGCCGTCTATGGCACCCACGCAATGTGGAAAATTCCATCTGCTTTCAAATCCATTGGCAACTGTAACCCATTCTTCAAAATTTTTGGAAGCTAAAAATATAGAAATTATCATATTAGTGAAATTGTATTTCATTTAAAGCAGCTACTGCATAAATCAGTATTTTAAATATCATCTGTGAAAATGGCAGATTATTTCATTGTTTTTTAATTTTTTTGATAGACTGTAATAGTGTGTTATTTTTGTTTTAGGAGGAACATGTAAATGTTAAGCAAAAGCGAAACCAACTATAGAGCTACCGCCAGCTAAGAAAAAGCTCCGATGAATATGAAAATATTGGAATAACATGGGGGAATGAATTAAAAAAGATGAATGCGGAGCAACAAATTTATGCAAAAAAAGCCATCAATGAAATTTTGTATGAAGGGCAATTAGGTACTTTACATAGACACTCCGTTAAGATCAATAATGAACCTCCAAATACATCGACATATTTTCGACAGCCACATCAGCAGCTACAACAAAGCAATAATTGGAGATTTGTAAATACACCTCTGCCATCACCGCAATCAACTTTTCCAAGTGGGCAACCGGAGCAGTTTTCACTTTCAAATTCGTCTGACAGTGTTGCAACATATTTTTCAAATTACTCCGTGGAATAAAAGTGTTAATTTAATTTAGAATAACTTTGTTTAGTTTTTACTGATAAAATAAAAAAAATTTCTTACCTGGATATATTCTTGCAATTTTGTTATGATAGCCTCACATGTTTCCAAAATAATACCACTAATAGTTTGTGGTGCTATTGCAGTACTGAATTTTAAATCCTCAAAACTTCGACCTGTTGCTAAAAATCGAAGGGTTGTTCTTATCCGCTCTGTAGGCGAAATAGCATTTCTCATCACTGTATTTTGTTTTAAAATTACTGGTGATATTATTTCCAACAACTCATTAAATGTGTCGTTATTCATACGTAAATAATTTTGATAATCTTTTGGTTCACTCAATTTTAAATCGCACAGTAAATTCTCGCTTGTAAATTCGCTTCGTTTAAGGTACCATCTTTAGACCAACGCCGCCGTTTCCGTTCTTTTATAGAAGCAAAATATAAAGCAATAATTGCAAAACAAGCTTTTCTTTTATTAGGCATTTTAAATCAACTGCTTTCAGTGCTTTCTGTTTTCGAACTACCGGATGTGGATATTGTACAAAAAATTGAATCGTGTAGGTAAAAAATATTGCGCAATATAATATTGCCCAATATCATATTGCGCAATATAATTGAGCGTCTAGGGGGCCCTTTAGTGTACTTTAATAAGGAAAAGCAGAACAACGAGCCCTTAACACCAGTTCATACAAGGGTTAGCGATGCTTTGAAAATTAAAACCAAACCTATTTCTAATGCTTTACGACGATAGCAAAATAAAGAAGAAAACAAGGAAAACGAACCTCAATGGAGAAGCCTAAAAACAAAAGATATGGATCATCGACAAAAAGTGAAATCCGTACTACATTAATCATGAACATGTTACATTAGATACGCTCTTAACAAAAATTAGAGAAAGAGGCATCATTGAGTGTAAAGGGCAAAGCTTCTATCACGTTTTGTTGGACATTGGATTTTCTTTTAAGCAAACAAACGACAGAAAAACTGCAATAGCATCGATGAAGTTAAAATTTTTGAGAAGTTACATCGATTATATGAAACAAGACATCTACAAGCAGTTTTTTTATCTCGACGAAACATGGATATTTGCAAAAGGAAGCAACAAAAGAATATGGCAAGATTCCAGTTCAAAATGCTTTAAGAATCTTAGTCGGGAAGGCAAACGTTATATAGTTTTACATGCTGGAACAGAAGATGGCTTTGTGGAAGGAGCAGACCTTATATTTTCTACTACAAATAAAAGCAGTGATAATGTCAACCAGATGTGGAAAGAAGCGTTAGAAACAGTTTCACCTTTTAGTTTGGTTAAAAATGATTAAACATGCAGAAGCTAAAATTCTAAAGTGTTAGGAACAAGAAAAAGTTTATGATGTCCAAGTCAATCCAATTATTATAAATCCAAACGATGATACAGATACTGAATATGAAGATGAAATGCAGTGATTAATTTCTGGTTTTTAATTGAATTCTTAACGCAAACAAATATTTTTCTCCAAAAACTTAATAGGTATTTAACTTGTTACAAAAGAATACCAATTATGAATACAAAATCATCTAATTACATAATATTGCATATTAACATTATATTTTATACACAATTTATACATTATTGTCAACGCAGTTTAAACTTAAATGTGAATGAACAAATTCTCACTCGTTTTATTACCTACATCATGTAATTTGAATCGGTTATTGCTTAAACACCATAGTACCCCATTAGGGTGTTAATGTACAAAATGGACCACTGAAAATACAAACCAATGGCGTATTTAATAAGTAAGAAACACTGGGTTATAAAGTGTGTTTAAAAGGATACTTTGAATAAATTTATAAATACTACTCTAATTCAATTATACTGAATACACCAATAGTTTTCAATTGGAGTATAATAATCTACACAAAGGTATTTTTGTTTAATGTTCGTCAATTACTTCAATGCTATAATACTTCACAAGCTAAACTAGAAACATGATAGAAATTATGCTTCCGTATTTTAGAATTCGAACATTGTCTCGAAGCATAATGGTTAATAGAATTACTAAAAATTCAATTTTTTTAAATAAACAAACATTAACTCACAAATTTTGCAAGTTACAACATATGCCTTTATAGTTTGAGCTAGTGGTGCTGCTCCATGTTCGGAATCGGTGATATTTACTTAAGGGACCTTAACATACTTTGATCTTTAATCGTTTATATGCACCAGGACCGTCAAAGATTTAAAACCGTCACCTTTATGTAGAAAACTATTGGAAGAATTACTTCATTTGTTTGGGCGAGTTCATTCGTCTTAACCTACAAATGTTTACAAAATTCTTGCAACATTTTAGAATAACTTACCAACATTCATTTGCTACGCTTTAAGTTTTATTGAAAATAATAGGTATGCTTTTACGTGCGTACCTCTACTATACGTAAATTAAACTTTTGTCTTTGATTTACAAACATTATGATATGCCGACATTTTACATTCACGTTATAGAAGTTGGTATCAAAACTGTCCGTAGAAGTAAACGTAATTTGTTGTTGATGCTATCCTTGTTAGTTACTTGAGTTAATAAGAGACATAGAAACCGATACTTTTTAAAATAATACGTTGGGTAATAATGTATACGTTGTCACAACGTTGTATTCAATACGTAAAAAAGGAAAGTCATATACAAGTGCGCGTTTGATTCATCGATCAATCGGGATAAGTAAAACCATTGTATATACATGCGTTGAATAATTTCTTGTCAAGAAAATAAGTGTGGATGTACTCGTTAGGAGGCGACACAATAAACCGTATCCATTAGATATTCGCCAGAAATTATCATCGAGTTGGCTTACTATAAGGATGTATACAGTGAGGACGAAAAGTCAGCCCCCCTTAACTTTTGTCCATTTTTATTTAAAAGCTCAAATTAACACAGTGTACACAAAAAATTGAGTTCTTTCATATGGTACTCATTACAAATGTGACAGCTCAAAATTGTTTGAGTAGGCTTCATAACCTCAAAAATCTTAAATTAGAGTAGGGGTCGAGTGGGGTCTCAAACGAAGGTTATTTAAATTTGCATACAACTGTGAAGTTTTGGAGTAAAATCTTAAAACGCTGTAAAATAAAATGAAAAAACGCCATGCCGGTAAAAGCATTAGTGTCAAGTAATATTATTGTTGTTTCTATGGAAACTACTTTAAACAGAACAAAAAAAGTAAGGTTGACATCAGAAAACTAACTAAAACTATTATTAAAGCAGATGCTCGAAGCGACCGCCTGCGACTCCAAGACAATGATACAACCTTTCTTCAGTTTCTCTACGTACATTCCTTAAAACTTCATCATTAATTTGTCTGCATTGATCAGTTATTCTAAAACGCAACTCTTCTATTGTTTGCACTTCAGTTTTTGTAAGTTTTTGACTTTAAATAACCCCATAAAAAATGTAATGGGATTAAATCGGGTGATCGGGCAGGCCACTCTAAAAAACCTCTTCGACCAATCCACCGGTTTGGGAAATTATTGTCGAGATAGTCTCTTACATTTAAATAATAATGAGCGGGAGCTCCATCCTGTTGAAAGATAATATCCTAAAAAATAATGATAAATTGAGAATTAACCATGTTAATAGCTAGTTACTCTATGGAATTCTGGATTTTCTTGAGCGATTTCTTGTATTCTTGGAAATATTTGCCTTTCTAATAATTAGAGATAAATTTCCCCAGTCAAATTTCCTTCCAGAAAATACGGACCAATGATATGTCCCCCATTATCCCACACCAAACATTCACCTTTTGAGGGTACTGAGTGCTAGTAACCCTAAACTGATGAGGATTAGTGTCCGACCAGTACCTCACATTTTGCCTGTTAACTTCTCCATTTAGAAAAAATGTACATTCATCAGAAAAACATATGCGGCCCAAATAATCAGGTTCTTCTCTTATGTTATTTATTATCTGTTCGCAAAACTCCATTCGTCTGTCAGGATCATCTTCATTAATTTCATGTACAAATTTAAGTTTGTACGCATGAAACTTGTTTTTTTTTAAATACTTTTAACTGTACTCTTACAACTACCTTGCTGCTCCGCAATAAAATTTGTGGTAGCAGTGGGATTTTCAACAGCACTCGCCAAAATATTCCATTGCAATTCTTCGGAAATAGAAGGACGACCTGAACGTTTTTTATGCGAAACGCTACCAGATTCCATGAATTTTGACAATAGTTTCCTGTATTATCTGCGATCGATTTGACGGTCAGGAAACCTAGCATTATACAAGCGGACTGCCTGATGAAAATTTCGATTTGCTTCTCCGAAGATTATAATGGCTTCAACTTTTTCTATTAATTCTCTTTGCATAGTTAAGAATTCTAATAACAAGATACGAATGATACTTGTTTGGCGTTTTAAACTACGTTTAAATATGTACTTCTCAAACTAAGCTGTCTTAAATATTGACCGTTCATATGGTTACCAATGTTGCCATGGATATGGAATAGGAGCAAGCCTGCATATTTAATTTACTAAGCCGAAAATTCTTTAAAGTTTTCTTGTTGCCAGCTAGCGATAAGTTGATTATTTTGCTTTTAAACCCCATAGCTGTATGCAAATTTATATAAGCTTTCGTTTGAGACCCCACTCGACCCCTACTCTAATTTAAGATTTTTGAGGTTATGAAACCTACTCAAACAATTTTGAGCTGTCACATTTGTAATGAGTACCATATGAAAGAAAGAATTAAATTTTTTGTGTACACTGTGTTAATTTGAGCTTTTGAAATTCAAATGGACAAAAGTTAAGGGGGCCTGACTTTTCGTCCTCACTGTATACAATGGTAAAACGAATGAACTATAGCGCAAATGCCACTTAACTTTTTGAGAGGATGTATAAACAATTTAAACTCACTATTATGGCGTCAAATTATTTTTCTCGATGAAATGTGAATTTATTTAAAAGGAAATCCTGAAATGTCTTGGCAAGATGAAAGCACTCAAAGTGTGTTTGTTATATATGCAGGTAGAAAACAAGGTTTTCTCGATAATGCTTCATTGATATTCGCTTTATCATGGCGAATTAATTGCGAACTACCTATTTCAGAAATGGTTTGTTGATCATTTACTGTGCAATTTACCAGAATCATCATCGATAATAATGGATAATGATCAGTATCATTCGACAGTAATTGAAATCTTGCCTACATTATCTTGGAAGAAAATCTGATATTCCTGTTTGGTTAACAAAAAATAAAATCAATTTTATACGTAAGTTGCCTCCAAAAATTTTTTAATAATATGTATACTCTATAAGAGTCCTTCTAGGTGGAGGTGGGATGAATACACAACTCAGTAGGTTATAATCGACGACGTTTTGCCCACCGTTGTGTGGGCTTTATCAAGGCTGATTACAGAAACGAGTTGGTAGTCAACTCATCAATAGATGATAGTGTCAATTTAAAAACTTTTTAAAAACAAATAAAACTTTAAAAAAACATGTAATCTTATTAAAATTTATATAAATAACATACTTAAGTACAAACGATTAATGTGCACACAGGCATACAGAAGAATTAATTTTGGAATGGTTTGAACCATTCGAGGACGATAGTACTTTGGAAAGTGATTGGTACAGTGATTAAAATTTACAGCATACTAACAGCTTGTGAACATACATCATTGGTTATCCGCAACAAAAAATTCAAAATATTTGTTTGATATTATTTCCAAATGCATGTTTGGTTTCTCATTATTTGTGTCTGTGTTATTGTTATTTTTGTAATGTCCTACCTCATGAAGGGCAATTTATCCTGAGACGCAGAAAGTCTTGACCTACAAGTGTAGGCAAATTAGACTTTTTAGAAGAAAAATGTATAAAGTTTTGAAATTTTAATTGTGAATTCAGTAAGATTCCCCGGAGGGAACTTCATCCCTTTTTCCCAAAAAACCACCGCCAAACGTAACTTCACAATGTCTTTTGCGTTTTCCAAGTAAACTATAACTCTGACGAGAAAAAGTTATAGGACTTTTTAGATTCAACATTAAATTTTCCACAAAAATTGTCCTATAATTTCTTTGCGCGTCTCCTACCGAACGCTCATTAATGACCTTGGAAAATAAACATAGTAATCAGCGCGAAGGCAAAAATGAGCACTCGGCCGTCTTTTGCGTCGATTATCTCCAAAAGTATTAGCGTGAGCAAAAAAACATATAGAAGCAACATTGTAGAGCAGTTCTTTCTCTACAAGATCCATGTTGGATAAAATATTTTTGGGAAAGTATTAGTGGTGATAAGATAATTTTTGTACTTGTGCATTATCTATTGTTGAACCCCATGTAAACATACTTGAGAAATATGGGGCAGGATTTCGATTTGCTTACACTCCTTATCGCTAAACACACTAATATAGGGCACACAACAAATACTCTACAAATTAATGTTGAGGGGTTAAGTAAGGACAAATCAGATTTCTTGTCTAATCTTTGTTTCAGGAATAGGGTTGATATTTTACTTTTACAGGAAACACACTGTGGAGATGAGACAAGTATACTCAATAAAGGTATTGTAAAAGGTTTTCAATTAGTAGACTTTATTGAGAGCCCGATTCATGGAATAGCAACATACGTCAAAGAAAATATTCAATACGAAAATACACAAAAAAGTATCATTTCTGGAATTTTCGTTACTACTAAAATAGGAGATTTATACGTACTAAATATTTACAAACCTCCTCCAATACCTTGGCCAGAAACTTTTAATGTCGTTTTTCCTCATCCATGTGTATATGTTGGTGACTTTAATTGCTACAACACATTATGGGGCTACGAAGACAATGATATCAATGGAATAATGTTACAAACATGGGTGGAATTTCAAAACATACATTTAGTATACGAGCCAAAAGACAACAAAACATTTTATTCCGGTCGATGGCAAAACGATTACAGCCCGGACCTGTGTTTAGTGTCAATTGGATCGTGACATGGTTCCATTACAATCAACACGTATGGTATTAAACGATTTTCCAAGAAGTCAACATAGACCTTCGTTAATACAAATTGGACTTCAAATTCCGTTTGTAGAATCTTTAGGAAAACTAAAATGGAATTTTCAGAAAGCTAATTGGATACACTATAGAACATCTCTCGATTCTATTCTTAGATGGATACCACCGGTTTCTGATAATTATTTTAGGTTTGTAGGTGCTGTTAAATGTGCAGCAAAAATATCCATTCCACGTGGTTTTCGACAGGAATATGTCCCATGTTGGTCAACTGAAACAAACAGATTATACTAATCATATCTAGAAAATCCAAATAAAGAAAATGGGAATGCTGTACTGTTATCTCTAAATAATGGAAGAAAAGAAAAATGGAATTCAATAATGGAAAATATGGATTTCGTACATTCAAGTCGTAAAACTGGGCACTTTTAAATAAATTAGGTTCTACAAATCAATCTTCTAAGACAAATACAAAAATTTCTCCAAATTCTATTGCTTCTCGGTTGGTTAATGTTTCAAACTCAGTAAAAGTGGACAAATCGACTATCACGTGAAAAAGATGAAAAAGTGTCTACAAAAGAAAAGAAAATCTACATCTATCTCAGAAGATATATCCAGACCTTTTACTGTAGAAAAGTTAAAACATGCATTAAAAAAGACCAAATTAAAGAAAGGTCCTGAGATTGATGGAATACATCCAGAATTTCTAAAAAATTTGGGAAATTGTTCTTTGAAGTGGCTACTTATGTTTCTCAATAATATCTATAATACAGATAAGTTACCAACAGATTTAAGGAAATGTAAAGTCGTGGCAATTTAAAAGAAAAACAAATGTCCTACAGACCCAACTTCTTATTGTCCAATAAGTTTGTTAAGTGTAATTTATAAGGTTTTGGAAAGATTTTTCAAAGAATTAATCCGTTAATAGAAGAGAAATTACCAATTGAACAAGCAGGATTTCGATCCGGTAGAAGTTGTTGTGATGAAGTTTGCATTAACAATACATATCGAAACTGGATTTCAGAAAAAACTTAAAACTGGAGTTGCCTTTG
The DNA here is from genome assembly GCA_030710515.1 of Abscondita cerata. NCBI lineage: Eukaryota > Metazoa > Arthropoda > Insecta > Coleoptera > Lampyridae > Abscondita > Abscondita cerata. The sequence continues at coordinate 22,031 of JALBCR010003474.1, read as the reverse complement.
TAGATTTAACTGCTGCATACGATACCGTGTGGAAAGAAGGTTTACTTTATAATTGTTTAATGTCATTCCTTGTTCCAAAATTATTTTTTTATTGAAAATATGTTGTCTGATAGGAAGTTTAGAGTTTTTGTAGGAGATAAAAGTAGTAAATTTAGATTTTTAAATAATGATCTTCCACAGGGATCTTGCACCTAATCTTTTTAATGTATATATTTCTGTATTCCTTCATTACAATGTCGAAAATTCATCTACGCCGATGATATGGCAATTTCATTTCAACATTCAGATTTTTTCGAAATTGAAAATAAACTATCTGATGATTTGCGTATTATGGAAAATTATTTCAAAAAATGGCGAATATGCCCCAATCTTAAAAAGACAGAGGTTTCTTGTTTTCATTTAAGTAATAGAGAAAAAAGTAGAAAACTTAATGTTATCTTTAATAATACAAAGTTAAACCATAATTTTAACCCAGTATATCTGAAAGTAACTTTAGATACGTTTTTAATTTACAAAGATCATTTAGAAAAAGTCAAAACAAAAATGAAAATAAGAAATAATGTCATTCAAAATTAGCTGGAGCAACTTGGGAAGCAGATGCAAAGACACTTCGTACAGCTGCATTGGCATAAGTTTATTCTACAGCAGAATATTGTGCTCCTCTGGTTGAATAGTTATCATACAAAAAAAATAGATGCCCAGTTGAATTGCACTATGCATATAATTAGTGGAACCATTAAATCTACTCCTCTCGATTGGCTTCCTGTTCTTTATAATATTACTCCATCGAACATTCGACGAAAGGCTGCGTTAAAACGAGAATGGGATAAATGTCAACTTAACAAATAGTTATATATATATATTAACAACCCTCCTTCTAAAAGACTTAAATCTCGAAGTCACATATGGTTGCAAGACTACTTAAGTACGGCTTTTTCTGAAGTTGAAGAGTGGAAAAACTTATAGTCTGGAGTTGATGTTTTCAATAAACATCTTATTGATGATCCAACAATAGAAGTCCCGGGCTTTGATCAAAAAAGAAAAACTATACATATACTTACATCACAATACAGTATTTGTGTAATGTACCATAGGAATAAATAAAATAAATAAATAAATCGCTAAAGACATTCGCTTTTTGAGAAACACCCAAGGAAATATTAAGGAAAGGGTGTATAGTTCCCAAGACTTACAAAACTCGACAGTTTTAAAAGATCGCACAGATAATATTTTGCTTGTTCATGCGTTTAATGACTGCGACACCACTTTTGCCTTTTTGGGAAAGGAAAATCATAGACCGTAAACTTAATAAATATAAGAAATGATTTACAAGAAGTGGTCCCCGTATTCAATAATCCATTATTAGCAAAAGATGACATTGCAAGAGCTGGGAAAAAATTTAGGCTTGCTCTATATAAGACACCCCGAAAAGGAACATCCTTAAACCATTAGCGATTCATTTTATTTAATAAGCTAGTTGGTCAGTCGGATAACGCAGTCATTTTGTCCAGACTACCACCTACAACTGCTGCAGGAACACAACATTCATATCGAGTTTTTTATCAACTTCAAAGGAAATTTGAACTGAACTGAACAACTGAATGGCGTTGGAGAAAAACTAACAACATTCAAAAGCCTGTGTTCACGACTCAAGCGCCAGCTCTAGCCTCAATTGTGCAGGAAAGCAATGTAATTGTGTAAAGGTTGACCTGCGCTGCTCTACAATGTGTTCTAATTGTCATGGGCAGAGTTGTGTAAATTCTATCGAGGAGGACAATTTTGCAGAGGCAATTGATTAAATATTTTATTAGTGGAATAGGCCTCCAGGGGAAACCACTTTAAAAAAACGCACTAACAGCTCTTCCTCAAGGGTGGTGTGGAAACGCGCTGAAAATGCAGAATGCACAGGTATAAATATCATTATATTACCACTAATACATTCTAAAAATATTGTATCTAATATTCATCTTGTAGAGAAGTAACTGCTATACAATTTTCTTCTATATATTTTTCGCTCACGCTAATACTTTTCAAGATAATCGACGCAAAAGGCGCCCGAAACTTCATTTTTGTGTTCGCGCTTAAAACTATGCTTATTTTAAAAGTTATTTATGAGCGTTAAGTGGGAGATATATTACAATTTTTGTGGAAAATTTAATACAGAATTTTAAAAGTCCTATACCTATACCTATACCTGAAATCGCAAAAAATCGTCGTGAGGTTCCTACTGGGAGTTCATAACCAAAATTTCAAAATGTTTTCTTTTATTCGTCGTTATTTCATCTAAATTGGCTACACTGTACCGAGGGAATCTTACTCTGCAACACCAAAAGTTATAAAAACATATGTTTTCTAAATAATTTTCTTAGGTCATTAGTTGTACATGTTCGTAAATATTTATTTTAAATTTACACTGAAGTCAATTGTACTTTACAAACATAACATCTACATATGAAAACTACCGTAGGTGCGATAATTTTACTGCAACGTGAATGATTTTCGTTAGTATTTCTAAAGTAAACTACAATAATAGTAATAAATAAATAGTTTTGTTTTCATACAGTACCTATTAATTTACTTTTAGTAAATTACAAAAGGTTTTCATATTTCTCACTAAATATGACAGTTTTGATAATTAGACTATGACGTTTATATGATAGAATGGTTATATTAGTAAATTATACAAATTTACTTGACCACGTAGGGCTTATCTTTCCTGATTTAAATATACTAAGTGACATAGAAAGAAGAATACCCAGTAATAATGAATTTATTTGAACAATTTTTGGTATACTAGTGTATACGAATTAGATTGGTGAACGATCACAATTTGATAAAAATTAAACTGTTAACTTCTTCAAAAACTTAATAATGTGTTGCTCCACCACGATGTCTTGTGCACTCATTAACACGTCTGGGCATACTTCTAATGAGGTGATCGATTTCTTCTTGAGGTATCTCATCCCACGCTATCTGTAACTGATGCTGCAAAGCCGCTAGAGTTTGTGAGTAATCTTCTTCCTATAATATCCCAGACGTGCTCGATGGGCGAAAAATCGGGAGATCTTGGTGGCCAAGGCAACAAAGCAATTTGATTGGCCTCAAAATGAGCCAAAGAAACCCTAGCAACATGAGGTCGTGCGTTGTCTTGTTGGAATGTGCTGTTGGGAATGGTCTGAACATAAGGTACAATATGGGGGTCTACGACCTCCTGGATGTAGCGCGCAACGGTCATGTTACCTCTAATGAAGACCAAAGGTGACCTACTTCCAATAGCAATAGCTCCCCATACCATAACTCCAACTGTGTGGTGCACATGCCTATTCACAGAAAATTGGAGATCTTGTCTTTCTCTCCCTTGCACGACCGTCATGCATACCCAAACAGAATCTGGATTCATCACTAAAGACAATTGAATTCCATTCTTGGTCCCAATTTGCCCGTTCTCTACACCACGCTAGACGATAACGTCGATGCTCTGGAGTCAGTGATAGCCAAAAAGGGGACGGTATAAAAAAGCCCAAAGGTTCTTATCCGTCTATAAACGGTTCGCATCCCAATCGGTCTTCCATGTTTTTCAAACCACTGGTTCGCATTCGCCCGTGTAGAAGAGAAGCGGTCCCGTAAAGCCAATAGTCTAAGACTGCGATCATCGCGTTCTGTGGTTCTTCGACGACGTCCTGTACCTCTCGCTCTTCGTGTACGGCCCTCTTAGTTCCATGCCCGAACACAGACTGCCACAGTGTTTAAACTCCGTTGCGTTCTAGCGTCTATATCTCTCATAGACAAACCAGCCTCACGCAGTCCCACAATTCTACCCCTATCAAACTCGCTTAACTGGAGGCATTGTGATTGAATTAAAGAAGCTCTTTGAAATTCAATTTAAATCGCTTAAATGACAACTGTACTTACAAATGCTTAATTCATTGTTTTAGGACTACTTAATCGTAAGTGTTTTTGAATGAGGTTAACAAAACAACCGCTAGGGCAATATGGCTGAAAAACTGATCGTTTTTTATCTTAATATAAACAAATATATTCCCAAAAAAAATTTACAAAATATTCATTATTACTGGGTGTTCTTCTTTCTATGTCACTTAGTATAGTATGTTTCACGTATTATGAAAGAAGAACTTTTAGTTAATGTGCTGGATATTGTAGAAAATATTGTCACTGCGACCTAAGAATATTTCTCACAAGAGGCTGTTTTTGTGCTATTAATAGAACTGAGAAATGCACTTACAACCAATGGGAATAAATACTTTATCCAAAATGTCATCAGCAGCAGCAGATTTTTTGAAATTACCAAAAACCGAGTTATACACTGGAGACTGTATGAGATGCACAGCGACTTTATTGTCTAATGCTGGAGGCGATCTTGGTATGGTATAACGTCATGGTCGATGGCTAAGGCTATGTCAACTCGAGCAAAATGAACGTTGCTAAGAAGATACTGGGTGAAAAAATCGAATGAACGGACAACATTGAAGTGACAAAAATTGAAGCAAATAAAGTTATATCTTTTAATATAAAATGTTAACGTAAACCTCAAATGATTTCATATGAGATTGCTGTTTCATATACTTAGTCAATGTATTTTTTGATGTTCAATAAACCAACCATTAATTTTTTATAAACTGTTGAATTAAATAAAAAAAAAATTATTGATTCATAACACCACTATGTTTCATATACCCCTTAATCCATCAAAATCATCATTTTTATGACGTCATAATAAAGAGGTGTTGGATAAAAAGTCTGTTAATAATCGTAAGATTCGCAAACGGTTTTGTAGTCTTTTTCACAAGCTTCCATAGAATTAATATTGATTACGGCGTGTGTGGTTAAACGTATATGAAATTGTAAATCAATTAAAACGCATTGATACTATATATCAGGTAAATAAAAACCGTACGTTTTCAATATAGGTTTTGTTGTTTATTATAAAATCTTTGTCCGAGTTTTTTCAAACAAAAAAAACCTTGTTACCGACAGAATGTACAATATAACTATGAACAAAATAAGGCTATAGTATTAATGAAATTGAACTTTTTTATAATTTTATTTCCAAAAGTTTTATTAACTCCGTGTTTGCTTTTTGTACATTGCACAAACGCTTACAAATAGAATGGAGTTTTGTTAAAAATAATTAAAATTTAATGGATAAAGTAATTGGGGATTAGAAATAATTAAAAATAAAGTTTAATTTTATCGGTAGATGAATTTTATCAACACACTTGGGATCTGAATCTGAACTTTATCACACCAAAAGTAAAATAATTATTCTAACTACGTATTCTGGTCTAGTAAGCATTTGCAGTTACATTCGTGCATAAAATGAATTTTCTTTTACGTTACAAGGATTTATTTGAATCAATATTCCAATAACTAAACTACATGTGAAGCATCACATTGTATTTACGGCAGAGTTTTCGCAGTCAAAACAATCTTAAACCTTACTTCAAAGTGTATATGAAGGAGATTGAAGGGTTGAAAGTTGGAGGAAACGTTATTGTAGAAATTCGTCTGCGCAAAATTGAAGAGATTTTACAAACTTTGCACCGTAAATATTTTGCTTCAGTAGCACAATTCTGACTAGAAAATGTGTAATCGATGTTTGTTTCTATCAAAATACAAAACCTAAGTTAGGTTCATTAAATTTAGCAAACGAAGTTATTAAATCGGGAATTTCTGGTATGTGTTTAATTAATTCTTCGAATAATTTCTTTGGAACTTTTAATTCTCACAAACACCTCTTACTGTGAATAAAATCTTCTCAAAATTAATTGCCGTAACTGCTATTTTACACATTTATTATTGTTTACAACATGAGTTCGTTAATGTAACCAACACTACTAAAAATCTTTAACTACTCTAGTAAAACACTTTTTTCTTCTGAGAACATTTTTCATCAACTGTTCTAACGATTTAGATTAGTGCCGTAGCCTTATAAATGGTAAAAAATAAAAAAAAATTAGAATAAGATGACACTCATTACAAAAGGAACAAAAAATGTGAAGGAAAATAAATTACGGACCATTTGAGGTGGGAAAGGGGAGGTTTTAAGGTTGAAAAACGGTTTATCACGATTTCCGACGAAACTACAACTCCTATCAAAAAAAGTTAAATAGCAAAGTTGTAGGTAATTAAAAGGTCTACAACCTTTGTATTTACATTTTCTTACATAACCTCAAAATATCTGCGTAAAATAAAAAAAAAACATTTCTTGATTTTTTATTTTTATCTTCCACAATAAAATTTTTTTACGAAATTTAGTGGAAACTTACTTTCTAATGACCTAAAGACGCTCTAACTTTTCAATTCAAAATATTTATTTTCCCCCTTATTTTCATATTATATCGAAAACGTAACCTTTTTTCAATCGAAAAATCTGGGTCAAAAAAAAAGCTTTATAAAATTTTAATATTTCGAAAAACGTTAGGCCCTTTTCACACATATACGGTTTCCGTGTACGGCAACCGTTTACACGGATGTCACATTTCACACGTACACGATTTTCGTACGGTTACTATACATTAGAAAACGTCACGGAGCCGTTTACACGGAAATCGTGCATGTGTGAAAAGGGCCTTAGACTTCACGTTACATTGATAAAATAAGATATTGCAAATCGATTAATATTGCTATAATTAACAACCAGATAAATTAATAAACTTAAAGCTTATAAGATATCAACAATATTTTGAGAAAATTTTTAAATTAATTAATTTAATTTAAAAAAAAATATTAAGCAATTTTTAAATTATATACGTAGTAGGTGTTTATTTATTACCAAAAATATTTAAGAACGTCGTTGAAGATATAGGATGTTCTTTACAATATCACCTTGCACTGTTACGGTTTTATTTTCCGAATGTAGGACGTATGTCGACAGCCGTCTTAAAACGTGTGTCGCGAGTAGTATGTTGCGACGAAAGTCGTATTTGGCGCTAATTTTCTATTGGTGGAAAATAAAATTCGACGAGATTTGCTAGACGTACAGCGGACATCTTCTTTTTCGTTTCGTACGTACGGGTGTTTTAGCGTACTTCTTGAAGTTGAAATTTCCACAAAAATTGTTAACGTGGGATTCAAGATTTCCAATTAAATTGGTGTTTAAGTTTAATCAGGCTAAATTCACCGTGCGTACATTTTGCTTCTTTTCTTTTCTGTTCGTATTAATTGTAATTGCTACGTATGCTTTTAGCACGTTGCGTTGACCTTTTGTTCTCGTTGTGTATTATACTGGGATAACTCTTGAGGATGCTGGAGTGGCTGATAAAGAACCTTACCTATCAATTGAAGACAACACCACGGTTTCGCATTAATTAAGCTGCAGACAACCGGTGGATACTACGTCTACAGGGGTTGGTGCCTTCTGTTCTTCTCCGCACACCTCCCCTAAGAGGAATCCTGGGACTATTTAACTTCTCGAACTGTCGATACCGTCGCTAGCAGAACAACTTCATTGTCGGAACTATATCCTACCGATTACAGCTAAGTTTTAGTATTTAAGACACTTATTCAGTTATAATGCGTTTAGCTCAAGTACATATGACATACAACGGCTTGATCTCTATTATTTAAGTAAATTTTTATTCGGTGTACACTCCACAACCGAAAGTTTGTTTTAATCAGCTCAATACGGGCTCGAGCGCTTTACTTAGAGCGATTGACTCGGCCACAAAAGGCCTTTTGGGTTTGCGGTAAGTAAGTATAGGGGTACTTAATCCTAGTTTAAGTTTAGTTTAAATCGCCGTGTGTAAGTGATATGTGTACGCAGAGCCTTACCAGTAGGCAATCCTCAATTGGAATGATAACTTTAATTCGAGTGTAACTAAAACTTACACATTAATTGCAAGCCTTATTTGTTGTTAAGCGAAGCTGCTGCTAACGCACGTAACTATATGCGACAGTATTCCTATTTCTGTCACATTCCCCTAGTATTTTAAGATTTGTTTCTTGTATTGAATTGTCTGTCTTTCTCTCTGGTTTGTGTTCGATTTGGAGTATTAGATTTTAAGTAAAACCTGTTGATCTCCTGTTGGTCGGTTTTATTTCTTTCTTTTATCCAGCAGGTGGCGCCTTGTTAGACAGCAGTCTAATTTCTTATAGTTCTTCAGGGCCTCCGCGAATCTCCGACGAAGCCGGACACTGCTGATCTAACTACTATAAATATATTATCCTCCATGAACTTAGTGCGCTACATCGAGCCGAATTCCCTTTAGTTTTTTTTTAGGTTGTTCCGCTAGAGCCGTCGCTTCTTTTTGTTATTTTGTAAACAACAACCGTTACCGCACTTTTCGCAGAAAATGCCTTCAGAAAAAATGTTAAATCTCAACAATGTGATTTATTTATTATTACGAATGGACCAATGCTTTCTAATGATATTGTGCATGTTATAAAAGGTGGATTTTTACTGCATTAAAAAATTTGGCAGAAAACGGTGGAAGAGATCATGATTACATTATGTACAAAAACATTACGCAGCAAGCAGCTCCATCATTTCTAATAGGTATCCCGAAATTGAAATTGAAAAATCAGTTACTGCGACAACAGTACTAGCATCTACTTCAACCAAAAGAAAGGATCGTAGCCACAGAAAACTTCTGAACATATTCCATAGTTCAATTATCAAAACCATACAAAAATACTATTCTTACAAGAAAAAAATTTATCTAACGAGAAAAACAAGGAGAAAATAATAAAAACATTAATGAGAAGATTACGGCCACAAGGATATTTTTGTAACAAAGCAGAAGAAGATGCGGATGCTGACATAATTAAAACCTCGATAGAAATTGCCAGATATATTAGTAAAATTGTCATAGTTGTGGGTCAAAATATTGATCTTTTGGTCATTTTGGTTCTGAGAATATAAAAGATCTATTTTCACTTCGAATACTTTCAAACATGAATCCTTTAAAAATATCGTTACATTTCTGCATTGTTTTTCTGGTTGCGATACAATATCTGGATTTGGCGGAAAACGAAAGAAAAAAAAGTAAATCCATTATTAGACAATAAAAATTTGTCAAATTTGGCCAAAATTTTTTATAAAAAGATGCAGACATAGAAGATGTCGCAACAATTGGATTGCAATTAATCAAATAAATTTATAAATGTAAAAATGCAAATAGAACACTGAATCAATTAGATTTCAGAAATATCAATTGACAAGAATGAAATCATCTTTTATATTAGCAAATCTCCCACCAACTGAAGACGCAGCAGAATAACATTGTTGCAGGGCATATATCAACTTCAAACTTGGTTGGGTAACAAACTGACTGCAGCAGATTGGTGCTGAAAGCAGCATCAACGTCGCATTAAATCCTGAAATATTGCTCAAAACTATTTGCTGTAGCTGTAAAACTGGATCAAGCAGTCTAAAATGTGACTGCTAAAAACATGGTTTGAAATGCACAAATGTAAGATCAAATTCTTAGGTTTTCGAAAAATGCTCCAATGTTGAAGAAGTTAAAGGGGGAAGTAAATGATTCAGATGAAATTGTGGATGAAGAGAATGTAGATTGCACAAAATGGTGGAGACGTAGACGATGATGACCTTGAAGGTTTCCAAAATCCACTAGAATTCGAAATAATATAACGATGAAGAAATGCCATCATCAAATGTATTAGAGATTAAAACTCCCGATAAGGTGGCAAATGTGTTTTAAAAAAATTATAACGCCTAAGAAATTGATCTTACAAGAGGTGTGCGAAATGAAATATTTGAATCTCAATTTGATTTTTGAAACTAAGCCCTTCTTGGTTTGAAACTTATTTTTGGTATACTTTCAAGGTTGTAAAATCACATAGGCCTTGACATTTCAATAAATAGCGCAAAATTGTAAACGACGATATTGATAAAAAAAAAGTTATCGAAATCGAGTTTTTTCGTTTTTTTTCATTGTCGGAGAAAATTTTCCATAGTAATGTATATTTTTGTACAACATCAAAATGTAGAGGTTTCAACAATCAAAAAGCGCACCAAGTTTGTTTTTTTTTGACGTGAGATTTTTCGATTGAAAAAAGTTACTTTTTCGATATAATATGAAAATAAGGGGAAATAATAAATATTTTAAAAAAATCGAGCGTGTTTGGGACATGAGAAGGTAAGTTTTCACCAAATGTCTTTTGTTTTTTGTTTGCGAAAGATTAACATAAAAAAACCAAAAGTTTTATTTTTCACAGATATTTTGGGGTTATGTAAATCTTTTAATTACCTACAACTTTGTCATCTAACTTTTTTTTTATAGTAGCTTTACCGCAAATCGCGATTAACCGTTTTTCTCCCTTAAAAGCTCACCCCCTTCCCCTTCACGACCACAAATCGCCCTTAATTTACTTTTTACGTTTCGCTAAATATGACGGGCGCAGTGTGTTTGTTCGTTATAAAACATACCTTCTGCAAATAGGGTGCTATGACCCTATTGGTCAATCATAAGTTTTCTTTTATAGTTATGATTGCGTGAGTGTCTTATGATTCATACCATACCGAACAGCAAATTAATTGACTATCGTGTACTTATTTCATAGTTGTTCTCAAAAAAATGAGATCGAGGAGGGGTGGTTAATTTTTTCGTATCTAATATACTTAATGAGACTCCCTATTAAGACATCAAATTTTGGCAATCCTGTATAGGTTATTTACTTATAACACCGAAAATATGATTACATTTGTGCATAATACGTCGATTCAAAGGAGCCCTTAACCTAAATGCATTGTAAGAATACAATCAAATATACTTGGGAAATTACGTTTGATAAACGCAATCACAGGTTAACAACAATCTCACCGGTCAATACCAGGAGATAGTGACGTCAATGGCTCCACTTTCACAAGCCGAAACGGTCCCTCGATGCGGGTATAAATAAGCCCCCAAAAGAAAAGAACGGGGTCTTGATTCTCCGTCGTCGTCGAAGAACCTCTTCTCCGTAGTCCGAGAACCACCTTCCTATCCATCGTCTTAGAAGAACCTCTTCTTCGCCGCTAAGTAACACCCCGTTCAAACGTTCAAACCGGGAGAGTTCCCTCTTGCGCGACGTTCGCTCTTCGACACCCCCGTAAACAAATACCCCCATGAATACGTTCAGACCGTGAGGGTTCCCTCTTGCGAGACGTCCGTAACCACCTTGATCTGAGTACGTTGTGTGAACAACTTAACGGAAAAGAATATTTCACTAGGCTTAAATTACTGTGCATTCGATTAACCGTAGGGGCCTGGCTCTAGCGTAACGTCTATTGCGGCTTTGTAGTCACCGTTAGTAATTGCGAGACCCTCGTGCAGCATTCCCCATTTACCTATTCGAGTCCCTAGGTATTAACTACGACCGTTCTTCGTAGAAAGCACTCGTAAAACCGAGGCAACATAAAAAAAAACTGACAAACCTGGCAGACGAGATACCACTAGTTGTTGTAATCTCAACCATTATTAAACTAATTGATGTTAATAATTAATCACAATAATTAATTCCTTTACGTCTACGTTTATTTTGGTGTTGCAGAGTTACCAACAATCAGGGGCCGCGTTCCAGTCGCCCAACAGCGAAAAGCCGACAATCAGGCCGCGTTCCAGCGAGCGGAAGCCGTGATCAGCGAGAATAAAATTTTATGTTTTTTTTTATTATGAATTAACGTTTCTTTATTATTGTATTTTGCCGACAAATAAAATTATGTAAACTGTCTTCGTATTTGTCTCCGATTGGAACTACCCAGCATTTTTCAATTTTTGGAATATTTACAAAAATATTCATTTTACACATTCTTTTTTCAAATAAAAGTTATTACTGAGATATGACAATCACGTGAACTAATCTTTTAACATTGTTTTCAAGAATATTATTCATACAAGAGTTTTGAGGAAAAAGTTGTTAGAACTATAACTTTTATTGAGACTACATTTTTAAAAACGCAATATTCTTATTGGGTTTTTTCACATTTTCTATAAAAATTTTGTAAGTTGCGGCGCACTTTTCTATACGCTCTTACAAGTTTATTTTATTTTTCAAGCAAAATGTTTTAAGTCGCTGCACACTTTCTATGTGCTATTAAACGATTGTTACTATAGGGACGATGTGGAGTTCTGCGCAAAACGCTTGTTTATACCTACGCATATTAGAACTAGACATTACAAAATATTTGTAACGATTTCGTTATAGTTATTAACGTCATTAGGCCGATATATTAAAAATAGCAAAGGAGGTTTAAATATTCAATCAAATTTTGCTAGAAAAATCGATATAGCTATAAATACGTTTCTGAACAAGATAAAACTTTCTTTGCTTCTTAAAATAAGTAAATGTAGTAGTGACCTGTTTTATAGTCTCGGGTAAAAAATTAAAACACTTTACACTTGAGTATCTTGGTTATTTTTTATATAAAGCATGATGATGATGATACTAACATTCTTGTTGGTGTATTTCAAGCATTGGTAAATACTATATATAGGGTGCCCCAGAGATCACTCACCAGGCTTGTGTATCCGTTGTTTTTATTTTTTTTTTAATTTTTCGTAAATGAGATTAAATTCTCTATATGATAAATAAATACAATTTTCAAACTCTGCACTCATATAATGGTAGCGATATTCAACTTTTTCACTTCAAAAGCATAATATACTTTTCGGATAGTACCTTTTATTCTCTTTACAACCATATAAAAAATATGGGTCTTACATAAGAATTTTTGTTAGAAAAATACGAGAAATAGTTGAAGGTATGTTTGCCATGGAAATAACTGATTTTTGTCATTTTTATGTAGGATCCTATAAAAACAATGCGTAAAGTTAGTTGTCAAACTGATTTCACTAATTTTTGAGTGTTCCGTTTATCATAATAAATATGATTTATACCAATTCCGAAAAGTGCGACATGATGCTAATGTACGGTTTGTGTGGTAGTAATCAAGAGAAGCAGCTAGGTGATACATAGAGAAATACCCAGCTACTTTACTAAGATGATCATTTTTTTAGGCGATGGTTAGCAACATATGGGCCAATAGAATAGCTAGCTCGTTTACCGGACTTGACCCCGTTGGACTATTTCCTGTGGGGTTACTTAAAGGAGCGCGTTTATAAGATGCCTCGTTTAAATGTGGATGACCTAAAAGACAGTACAAGAGCAGAATGTACAAGTATCAACCGAGGCACTTTATTACAAGCGACAAACAGACATTTCTTGCATCGTCTTGAAATTTGTTCAAATAATGACCGAGGCAGTTTTGAACAATTTTTGTGATTATGTTATAATAGAAAATTTTATTTACTTATCTTATAGAGAATTTAATCTCATTGACAAAAATTTTAAAAAAATAATAAAAAAATGAAAAATAACGGAAATACAAGTCTGGGGATTAATCTCTGGGACACCCTGTATAGCAGGAACTGGGCCATTCAATAAGACCTCGCCGTCCAATACTTTGACCAGGAAAATGTTCGTCCAAGAGTTGTCTTACGACAGCAGCATTGTGAGGCGGACACTATTCTTCGTATAAAACCCAAAGAAAAACACACAAACAAAACAGAATATAATTTTTAAATTTTATTATTGAACAACTAACAAAATTAATGCTTGTACATCCTGTATACGATATTTATCACATTTTTTGTATAGAACTAAACGAAGAATAATAGCCAAGATGAAAATTGGTACCAACAAACGTTACTAATAACTAACGCAAACGAACCAACATTGATAATGTGCGGTTATAAAATGTTTACAATAATTATTCTTAACTAATACAAAATCGCCACTGATCTTAAGTGTTACCGTGGAGCCTATTTTTATATTTCGGACTTTGGTAAGAACATATGCAACATTTCTGTAACTATGTTTTTTTATAACTTTCTGTTTACTCGACAATTTTTGTTTGATTATAATTTTTCATATTCGTAATTTTATTGTATAATATTTACTCAGCACCCTTAATACTGAATTTTGTTAAAATGACTACTTATAAAATTATTTGGTAATTGTATTTTTTATTTAATTATTTTTTTTAAAGCGACTGAATCTTATTGCGTTGTCAACTTCAGAATCCCTCAAAATTGATGGTCACTCCTATTTATAGTACCGTGTAAAAAATGTAAGTATGTTTTGGGTCTTTCGCTAATTAGTTTTAGAGATATTCTTAATTGAAAATTCAAATTTTATATGTCATGACGTGACGTCATTCGTCCTTTTATTTTACTATTTTACAATTTTATTCGATTTTGTTCATTTTTCGGGTTATTTCAACCCTTTTATAATTCCCATGCCGTTAAAATGTCTACAAATTATTACCTCGTAAATACTTGTATTAATTAAATTGTATAGGTACACATATTTTTCTAGAAAGAGGGTTTTCTTGGGTTTTTCATAGAGGAAAAACAATGAGTTCCCCAGGCACTTTCTTTTTATTGAACGGTGACTTCTACGTTACAGGTAAGATTCTTAAATTAACTTATAACAACATAACAATAAGCATAATTCGTTTCAGGAAGGCAAGGTTAATGGTAATCATGAAGGTTTAATTGGACTTCAAAAATTGGTATATGCTCATACATTAGTTTATGATTTTGAAAAATAACATCCCTAAACACATCAGACACTAAAATCAAATTTCTATCGTTTATGGTACGTGGAATAAAACATTACATTAAAATGAAAGACTTATTACATTAAGTCAAACAAAATTTAAACAACGTTGCTGGGAAAACAAAATAATATTCCTTAAATGTTATTAGTTTCATAAAGTTTGTCTTACACTTCGCTTACATTGTTATTCGTATTACGGTCACAATTTTATTAAACAAAAGTAAAAATAGATCTTAAACATTATGCGAAATTTAATGTTGTGTTTGTGTATTGTCACATTTTCTATATTTTATTCACTCCTCCTGTCGTTTAGTGGTTAAAATGCAGTGTTTTGAAATAATTTAGTCAATTTAGTTAAACATAAATTTTATAAAACCATAGAGAAATACTAATTTAGCTAACATTTATGAAACAGCATTTTTTTAAATGACGTGACGATTTTACCTACAAATTATATCAAAGCCGCACATCTTCCACCATATAATTTATGTGCTGCACGCAATCTAAATGTTATAATTTTCATTACACATTTATAATCGTTGGTACGAATTCGGGAAATTGGAAAAGGGTTGAGAAAACTAAATTAATCTAACCACATTGCATGGAAACTTAATTATGTAAATTCAACTCATTCTTGTAAAACAAACGATTTTGCGTTTGTATAACTCATAGTTGAGATGTGTAAAGTAGGTCTGAATAATATGGAATGTTCTGTTAACTGTCCGTAGCAAATGTGCCTCTTCTTTGTAGTTTGATAGGTTTAAAATGTCTGTTAAATACACATATTAAATAAATTATTGGATAACATTTCACAATTACTACTATGCTTGCATGCTTGAGTACATTTATCAATATTTTTAGGTATAGGTTTTTCATAACAAACGTATTCGGTAGTTTTTACATTTAAGCTACTTGATTCATTTATTTATTCCAATGGTACATTTTCATTATTGTATTCTGAGTGTTATGTATGGTGCCCCAGAAGCCTGTAAGTGTGGTGACGAAACCGTTAGTAAATAACCTAATCAATTAAATTAATGATTGTAATAAATAAACACCGAAAAGGTAGAAATAACTGAAATTCGTTTTTTCTCGGCATCATAGACAGACCGGTCGGTCGTAATTAAACACGATATCTCAAAGAGTACTGGTCTGAGTTTAATGGAAGTATTTAGAACTTTTTATTTAAGAGATTACGAACAAAAGGGATTTGTAGTTGGTTCGGAACATTTTCAAAAATATTACTTGTATACAATGTGACGGTTGTAGTTCACAAATAATAATAAAAGAAAGCCACGGCTCTAGCGATACAACCTAGAAAGAAGAACAATACTATTTGGCTCGAAGTCGCGCACTAAATTGGTGGACGATTCAGTATTTGTAGTAGTTAGCACAGCAGTGTCCGGCTTAGTCGGTGAGTTGGGGAAGTCCTTGAAGAACTGTAAAGAAATAGACTGCTTCCTAACGAGGCGCCACCTGCTGGGCACTAGAAAGAAATAAAACCGACCAACAAAAATTCAATAGGTTTAACTAAAGGTCTAATACGCTAAAACGAACACTAATCAGCGAGACAAATAGACAATTAAATGTAGCAAATAAAACTTATAGTACCTACTAGGAGAATATGTGAGAAGTAAGAGAGACTGTCGCATAAGATTTACGGGCGTTAGCAAACACAATTTAATTAAAACTCGCAATCAATGTGTCGAAATTCAGTTAAGCTTTTGTTTGTTACACCCCAAATTAAAGTTAACGTTCCAATTGAGGATTGGTTACTAAGGAAACTTGACGTACATACGTCACTTACACACGGTGACTTAAAACTAACTTAAACTCAGAATAGCACGGTAAGTAGCTCCAGCCAATCCAAAAGGCCTTTTGTTTTAGCTTCACCAACTTTATTTAAAGTGCCCAAGCTCTTATGGAGCTAGTTAAAAACAAAACCGAACGTCGGTGGTAGAGTCTACCCCGAATAAAGATTTACTTATATGCTAGGGAGTCAAACCGTTCAATGTCACATGTACGTGTATGACAGCTTCAGAAGAAATATACGACGAAGAACGGAAGGCAGATATATTCCCTCGAAGCAGCAAGTATGCAGCGTGAACGACCCCTCAGCCTGTTGAGTTCATCGGCCGTTGGCAGCTTAAATGTAGGCGAAACCGTGGTAGTTGTCAAGTTATATAGCGAAGGATTCTTAACTAGCCATTCCAACACCCCCAGGAATTATCAAGATTGTAATACACGAGTAGAGTATGAGGTCAAGACACGTGCTAAAGCATACGTCGTAATTAGAATTAACACAACCACGAGACAACAAAAGAAATGGAAAAGAAGTACTTACGGCGAATGCGGTCGGATTTACATCTACACACCACTTTAACTTGGAATTATTGAAGCACACATTAATAATTTACGTGTAAAATTTTAGCTTCACGAAGCACGCCGAAAACGCCTAATAGAAGGAAGTAGCAAAATGTCTGCTCGTAATGTTAGACACTTTTCTTGAATTAATACGTTTTACTTTGTAAATAAACCCGTAACAACATTTTGTATCAAAGCGTATCAAAGCCAAAAAGTGTGTCTTTTTCGACCAAGTTTGAGACGGCCGAGGCCTAGCCAAGGGAAAAATAAAAGAAGGACGAAATAACATTTTTTGGCAGCGGTTTATTGGAAAATTATTAAAGTTAAAAGCCGGTTTTTGCGTAACAGACGTTCTTAAAGTCCGTCCAACATATGAGTGCAGATATCGACTTAACTATACAGGTAGTGATTTCAAAGCAGGCTTATTGTTTCTTATCTGTACGCCGACTACTAACATTTTTCCATTGTATGTAATTATTCGATAATAAATGAAACAAACACATTTTTACTGCACTTTGGTGTTTGTACAAATTATTATTTTTCTCGCCATTCAATACATAGGTATTTGCAACGAAACATTGGTAAACACTGTAACAGAAATCATTACTTGTTCATTATACATCTGTTTAGTTTCAGATGCTGCGAAATGCCGTTTAGGTGGGAATATCGTATATGAAAGTACACTACTCCTCGCGTAGCGCCGCACCGCCCTGCTTACCTTGATGCCGCTGAGGTGAAAATCCGCCTTAAAGCGAACGCATGTCAGCTAACATAGTAAAAACACGTTAACGACACGGAATGCGTCAATTTTCTACGTTCTGTAACGAGCGACATAAAACGTCTTTCTACAAACCGCCTTACGATCAATAAAGTAACTTTGTAGATATCGTTAGTGGTTGAGAAAATATTGATAGGTGGCACCACCCTAGAGCGGCCAATAATGAAAGAGGCCAGAAAACACAGACCTACTTTCAGACCTTTTTTTGGTTTTTTCAAGCCAAAGCAAGATTATATTCTGTAAACACAATTTTTCAAACACAAGTTGTGTTGGGATCAATTATTCTTATTTAATAATATCAACCGGAGATTCGATTATATTTTGAGCCATAATCTTTCATATGGTGCCCCTTTTTTTGTAAAAAAAATTGTGCTGTTTTCGATGAATAAAATAAGCAGGTTTTCCATTCTATCACAAGTTAAACTGAATTTTATTAATCGAACCTCAATGCATCAATATAAATAAAATTATTAATAAATTCTGCATAATAATTTGATATTGCTCTTCGACCGTTCCTGAATTAGTCTTTAATACTATATTATGGAACAAGTTTATAACAGCATTTTAGGACACGATATTTATTTAGGGACGAGCGAAGCAAGCGGAGTGAGTGCCTAAAAAACGAGTGTCTAGAGGCATTTTATAAACAAATTGCATACTATAATTTTTGTACAACTAGCACAAAAATACTAAAATCTAAAAACTACTTTCATTGAGCTTAACAAACACGATGTCAATAAAAATACAGTGATGGGCAAACGTCTGGAACCAAGTGAATATCTCTGGAATTGTTAAAGATATCAAAATGAAATTTGGAAGGTAGAGGTATTACAGTAAATCGGGTACTTGTTTTAAATTTTTTAAGAAATGATTAACTTCCGATTTCATCGGAAGTATATCGACTTTTAAATTTGTCAGTGATGTTGAGTTTCCGGGATCTAGAAAAATATGTTAAAGGGCTTCAAGGCAAATAACTCACCACCTGTACAACAGGATAGGTACAAAACTTTTACAAGGACTAAAACCTCAACGAAGCAATCGAAATAAATCATTTTTCTCTGAAATAGGTCGTTATTAAAAACTACAATTATTTATAAACGTCAAACACGCTGATAAAATTTTATAAATGGGTTTGACGTTTATTAAAAAAAAATTGTAGACCTCAACGAAGCGTTGATTCAATACAAATGGCAGAACCATCAAATGAAGATGTAGAAGTTTTGCAAATGTCACCTTATCAAGATATTGGTAACAAGTGTGTGGCTGCATTTATTATTACTCCTGAAGATATTTCGCCCTCGCCAAAATCTACTGTGACAAACCGGTGATCAAAAAATTGGGAAAAAATGGCAATAATCACAGAGTCTCCGCACAAGCAAGATCTACAAGCAAAAATGCAAGAAAAAAGGGTCCATCAAGGCTGCGTTAAAAAAGTGTGAAAGAAAATTTACATTTGGAAAAAGCTCCAAAAACCCGTCAAGGTTTTTAAGAAGCTCAAGAAGCGAAGTGATGATTCTAAAAGTGATAGTCCATCAGATGACGAAGCGAACTGTTTATATTGCAATGAACTCTATTAAAAATTGTCTGAAAGTTGCACATGCAGAAAATGGACCCGCGACGATTGTGCTGGAATCGAACCTGAAGATGACAATACAGAATTTATTAGTGAAATATGTTCCTAAGTGTCCTTTCTCTTGAAGTTAATTTGTTCTGTTGTTTTTTAATAACATTTATGTGTTATTATTGTTTATTTTGTTGTGCCTAGTCCCCATTTTACCTCACTGTATATGGGAAAATAATAATAATAAAAATTGTACCGATATTGAAACATATTTTATAATGAATGATTTTCTGTTTACTAAATAGCAACATTGAATTATAACTGTATGCTAAGATTATTCTCGTAGGGTACTTTATTTAATAAAACGACAAAAACTTTAATTAATTAATTACACTGGTCAAAAGAGTTTTTCTCACACTCTGATACCGTGTACTTTAATAGCCAGAAACCCCTGAAAACCAGAGTTAGGGTAATTTATAACTGAACTATTAAGGTTGTCATCCCTTTTAAGAGTACATAGAAACACTGACGTTTAATTGCCTATTTATTTATTTATTTGAAATGTAGCCAGTGACTGTCTAATTCGATTATATTAACATTGTAAACTGTTCCCTTTAGTTTCTCAGTGACAAGTTTTACTAATTTTAATGGCGCAACCAAGAACCGTTTGTAATTTCTTTTTTGAATATACAAGAACCTACGAATGGATTATTATTTCAAATCCAGTCAATTTGGGATCAGGAATCCTAAGATTCAGTTAAACGAATTTTGCATGGCCCCTATTGATCCTAGTACGGAATGTAAATTATTCTTACAGGGTTTTTATAGTAAATTGTGTCCCAGCATTCACGTTTCTTACCACATCACAGTTAAACATGGTACAAATAGAACAAGTCGACCCTGTAATTTTAAGGGGTTGAGTTAAATTATATTCTTCTCCCGATATCCTGTGCTGACTCTAAACCAGGGTCTAGAGTATTACAAATATTTAGAATTTAGACTAATTGGATTAAATGACGTGCGTCCGAATCTCAATTAATCAGAAAATTCAAGGAGAAATGGAATGTTGTTCTTGCATAATCGATCACCGTAATTATTTTCAACGGAAGAATGATCTTTCATCTCATGTATCGAAATTGAGAATAAGAGTTCCTCTTTTCACTACTCAAATGATCAATCTATAACTTTGTCTATCATTTAGTTTTTTTAAGGGACTTTTCAAAAATATAATATACAATACAAAAAATCGTTTGGGGTCCTCAGAACCAGATTCAAAGATTCAAATAATTGGAAATTAGTACACAGTAATAATTTACAAAATAAAAAAAATGTTCTACGGAAATAAAGCATTTGTAAGGATGGAGTCAAATTACCACAAAATTCCTAATTCTTTACTAAAACTAGCCGCTAGCACTTTCAAAAACAATATACAAATTCAAACAAACCAATACAATTCAATTCTAACTCGAATATATATGTTATTTACGTGTTCTGAGGCAATTTAAATGTGTGTTTGAATGAATTATGTCCACCTAACTTTTAATATAGATTACTGATTTATAAATATCAAAATTAAACCTTCATTTATACAGTGTCTCGCATTTAGGATGAAGACATTCCCATATTTTCGTTACATCATTATTACGAGTTTATTTTTAATTTTTCTAACTAGTGTGCTATGGAAAATAATAAAATGTGAGTCAGGTTTTGAGTACCTCCGCATCCTCGAGCGTAGCAGATATATTGAGCAGATAATCGAGCAAAGATAAAATCAAAAATCATTTCATTTGTCACAAGATCAAGCTCAAGCACACCTAAAGTTCAGACGATCCCACCCTCAAATTTGCCCATTGTATTAAATACGTAATTTTGTTCAAATTCACGAAAAAACAAATGCCTAAAACTACGATTTTAAATTATTTCAACAAAATATCAACCAGAAAAAACTTAAAACATCATTACATTTTAAGATTTATAAAGTTCAAATTTAATTTTTAAGACCAAAAATAAAATTAAGTAAATTTTTACTTTTTGTTTTTCACTAAATTTTTATAGTATATTTTATTAAAAAACCTTTAAAATATCTTGAAATATTTAGTGGCTACGCGTTGACCAAACAAATAGAGGTTTGTTTTGTTTTACAATTCAGTCAAGAAATGACTTGTGGAAAGGTTGTTGATGAAAAAGTCCACACACCATTGTTTATCAATTTATTTAAAAAGGAAAATCTAACGCGAAACATTGGGAATATAGTAAGTTTATCAAAGCTTACTGTTAGAAATAATGACTCGAGGTTATAAGAAACCATCCGGTGACAATTGCCACAAAACCTCGGATGTGGTAACGAAATCCAAAATATCAGATGACTTCGATAGTTGAGCTTAAAGAGTGAGATTATTAGAAAATACAGGCGTCCGAACTACGGATGAATTATCTGCTCTGGGAGCAAATGCTCTAGGGGCGAAGTCATTTCAAGATCAGATATAGAGAAGCCAAAAGGTGTACCCTATTCCAACTAATCAAAAACAAGTTTTCGGTAAATTTTACTATTACTTTTTTATAGGCGAAAGAAAAGCCACCTACCATTCTTCTACAAAGAAAAACGACTAAATGGGTTTAAAATGTCACATTAATTGGACTAGTGATTAGAATGGACCAGGTGTTCCATTGGAGTGATAAGTCCCGTTTTGAAGTTTGTGTTGGGGACAAATCCAAGCAGTAGCATACGTAACTGAACGAAGTATTTGA